>OZ017741.1:190631871-191106871 GCA_963969285.1 Odontomyia ornata | reverse complement strand
CTTTGTCAGTTGAACAATGCATTGTGACCGAGTGGCAAAACAAAGTTTGGCCTAATTTGCGCGCAAAATTTAGTGAAGATGGAATATTTAGTGCGGACGAAACTGGATTATTTTATAAACTAACGCCAGAGAGCATATTAAAATTTAGAGGAGAAAAGTGTTTGGGAGGAAAACTTTTGAAGAACAGAATAACTGTGATGGTTGTGCTAATTTGATTTGCATGATTAAAAAGAAGTTTTAACTATCGGCAAGTCAAAGAACCCAAGACGTTTGAAAAATATTCAATCTCTGCCGGTAGATTATGAAAGCAATCGCAAGGCCTGGATAACAAATGGTATTTTTATCAAATGGGTACGTGATTGGGATCATGAACTGACTAAAAAGAAGAAAAGGATCAGCTCATCTCTCAATCGCCGACTTAAGAAGCATAACTCTCATTTTCCTGCCTCCTAATACAACATCTGTATTATAACCTATGGATCAAGGAATAATTTGAGTGTTAAAGCCAAACTTTCGTAAAAACCTGGTCCTAAAAATTGTCGTCAGTCTTGATGCAAATGAAGACACCAGCAGTGACAAACATCCAAAGATCATTATACTGGCTGCCATTCTAATGATTTACGACGCCTGGAACAAGCTTAGATAAGCGACGATTTGCAACTGTTATATACACGCTGGATTTCTCCGAGACAGTCCGAGTATTGCTGCCGGCAACGATGATGATGATGATGATGATGATGATGTGCCGCTGTCTGTCTGGGCGACAGCTCAGAATAAAGGACTGTTCATACGAAATGAAGAACTTAAAGAATATTCTGCTGTTGATGATGATCTCGCAACGTGTGAGGAGCCGACTGACGAAAATATTCTACAAAATTTTATCGGCAACAGTCAAGATAGCAACAATAATAATGACGATGACCCGAGGAAAATTGTACCACGCCAAGCGCATCTGAAGCTTTAAAAGCAGCAGAAGTTCTGAATGTCCTTGTGCATTCTAATTTTCATGATGAGACTATGAAAAGTATTATGTTTCGTTTGCATAATGCAGTCCGTGCTTCTTACTATAGGAATGAATACCAAAAGCAATCAAAAATTCCAGACTTTTTGCACTAGATATTTCTTTGTCAGTTATATGATAAATAGAAAGGTACATTATATACGTGCACAGTTATTTTCTTACCCTTCATTCTACATTTAAGTACATAATGTATTCTACATTAAGTACATAATGTATTCTACATTAAGTACATAATGTACATTTGTTTAAGTTTATATATGTATAAAGGGTTATTCATTTTACGCTTGGGAAAGTAAATCTAAAGAAAACACATAAAATATCCAGGCGAAAACAAAATTTTTTATTCAATATAAAGATTAAACCTTACCATTATACGTAAAATACAACATTATTCAAATGTCCTCCACCGGACCTCTTACAGGCCTCAATCCTTTTGAGGTAATTTTCAATGACTTTTCGGCACGTTGCCAGCAATATCTCGGCCATAACTTCATGAATATTGGTTTTCAATCGCTCAAGATTTTGAGGATTGTTCACGTAAACACGATATTTCGCATAGCCTCATAAAAAGAAATCCAAAGGTGTTGGGTCGCAGGATCTTGCGGGCCAATTGACATCCTTCAATTTCGAAAGTACGCGTCCTGAAAATTTATCTTGCAAAAGTGCTCGATTAGCCTGTGTTGTGTGGCTTGTGGCTCCGTCCTGTTGGAACCACATGTTCTCCAGATCATAATCTTCAATTTCTCTCCAAAAATAATCGGTTAACATCCGTCCATAGCGGTTAGAATTGACTGTAATGGCTCTTACTTGATCGTTTTCAAAAAATATGCACACCAAACGGTAACTTTTTCCGGATGCAAAGGCCTTTCTGCGATCACCTGAGTATTTGGAGAGCCCCATATGTGGCAATTCTGTTTATTCACGTAACCACTGAGCGAAAAATGAGCCTCATCACTAAAGAAAATTTTGTTCGAAAAATCGTTATCAATGGCTTGTTGTTCAATCACCCAATTCGCATACATTCTGCGTTATGAATGGTCTTGAGGCTGAAGTTCTTGAGTGAGTTGGATTTTGTGAGTTGGATTTTGTAAGCCGTAAAACAAGCCGACATGTTGAGCACGTCGAGGAATCGACAAATTCGGGTCTTCCTCACTTTGAGCAACGACAGCGATATTTTCAGCAGAACGAATGTTGCGATGATGCACAGGCCTTGCAATATCAATAGCCGATCCAGTCTCTTCAAATTTTGTCACTGTGTTCGAAATTGTTAACTGTGTAGGTCGATTATGTCGACCGTAATCGGCTGGTAAAGCTCTAAATGTTGATACAGCAGAATCACTATTTTTATAAAAAAATTTAATAATTTTGACGCGTTTTTCGACTATTAAACGACCCATATTTCTAAATGACAAACCTTCAACATAAAAAAACACGCTTTGGATGACATTTAATTTTGACACATGTCAAATGGCCGGGTTATACTTCCCCAACCACGAAATGAATAACCCTGTATATATGTAATTATTTTAACAAAAATTAAAACTGTCGATTCATTTAGTACGACTGCCGGTTAGTACGACATCATATCACCGGTCCCTTGGCCGTCGCCACAACCGCACTCTACTGTATGGAAATATATATATATATATATATATATATATATATATATATATATATATATATATATATATATATATATATATATATATATATCTATATATCTATATATATATATATGCATATATACGTATATGTATATATATATATATATATATATATATCTATATATATATATATATGCATATATACGTATATGCATATGTATATATATATATATATATATATATATATATATATATATACGTATATATATATATATATGTATATATATATATATATATATATATATATATATAACATATAAATAGAGAGAGAGAGAGAGAAACTTACGTAAAAACCACTGCTAAATTTATTTCATTTTTTAGGGTTTTGTAAAATAATTTTACAAAACCCTTCTAAAATCGCGTCCTGTCTGTCCGTCTGTCCGTCTGTCTGTCCGTCCGTCCGTCCGTCCGTCCGTCCGTCCGTGTGTCACAGCAGTTTTTCTCGGAAACTACTTAAGCTAGAAACATCAAATTTTGTATGTAGGTGTAAAGTGGTGATCTCTTCAAAGTTCAACTACTAAAAAATTTTTGTAAGGTATTTAAGGGGGGTCTCCCCATATAGGGGAGTGACCCCCCGAAAAAAAAATTTCATTGGAGGTAGCCAATATGGGTATCAAATGAAAGGTCTTGATGAGAACTTTTCAAAACAGGTCTTAGTTTGGCAAAGTTTGCTTCGAGGGGCGCACAGGGAGGGGAAATACACGAAAAATTTGTGTCCCCCCCCCCTCGCGATTGGACACCTGTGATCCGAAAAATCTGAAAAAAATCAGGAATGTAGGTCTTGGTGAGTACAATAACAACAAATACATGAGAAGTCGCAATTCACTCAACTTTGTTAGTAATAGTATGATTTATCGATTTTATGTTTTCTTGAATAAAATCTTCACGGTAACCTTAAATTCTATGAAATTCAGTATACAGATGACTATTTATAAGATTGATCTATCCTGAAAGTTTCATAAAGATTGCATCATATTTAGCGAAGTTATAGCGGTTTGAAATTTCCTGTATTACTATGGAACAATATGCGCTGCATGTATTACTATGGCAACATATGGCTATGGAACAAAATGCGCTTTTTACCGACATAGACACTACAGTTTTGCTAGGATTTGCATGAAAATTTCAGGAATGATAGGTGTCATGTATGTCTTTGAGAATCGGTTCAGCTATTGGTATCAGTAATCGTAAAACCAAATAGTGGCTGTTTTAAATGCGAAGATTGAATAATTTTGAGTTATTTTTCCCAATTTCAACGTTTAAGGTGCATGCTTTGAACACTTGATTCAATTTAATGAATGACTGAAAATGAGTACCTACAATTGATGCTCATATGAGAAACAAGTCAAGGAGGCGGGAGAGAGCTCCTAGCAAAAGGGTTTTGTAACCATTCTAGGATTCGAACAAATTGTGTTTCCTCCCTTGCGGATGGACATCTGAAATAATTATCAAGGGAGATATTTATGAGTATAACAAAAACAAAAACCTCAGAAGTCGAAATTCGTTCAACTTTGTTAAAAATAGTATGATCTTCGTATTTCATATTTCCTCCAATAAAATCGTCTTTGACATGTTTCTTGATTTGATTCGATCTGGTGACTGCATTTTGTAAATTGAATACAAAACCCTTCTGACATGAGCGTAGGTCTGTTTACCCAACTTGTTAGATTTAAGATTGTGAAACAAAACGTTTTTTCGATTCGTTAGGGTTTTCAATTTAAAGTTCAACTAGCAAGATGAAAAGACATCACCCAAGGTGCCATCGTTTTCATTGAATTTGATTTTGATATCAAAACGAACCTCATTTTCGTCAAATATAGAGAGCGAACTTGAACTTCTGGAAGCAGTAAAAGACAACTTGTGACGGTCTTCATTAATTTTCTCTATAAATACTTTTGGTAAGATACACTCATTCCTGTGAGATAAAAGAAATTCATTTCCAAAAACAGAAACATGATGACCTTGGTAGTTTCATTGTCAGCCTCACCCATTCAGAATTCAATAAAGTCGATTTATAGGTAACCCGAAATTGACAAAAGGAAATTGCTTGTACCCCAAAATAGAAAGTGAAAGGTCATCTTTAATGGACGTTATGTCTCCCTCTTAGCCACCCATTGAAAAGTCACTGAAAAAGCAGACATTAATATGATCTTTGATAGCACTGGGAGGAACCCATTAAATTTCCTTTGTAAATTCCATTTGAATCTTAAGAGCTCCATCCATACCTGTCTATCATGTTCAGACTGTCGCACCCCAATTTGAACGGAGAATGTTTCAACATTACCGAATCGTGGATGCCATCAACTTCGGCTGTACTCTTTTCCTGTGTTGCAGTAGGCATGAATTCAAATTTTAGATTTGACTTTTATTAGGGTATTATAAAATCATTTTACAATACCCTACTAAAATCGCGTCCTGTTTGTCCGTCTGTCCGTCCGTCCGTCCGTGTGTCACACTACTTTTTCTCGCAAACTACATAAGCTAGAAACACAAGATTTTGTATGGGGCTACTCCCCATATAGGGGAGTGGCCCCCGAAAAAAAAGTGTTCATGGCATGTAGGCAATATGGGTATCAAATAAAAGTTCTTGATAAGAACTTTTCAAAACAGGTCTTAATATGGCATGTTTTGCTTCGAGGGATGCAGAGGAAGGGGAAATGTTCGAAAACCTTGTGTCCCCCCCTTGACCCGAAAAATCTGAAAAAAATCACAGAGGTGAGACTTTAAGAGCACAAGGGCAGCAAATACCTTAGAAGTCGAAATTCGATCAACTTTGTTAATAATAGTACATTTTATAAATTTTACATTTTTGCCTATAAAATCAAAATGGAGCCCTTAAATTTCCTAAAAACTACCATTCAAGTTTTCTGAAAGCAATTGTATGTGTTCTGAAGATTTCACAATAATCGAACAATAAACAGTTAAGTTATAGCCGATTGAATATTTAACAATTGCAACAGCATGAACACGTGATACTAGGAAGATACATGTTGGCAATGGACCTAGACACTATAAATATGTAGGAATGTTGATAAGAATTTTAGAAATGGTTTGTAATATTGATGGGTTATCATGACTAACTAAGTGACGAGGTCAAGACACTTGAAACAAAATGGCGGCGAATATAAAAATATAATAACCATAATAATTCTTCGAACTCAATTTATGGAATCAGTATATTAGTCAAGTTTTGATATGCAGAATATATTGTTTGATTTACTAATTGTTTTACAATACCCTTCTGGCAGGAGCACTCTCCTGCTACTTCAACTTGTCATTCATTTCAGAATGGATTTGAATCCACACGGGCTCTCAGACTTGGATATGAATCCATAAATTTGCATAGAAATTACTGTTTCTTTTTTCTACCATCAAGGATGTCTCGTGCATGACTATTTGCTGGAACTGTGACACATTGTACGTAAATATTTTGAGGTCTGATTTTATTCAATGAGCACAAGTCATACTCAGCCGCAATAACTCAATCGTTGTAACTATTGGTGAATGTAATTATTCTATTGCCACCATCACGAAGCCTGCAGAAATGAGAGCAGACGTTGTCGAGCGAATCAGTTGCGTCATTCATTTCGACAAAATCCATCTTTCAGATCAAATCGGAAACCCCCTCTCGGAACATAATGTCCTACTTTTCGATGCGTTTTTACAACACCATCTGCTGATTTCAACGAGCTACACTACAACTCAGCTCTGGTACTGAAATCTTGTCGCTCCTTTCCTTCACATACCCTTTCTCTGCATTCATACTTCATTTCGAAACTATTTTCCAGAGCCTGATGAAACTCCACCACGTCAGCATAAAAACAAGAAAGGATAGAGGAAGATGCAAAGATATTGAGGATACAGAGTTCATTGCCTCCGATGCATCCTTGCTTGCATGGAGTTCAAAAGGGCAATGTCCTTTTTCTAGGTAACGACGACAGCATTTATCCCAGTTTTACATCGCAATGCATGAATGCATGGCTGGTAGCCACCCGCAGTGACGTCATAACTGCAGGACGAATTTTATAGTACTCGTAGGAAAGCATTTTACACTTTTCAAGTGAGGTAAGCTTTTAAGCTTCCGTGCGATAGGGATTTTTATATTGAACATTCAGCTGATAAAGATGAATGATAGGAAGAGCGAAAACGTTTCCTAAGTGTGGTCCCCCCTTCTCCTCCTGTCTGGTCCTTGCAACGATGATGAATATTTGCATGAGATTTTCGGCATACCCCAGAAAGATAAACTTACGGAGATCAAAGTGCTTTACAAAATCTAGCATTTAGGATACGTCATATGGAACCCTGTGGCGCGTTGATGAAGGTGACTCCAAGTCCTTTGACATTTACTAGAATTGGTCCGGGTATTGTATGCATAGGGGACCATGTCAAGGCTATCAATGAAACAAACGTTATTGCCAGTTGAATGTTATCCCCACTAAGCCAGCTTCGTGGTATTCACAAATTGCTTCAGGTAAATATTGTATTAAAATGACGTCATGGAGGTTTGACCCATGGTCAACCAGCACCGTGAAATTTATTTTTGAACGATTGTATAAATCCAGACGTAGTACATCAAATCAAATACTTTATTGCAACAATCAATAATTGAAAAATGACGTCACATTTATTGACAAAATTTAATCAGACATAAATGCCAAGCGAGAGTACAGATATCGATGAGCGAGTTTCGTGAGTGTGCTTTAATCAAATTTATTTACTTTTTTGAGTAGGTTGCGTAGTGAAGTGTTAAAAATAACTGATATTCGAAGAGATATCTTAATTTAATCAAAGCTCGTTCTAAGCAACAGGAATCTAATTGTATCGAGAAGGTGCATTAAAAATTAAATGCTTTTGTTCTATCCATGATGCTTGAATTCTTCAATTGCTGATGTAAAGTTAATTAATTCAAAGCTTGGTCGCAATACTCACAGGTTTGTGAATTTTATGTTTTTTTTCTGAAAGTTTATGCTGTAAAAACGCCTGCAGTATCTTAAAACAGTTCTTTTTGAATCAGTATGCCCTGCTAAGTAGATAGAAACAGCTCTTTTATTAATCACTTTTTTCCAAGGAGCAGCGAAAATACTTTTTTTTTTTAAATTACCTCCATTCCCTACCACTCTCTCCATCACTATTTCTTCGTCGCACAACGCTCGTGCGATCTGCATTCACATTACGTCGCTTGGTCCTTTGTGCCACCCAGACAATGTTTAACACATCGGTATAAGGGGGCACACAATATAATGTGATCTAGTCCTTTTCGTGAACATCTAGTCCAAAAAATCATGATCAGCTCTCAGAGATAAAAAAAATTCAATATCATACGATGCATTCAAAAAAAACTCTGAGTAACTGTCACTTCAGTATCTCGCCGATAGGGCCAAAAAGAACGCCCTAAGATACTGAGCTCATAAAAGCAGAATTACAGGTCCACGCTTCAATCAGTGCTCATTAAATGCTCCCTTAGTCTTTTCTTAAATACCAAAAGTGAGTTTGCTTCCTTAACAATTTCTGGTAGATTGTTATATATACGCAGAGCATCATTCGTTGCATCGTTCTTTAGTCGATCCGTTCTGGCAAAAGGTATTACGAATTGATTTGCATTCCTCGCATTATATGGGTTGATCTGTGATACCTTAATTAATGGCGCTCGTTCCGATCCATTAGTTTTTAAATTTCTGTAGATAAACTTCGCTTTCTCCATAATAATAATTTGACTAAAAGTTAATGATTTTGCCAATTGGTAAACCAAACTAGTTTGAGTAAGCATTGGCAGCTTCAGAATGTTTTTATACGCTTAAATGTTGCTTCGCTGATTGACTCCAAATAAGTACTCCATAATGCAATTTCGCCAGGACAAACGCATTTAGAACAAGTTTCTTGATGTGCATTGGAAAATCCTCATATCTTCTTAACAATCCTATTATTGGGGCTAATTGCCTTCTTAAGCTATTTATGTGTGATAACCAGGTCATACGATGGTCTATGATAAGACCAAGATATTTCATTTCTAGCACTCTTTGCAATTTTCCGCCGTTAATATTTAGTTCGACATCTATGTCTTCTTTGTTCTTTTGCTTAAAAATAATATATTTTGTCTTTGATGTGTTCAATACTAGTTTGTTTCCAATTAACCACTGATGGAATTTTCCTAGATCGTCGTTGATAGTGTACTCAATGGCAGTTTTGGCTCGTCCTGAATAAAGTAGAACTGTGTCATCAGCATATAATGTGTGATATCCCGTCAGCCCACATGTATTTAGATTATTTGTGTATAGCAGGAACAAAGTTGGGCCCAGTATTGAGCCTTGAGGAACTCCTGTTTCCGTAGGTGCATGGTCGCTCAGGACATTGTTGATTAAAGTTCTCTGCGATCTTCCCTCCAAGTAACTCGTAAACAACTGCATAGGACTACCCTGAATACCATACGATTCAAGATTACGAAGCAAGAGATCATGATCAACTGTATCAAATGCTTTTTTCAAATCCACAAAAATTGCGATGACATAATCACCTCTGTCAAGTCCTAGATTGATGAAACGTGTGACAGAATGTAGGGCATCCAAAGTACTCTTCTTCTTTTGAAAACCAAACTGATGTTGACTTATGATAGAGTTTTCAACTAAGAATGATGTTAATCGATTGTTTAGTATTTTTTCAAATATCTTACTAAATCCCGTCAGCAGCGCAATCGGGCGATAGTTATTCTGGTCAAGATGATCACCACCCTTAAATATGGGAACTATTTTTGCAAGTTTTTCTTCTTCTGGAAAAGTTCCATTCCTTTTATGCACGTTTATAAAATTTGCCATAATCTGGGCTATGTCCCCCTTTATTATACTAATCTCATTCATCGTGATGCTATCAATGCCTGGCGCCGTATTCTTTTTCAATTCATTGATGACATTTAAGACTTCCCTTTTATTTGTTTGATGAATGTGAAAGATGGAATTTATTGCGATATTTGTATTATTTACATTGCCTGCTGAACTGGCAACGATTTCTTTAGTGATTCTTCCACCAATTGTTGAAAAAAAGTTATTCAATGAGTTCGCCGCGCCACGTGGACACGATGTGTTAGAGGGCCCATCAGGATTCAGTTGAAAGTTTTGTGATATACCCTGGGTTGAAGAGTTATCCTTTACCTCATTTATTATTTTCCATACTTCGCGGGAGTTGTCAGCCGCTGTTTCCATTCTTCTTGAGAAATATAAGAATTTAGCCTCTTTCACCAGTCGTTTCGATTCTTTTTTTGCTTGCATATACATAAACTTGAAAGCCCGGTTTCCACTGTTCTTCCTGTAGTCCATGTATGCCTTCCTTTTTTTAATATTTGCATCAATCACTTTTTTCGTTATCCAAGTCCGTTGTCGACACCTGATTTTTTTCTCAATTGTAGAACTTTGCTTAGCAGATATGATGATATTTTTGAGTTCAATAATACTATTTGGTTTCCGCTTTTCCAGTAACTCTCGTATGTTTGATTTAAAGAGCTCCTTGTCTAGAAATCTGAACGTTTTGTAGGTCGGCTTCTGTTTGTTCAGGGTTTGGTCTTGAATAGCAATTTTTAACACACGATGATCCAGTTCCGGCCAGTCCTCAAATATGTATGTCATGCTTTCAGCGACTTTTAAATCATTGGTTACTATATGATCCAGACAGGTATTTGACATTGGGCGAGTAATTTGGTTGTTGTTTATGATTACCGTTCCATTCGTTTCTGGCGTATCCTTATAAATCCGTGTTTCTGGTGATTCCGTTAGCACATCAATGTTTGTGTCCGCTACTGTGATTAAATTTTTTTCAGTTGAGAATAATGTATCTAGTACTGTGCAAAAATCTTGCGCATTCATACGATTGGGATTGTAGTACGTCCCTAATTTTATTTTTTTACCTGCATGGCGTACTTCAATTATTATAACGTTATACTTATCAGGCGTCACTCTCTTGGTAATGAATTGATTGTATTTTTTACGTACATTGCTGTACCTTCACCTCTTCCAGGTCTGCAGGAGAATACCGCATTATATCCTTCAATATTGTAAAACCGTGCTTCTTCTGGGTAAACCCAGATTTCATTTAGAACAATCAAATCTATGTCAGGATTTTGCTGCAGGTGAATCTAAATATCACTTAGCTTATGTCTTAAGCTTCTTATATTAGCATACATAAGTGTTAAATTTGTTCCACTTGATTGATTAGAAAGATTAGCAATCATCAAAGTTGTAGTCAGTGCTCCTCCTGGCGATCAATATTCTGCGTTGAAACTCCGGACACTCTACAGAGTCAGCTCTGTGAGAATGATCAGCATTGTTATTGTTACCAATACAGTTTGAGCACTTCTCAATCGTGCTTTTGTAATCCTTTAGGTCATGCTTTCCTCCACATTTTACACATATTTGCTCCCCTTCACTTTTTGATGTTTTGTGGTTGTATTTTTGACACTTATAACACCTCGTTACGTTGAAATCCTCCTTCACAAAATACGATCCATAATATATATTAATGTATCTATTCGCAAGCCTCTTATACATGCTCCCGTTTACCTGGATGATGTGCAACCACCTTCCATTTCTTGTTCGCCTAGCATGTACAAGTTCCATAGAATCATGCTCCTCTATATTGGGATTTAATGCCTGGATCTCATTTCTTAATTCATTATTTGCGTATTGTTTTGCTAGTCCATTGATGACAAGTCTAGGCTGTCGCAATCTGGTCTCAGCAACATCATACTCCTCTTTCATTGCATCCATTGCTATATTAAAAAGCGAAGTAGCATTTTCATTTGTCGATGTTTTGATAATCGCCCTTCCATTACGAATAGGCCTCATTAGCTGCAGAGGAATTTTACATTTTGATGGCCTGATCCTCGACTTAAAATCAATCAGTGTTTTTTCTGATGAAGATTGATTTCTAGGCTTAATTTTAATCCCTTTTTTGCGATATTGTATTAGATCGATGCACTGTTGGAGGAGAAGTAGAATTTTTAATAATTTCGGCATATGAGGGCTTGCTTGCAGACGTAAATTTATCTATTAATAAGGTGACATTTTAGCTCATCTCTTCGACTTGGCTTTGCAAATTTTTCATTTGTTGGAAGAGTCGGTCTTCTTTAGATTTACGGTGCTGAGCTCTACATCCGGCACACATCCAAATCACATCTTCGGTGATGTCCATAATATCCCGATATCTCTCCTCCGACATTTTGATACACCTCAAATGAAACCACTTGAGGCAGAAGCAATCACACCCCATAGCCGAGTGGATATCCTCCACGGGTTTCCTACACTTCCCACACTTATCTGGTTTAGTAGCCATTATATTTTTAACTTTTTCAATTATGTGCTATTTATAAAAATTTTTATTATTCTTGATTGATTTAATATAGTTAGTGAAAAAACGTAGAAATCCGTACTTGCAAAAAAAAAAAAAATAATTTAAAATATCAAAAAATAAATTTAAAATTAAATTCAAAAATTTTTAGAATAAATTTAGCTACACGGGAATCTCACTCCTAGACCAAAGCAAGATTTCCCGGTTCCGTTAATTTCGTTCGCCTAAGTAAAAATTGAATCAATGAAATTGATGACTTGAAAGATCGCTACTTATCTCGAAAACTTGATAGAGCGACACTAGTAACCACTTCACTTATTTCACACAGCTGATTATAATTTATGACAGATTTATAACTTCACTTAAGCCGAGAAATTCAAAGAGCTGAAACTGACACGTCTTCATCATCCCAAACAGAGTAACAAGATGCAGCAATTATAATCATCCAAAATTATTTCAGGATTGTATGATCCATGCATTTAGTATTTATAATATTGCGGTTGTCTTTTATTTATCGAGTATTTTGATAGTAGAATCATTGTGAGAGAGATGATTTGAGTAAAATATACATGCTCAGTGCCCGCCCAAGGCAAATTTTAGGATGGAGCATTATCTAAGTTTGGCGCCTGCCTCTGATGTATATATACGAGTATACTACTGTGTCCAAAAAATAAGGTGACATTTGAATTTAAACTGCGCGCGTCGAAGCATTTGGAGAATTATTGTTTTTTTTTAGGTTGGCAGTACTGTCAGTGGCATCTATGTCAAATTTACATATCAAAATATTCATTAGTGTTTGAGGTACGCGTCGTTTTGTGAGCTGCTAAAAGTGAGTTTTTCGTTTTTTGCGATGTTAAAATTTGTTGAATTCGCATTAAATTTTGTTTGCAGAATCAATTTACTGCTGCGGATACGTTGAGGATGGTGCAGAAAGCCTTTGGTGATGAGGCTATGTCAAAAAAAAAAAATGGTTACAAGTGGTATAGTGAGTTCCAATCCGGCCGTGAACGTGTCGAAGACGAAGAGCGTCCTGGGCGACCATCAACTTCTTCTCTTCTTCGATTATCGTGGTGTTGTGCATTATGAATTCCTTGCACCGGGCAAAATAGTCAACAAGGAACATTATTTGAACGTTATGCGTCGTTTGCGTAACGCTATCTACCTAAAAAGGCCGGAATTGTGGAAAGACAATTCTAGGTTTTTACACCACAATAATGCACCATCCCATACTGCACTCGTAATTCGTGATCATTTCGCCAAAAACTCAACCCATATCGTTCCGCAACCACCGGCTTCACCTGATCTGGCAATGTGTGACTTCTGGCTGTTCAGCAAGCTCAAAAGACCGCTCCGGGGACACCGTTTTGATACGATAGAGGAGTTTCAAGCCGCAGCGAGACGGAACTGAAGGCCATCCCGGAAACGACGCGTATCTCAAACACTAATGAATAAAATAATTCTCCAAATCCTTCGACGCGCATAGTTTAAATTCAAATGCCATCTTATTTTTTGGTCACAGTAGTATGTATATATATATATATATATATATATATATATATATATATATATAAATACATATATATATACATATATATATATATAACATATGTATATATATATATATATATATATATATATATATATATATATATATTTATATTCTAAAATGTATTGAGCTTTTTTTGTCAGTAGATGGTGTTCGGTGTCGTATATCGGGCAATACTAACCAGATTGAATCAAACTGAGATGCGTATGAAAGGTGGCATTCCAGTATACAATTTTCATATGGACAGTTTTATTTCGTCATTCGTGTCAAAACTTGTATTCATTTAAAAATGAGTGAAAATTCTGAAAAAATTCGTTAAAATTCTACCACGATTAAAATTCTACCACGATCAAGGTGAGAGCTCATTGCAGGATCGTGAATAAATTTGTGGCGTCTACGGTCAAGATACTTTATCAAAAGCCACGGTCAAGAGATGGTACGCTCGCTTTCGTTCTGGAAATTTTGAAATCAAAGATGCACCTCGTTCAGGTCGACCAATCACTGAAAAAGTCGATAAAATCTTACAAAAAAATTGAAGAACACCGACACAAAAGCAGCCATGACTTAGGAACTAAATATCCATCACCAAACAGTTTTCAACCATTTGCGTAAGGCTGGATACACAAAGAAGCTCGACGTTTGGGCGCCGCATGAATTAACACAAAAAATTAGATCGACCGAATTTCCATTTGCGAAATGCTAATAAAACGCAACAAAATCGAGCCATTTTGGAAACAAATCATTAGGGGCAATGAAAAATGGATAAGATACGAGAATGGCGTTCGAAAAAGATCATGGTCAAAAAAAGGAGAATAATCACAAACGACTTCAAAGCCAGGATTGACACCAAATAAGATACTGTGTGTATGGTGGGATTGGAAGGGAATTTTTTATTCTGAGGTGCTAGAACCTGATAAAACACTCAATCTGTACTGCCAGCAATTAACCAGATTCCAACAAGCAATTCAAAAAACATTCCAGAATTGATCAATAGAAAGGGCGTTGTCTTCCATCATGAGGATGCCAGAACACACACACCTTTGATGACCCGGCAAAAATTGACAGAACTTGGCTGGGAAGTTTTGATGCATCCACCGTATACTTCAGACCTTGCACCATCAAACTACCGTTTGTTTCGGTCTCTGCAAAACCTCCTTAATGAAAAGAAATTCACTTCAAAAAGGGACTGTGAGAATCACTTGACCAAGTTTTTTGCCGATAATCCACAGAAGTTCTACACATATGGAATAATGGCTCTACCCAAAAAATTGCAAAAGGTCATAAATAATAATGGACAATATGTATTTAAATTAAATCCATTTTAAATAAAAGAAATATTCAATCGAAAAATGTCAAAAAAGGCTTAATAGTTTTTCGAATATCCAAAATATATATATACAGTGCCGAGAAAAAGTGATGTAAAAACCAATATTTGAAGAAAATTTTGGAATCAACTCTTTGTATTGGTAAAACTAGTGAATGGAAATCCCGCCGGTTTTCATTTTTAGTATTAATATATTTCTAATAATTGATTTGCAGAAAAAAAATAAAACAACATTCAACTCTTCTATAAGAAAAAAATAAAAAAGTGATTCAATTAATTTATGGCTACCGAGGAAAAGTGATGCAAAAAATTAAACCGTGCTCATCTTTGAACATTTGTTGTTGGTATATGAATACAATTGATGGTTTTTAATATTTGTTAGGGTTTCCTTTCCTATCTTTGGCCGCTTGCAGTCTTCTGGGCATAGAAGAAACCAAATTCGCGCAATATTCTTGCGTGATGTTGCTCCACTCTTCTTTTATTGTTATTTTAAGCACGGACTTACTGCGGATATTATGGGCTGCTAGTCGACGTGAAAGCTCTTCCTAAACATGCTCAATTGGATTGAGA
Organism: Odontomyia ornata; assembly: GCA_963969285.1. NCBI lineage: Eukaryota > Metazoa > Arthropoda > Insecta > Diptera > Stratiomyidae > Odontomyia > Odontomyia ornata. The sequence goes on along the minus strand of OZ017741.1, from coordinate 191,091,416 downwards.
TCAGGTGATTGGGGAGGCCATTTTAAACAGTTTGGAATATTGTAAAGCATCCACATTCGAGTTTGGTGGGCAGTATGTTTGGGATCGTTGTCTTGCATGAAGATGTAGTTTGACCCTATGTTCAACTTTTCCACACTGGGTGCAAGTCTATTCTTTAATATATCTATGTAGACTTTGTGATCCATCGTTTTTAGGGTTTTGTAAAATAATTTTACAAAACCCTACTAGTTTCGCGACCAGTCTGTCCGTCTGTCCGTCTGTCCGTCCGTCCGTCCGTCCGTCCGTCCGTCCGTCCGTGTGTCACAGCAGTTTTTCTCGGAAACTACTTTAGCTAGAAACATTAAATTTTGTGTGAAGGTGTAAAGTGGTGATCTCTTCAAAGTTCAACTAGAAAAAATTTTTATAAGGTATTTAAGGGGGGTCTCCCCATATAGGGGAATGACCCCCCGAAAAAAAAATTTCATTGAAGGTAGCCGATATGGGTATCAAATGAAAGGTCTTGATGAGAGCTTTTCAAAACGGGTCTTAGTTTGACAAAATTTGCTTCGAGGGGTGCACAGGGAGGGGAAATACACGAAAAATTTGTGTCCCCCCCCTCGCGATTGGACACCAGTGATCCGAAAAATCTGAAAAAAATCAGGAATGTAGGTCTTGGTGAGTACAACAACAACAAATACGTTAGAAGTCGCAATTCACTCAACTTTGTTAGTAATAGTATGATTTATCGATTTTATGTTTTCTTGAATAAAATCTTAACGGTACCCTTAAATTCAATGAAATTCAGCACACAGATGTCTATTCATAAGATTGATCTATCCTGAAAGTTTCATAAAGATTGAATCATATTTAGCGAAATTATAGCGGATTGAGTTTTCCTGTATTACTATGGAACAATATGCGCTGCATTTATTACTATGGCAACATATGGCTATGGAACAACATGCGCTTTTTACCGACTCAGACACTACCGTTTTGCTAGGATTTGCATGAAAATTTCAGGAATAATAGGTGTCATGTATATCTTTGAGAATCGGTTCAGCTAGTGGTATCAGTAATCGTAAAACATAATAGTGGCTGTTTTAAATGCGAAGATTGAATAATTTTGAGTAATTTTTTCGCAACTTCAACGTTTAAAGTGCATGCCTTGAACATTTGAGTCAATTTAATGAATGACTGAAGATGAGTACCTACAATTAATGCTCATAACTGAAAAAAGTCAAGGAGGTGGGAGAAAACTCCTAGCAAAAGGGTTTTGTAACCATTCTAGGATTCGAAAAAACTGGCCATTAATCGATGATAACAGTACAGGAGAGTGGCCCCTGAAAAAAAAATTCATCAAACGTAGCCGAAATGAGTATGAAATGAAAGTTTTCATGGGAGCTTTTCAAAACAGTTGTTAAACTGTCAGTTTTTGCTTCAGTGGGGGCACAGGGGGGAAATACATGAAAAATGTGTTTCCTCCGTCGCGGATGGACATCTGAAATAATTATCAAGGGAGATATTTATGAGTATAACAATACCAAAAACCTCAGAAGTCAATATTCGTTCAACTTTGTTAATAATAGTATGATCTTCGTATTTCATATTTTCTCCAAAAAAATCGTCTTTGACATGTTTCTTGATTTGATTCGATCTGGTGACTGCATTTTGTAAATTGAATACAAAACCCTTCTGACATGAGCGTAGGTCTGTTTACCCAACTTGTTTCTTCTATAATATGAAGTTCGCCAACTCCATTGAAAGCCATACATCCCCACACTAAAATAGAACCACCACCATGCTTTACAGTTCCTATCATATTTTTCGTGTCTAGCTCCGTACGTGGCTTTCTACGCACTTTTGCTCGTCCATCGTGAGAAATCACATTGAATTTGCTTTCGTCCATAAATAAGACGCGTTTCCAAAATTCTACATCCTTATTCAAATGTTCTCTCGCGAAATCCAATCTTTTCTCACGATTTACCGCACTAACAAAAAATTTCTTTCGTGGAACACAACACCGGTAACCCGATTTTCTTAAATAATTTCGCACTGTATGAACGCCAACATCTTTTTTATAAACAGACTTTAATGTTGCGTTGATTTTCGTTGCCGGTATGAAAGGATCTTTCTTGATTTCACGTTCGATTACTCTCATATCACGTTCTGATAATATTTTCTTCCTTCCACAGCGCTTTTTGTTTTCTAAGCTTTTATTTTTGCAGAACCTGTCAATAATCCTCCAAACTGTTGAAATTGGTCTGTTGACAATAGACGCAATCTCCTTGTATACAACGGTCTGGTTATGGAGTCTCAAAATGATTTTTCTTTCCTCCAAAGTTGTCTTTTTTCTCATGTTGACGGGCTGAAAATTGATCAAATAATAATATTCATGGAAAACTATATCAAAATATTCATATACTTCTTTTATTTATGAATGTTTTCTTCTTATCACCTCAAAAATTTATTTACATCTACATGCACTACTCAACACAGACTGCATTCGCGAGTGAAATGACGCATTTACAGTAAAAACGAATTATTGCATCACTTTTTCTCGGTCTAGTTTGCGTCAGAAATTCATCTGGCAGTGCATACAAACTTTTAAAAACAGTTTTTTAGGAAAACCATGTTGCAATATTGTCTTGGACACACAGAACTATGCTATGAACTATCAAATTTGCCGATATTACTTTTGAGAGGTTGAAAATAAGATATCAAAGTTGAAATTTTGTGCATTTTCATCTTTTTGCATCATTTATTCTCGGCACTGTACATATATATATATATATATATATATATATATATATATATATATATATATATATATATATATATATATACATATATGTATATATATATATATATATATATATATATATATATATATATATATATATATATATATATATATATATATATATATATATATATATATATACATCTATATATATATATATATAATATATATATATATATATATATATATATATATATATATATATATATATATATATATATATATATATATCTATATATATATATATATATATATATACATATACATATATATATATATATATATATATATATATATATATATATATATATACATCTATATATATATATATATATATATATATATATATATATATATATATATATATATATATATATATATATATATATATCTATATATATATATATCTATCTATATATATACATATACATATATATATATATATATATATATATATATATATATATATATATATATATATATATATATCTATATATATATATATATTGTTACATGTACAAATAATTCTGCGAGCTACTGTCGCAATTGTTTTCACAACCAATAAGAACAGATGGTGAAGTAGAAACACCAAAACCAAAGGAACCAGAAAATGCGCTGATGCAAATGTTAATGCTGATGCAGCAAGAGCGGCGATAACAGTCATCCAATTTAACTACAAAGCTAGATGAACAATCAACGAAGTGAAATGAACATTCAGCGAAGTTAAATGAACAATCAGCGAAGTTAAATGAACAATCAGTGAAGTTAAATGAACAATCAGCGAAGTTAAATGAACAATCAGTGGAGCTGGACCAACAAGTGATCGAAATCAAGGAAGTGCAAAAACAATCAACCGAAATAAAAGTGGAGCTCGGTAGCCTGAACAATCAAATTAAATGCGCCGAGAAAAAGGTATACCAGGTCGAGGAGAAGGTCAGCCAGGTTGAGGAGAAAATCAACTATGAGATCAGCCAGGTCGAAGAGAGAATGAACCATGAGATGGAAAAAGTGAAGAAAGAATTGGAAACAGCGAACGCAGCAGTAACCACCTCACCAGTCCCGCTTATAACCACAGCGCAAAGCACATTCAGAAATGTGCAAGCACCAATATTCGATCGACAAACGGTCTGGAGTATTTACAAGACCCAGTTTGAAGCTGCCGCAAGTGCAAATCACTGGAATGAGCAAGAACGAGCAATTTCTCTGATTCTTGCTCTAAGAGGCCACGCTGACGAGCTTTTGCAGACAATCCCCGTTGAATTGCACTCAAACCCGAATGCTATAATGAATGCGCTCGACATGCGTTATGGAGACGATCATCTGAAGCAGATTTATTGGTCACAGCTTAGGCATCGGGTGCAAAAGTCTGGTGAAACCCTACAGCAGCTAGCCCAAGACATTGAGTGACTAGCACTTTTGGCTTACCCAGCCTACGACCCAGAACATCGAGATGATGCAGCGACAGAAGCATTCATCAGCGCACGGTTAAGGACGCATTGGCTTACAGTCTTAACTTTGAGGCAGCGAAAAATGTGACTCGTACCACTGCCCAGGCTCGTGAGGTAGTGACAGACGAGTGCAGGTGTGAGCGCGTGGAAATTGAGCGAGACCCGCATATAAATGGTGCGCCTAGATGCTGGAATTGCGGAGAGAAGGGGCACCTGCAAAGAGACTGCAAGAAGCGAAGAAAACGGAGCTATTGGCCAGGATGGTGGAGATCCAGACCGTGTCAGGAGGCTAGAATAGGACCTCAGCAAACTGAAAGGGTCAACTTCATGCGACGGACGTCGGCTAGAAGGATCGACATCCCCAGCACCCCCATCACCGTGTCAAGGCAACATCGTGGAGAAGCAGACAGATGCCTTCCGGGTCAAGTTGATGAAGAACATTGCACCATAACAAACGACACTGGTGCAACCCGATCGACGATCCGACCAGACCCAGTGAGGCCCCAACTACTTCACAAGGACAGAGTTCATGGCAATGCTGACACCCTATCTTGTCACCCATGTCCAGCTAACTGCAAGCATTGCCGACGGATTGAGTTAGCCAATGAAGACATCGGACCATTGCTCGTATGGAAGGAGACGACTTAGCGACCTGAGTGGAAAGACGTTTCATGGCGCAACCCTCAAAAGCTATTGGGCACAATGGAACTCCCTTCGGGTAGAGGGTGGCGTACTCAAGCGGAAATGGGAAACGGCGGATGGTAGCTCCTAAAGGATGCAAATTATACTACCCAAAAGCCGAATCCACGATGTGATTAAGGAAATGCCTGAAGGATCCTTGGGAGGCCACCTTGGTGTTAACAAGACCTTAGCGAAATTGCGGGAAAGGTTCTACTGGCTCCACGCTCGAGAAGACGTAGAGGACTGGTGTCGCAGATGCACAGTTTGCGCTTCCGTCAAAGGCCCAAAGCGACGACTGAGAGGACAAATGCAAACCTATAACGTGGGGGTACCGTTTGAAACGATTGCTGTTGACATCGCAGGACCCTTTCCTGAATCTGAATGTGGAAATCGATACACGCTGGTTGTAGCCGATTATTTCAGCAAGTGGCCCGAGGTCTACCCCATTCCCAACCAGGAAGCAACTACTGTAGCCGAACAGCTAGTGTTAAATTGGGTCAGTAGGTACGGCGTACCTTGCGAACTACATTCAGGTCAAGGCCAAAACTTTGAGTCACTAGTTTTTGGCGAAATGTGCAAGCTGCTGGGAGTACGGAAAACGAGGACAACACCGCTGCATCCCCAATCCGATGGAATGGTCGAACGTTTCAACGGCACGCTCAATAAACATCTGGCCAAAATGGTTGACGAGAACCAAAGGGACTGGGACCGATATATCCCACTATTTTGATGGCGTACAGAGCTGCCGAACATGCATCGACGGGCCAAGCCCCAGCCAAAGTCATTTTTGAAAAGACTATTCGTCTGCCAGCTGACATAAAGTTCGGGACACCCCCTGAAAAACCCCAGACGATCTCGGAGTACGCAAGTGAGCTAAGACCACGGCTGAACCGGATACATTGGACAGTGCGAAAACACCTTGAATCGGCTACTGACCGCATGAAGACCAGATATGATCTGAAGGCAAATTCTACTGGCTTCCAGCAAGATGACTTGGTCTGGCTATGTAACCCACAGCGACGGAAGGGTAGGTCTCCAAAGTTGCAATATAATTGGGAGGGATCATACCGGGTTACAAAGCGAATCAACGACGTCGTATATCGCATACAGGAACACCGTAATCCAAGAGCCAAAAAGAAAATCGTGCATCTGGACCGTCTTGCCCCATATTACACCCAGGGTGAATTGACTACAACTGGCGGCACATCTTTTCGGGGCGAAAAGAACTGAGGCGGGGGCAGTGTTACATGTACAAATAATTCTGCGAGCTACTGTCGCAATTGTTTTCACAACCATTAAGAACATCAACAAAATGAATTTACTCGAAACCACGAGAACTCACCAAGCATCAACATCTGAAAGTGAGTCACTGCTCCATTCATTCACGCTGCTCGAAAGTTCCCGCTAATTCGCCAATGTACGAGAACTGGGTTGAATGACTACAGACCCTATATAAAGGCGAGCTGAATGAATGGGGGAATCATTCATTCGACCGCGATAAAAACTGCGATAGTGTGTGGAAAGCGACATTGTTCGAGTAATAGAAAAGTGATTTTCGTGAATAGTGAAGTGATTCGAGAAGACAATTGCGATAGAAATTTATGGACAAGTAGAAGGTAGAATTTTAATAGTGAAAATTAAAATTGTGAAATGGTTAGTAAAGTGATTGTGCAGTTTGAAGTAATTGAATAAACTCTTTTAACGTAAATTAAAAGACATTGCGTTTTCACTTTCCCGGAACATTAAAATTATTTGCCGCGCACCATAACACATGACAATATATATATATATATATATATATATATATATATATATATATATATATATATATATATATATATATATATATATATATGTATATATATATATATATATATTTATATATATATATATATATATATATATATATATATATATATATATATATATATATATATATATATATATATAAATATATATATATATATATATATATATATATATATACATATATATATATATATATATATATATATATATATATATATATATATATATATATATATATATATATATTGTCATGTGTTATGGTGCGCGGCAAATAATTTTAATGTTCCGGGAAAGTGAAAACGCAATGTCTTTTAATTTACGTTAAAAGAGTTTATTCAATTACTTCAAACTGCACAATCACTTTACTAACCATTTCACAATTTTAATTTTCACTATTAAAATTCTACCTTCTACTTGTCCATAAATTTCTATCGCAATTGTCTTCTCGAATCACTTCACTATTCACGAAAATCACTTTTCTATTACTCGAACAATGTCGCTTTCCACACACTATCGCAGTTTTTATCGCGGTCGAATGAATGATTCCCCCATTCATTCAGCTCGCCTTTATATATATATATATATATATATATATATATATATATATATATATATATATATATATATATATATATATAAAGGGTCGTCCGACTATAATGCACGACGTTAATTGTGAGTCACACCTTAACGTCATGTTTTTCGCCCAACTTAATTTGACATTTCTTTGTTTCAGTGTTTGACAAATTCAACCATGGAGAGCAGCGCGTTAAGGTTGTTGAAGCCTTTAACGAAAATGGGCGTTCAAATCAAAATGCATTTCGTGCACTTCGTGATTTTTTTTGTGCCAGCATAATCGACTAAATATGTCCACAATCGGGAGAACTATGCGCAAATTTCAGTAAACCGGGTCTTTAAAAAATGTGAAATCACCTGTGCATGGTCACCCAGTTTGTTCTGCGGAAAACATTGCTGTTGTTCGCGATAGTGTTGCAGAAGAGCCGTCAACCTCGACTCGTCGTCGCGCCCAACAATTGAACATCTCACGAATGCGAATTTCGAATAAAGATTTGAATTTAAACGCTTACAAGGCTCAATTGGCTTTTTTTTTGAAAAAAGCTTATCATATCGTCGAAGCAATTGATTCAAGCAATTTATATCAAATATAATTTTATATCGATATGTAAAGAAAATTAAAGTATCTCAAGACACCTTAGGGGCTTCTAATATGGGGCAGCCAGATGGACTCCTACCGTTGGGAAATCCTTGAGAGACATGCTCAACACATTCTCTATCATTTAGTTCCCAATAGATGTCTAAAGTTACTCTCGTTATCGCATGTAGAGTCGAATGCCTGGCACGAAAACCAAATTGGCAATTCAACATCAACTTATATTTCTCAGTGTGGGCGTTTAACGCTACATTTAGTATCACTTCAACCACCTTGCTGATGTCAGGTAGAAAGCTGATTGGGCGATAGCTCTTAAGGCTACAACATTCTTTCTCCCTTCAAAACCGGAAGTACCGCGGCCTTTTTACACTCATTTGGGAAATATGAATTGCTCAGCATGTTGTTGAACAATATGCAATAATTGATTCGCCGTTGAACCTTGATTCGAAGTTGAAAAATTTTGCTTCAATGATCTCTGAAAATATTTGATTCTCTATTTCAGCGCTTGGTAGATGAACCAATTCAAAATGTGTTCCAATCGAGGCAAGTTTCTGCAATCCATCACATATACTCCTGTTTCCATTTCTATCCGGAGTCATACTATCAATTTCAATACTAGCCCTATCGAGAAAATTTATCTAATCACTTGCGACTGCAAGATTCGATACCTTCACTCGAGACTTCTTACGGAATAAGCTATTCACTTTCTTGAAAACGCAATTTGGGCCCTGTGGGCTCATACTCCTCAGTTTTTCCACCCATTGATTACTGACCTCACTCCTGAAGTATGAATAGATTAGTTCCCGCACATTCTTTGAGGTGTAATTTGAACATAACCAACGAGGGGTGGTTTAAGTCCGAAAATCGCTGATAAATATTGTTGACGTGTGTGAGAAGACGGTTTTTCAATATTTTTAACATTGCGATGGTTGGTGTTTCATATCCTTTCATATTGTTTCTTGATTGTTTCCAACGTCATCTTCTCTAACTTCCACAAATAGAGCTATATATATTTCATCGTTCGTTAGATTGCTGTTGCCATCGTCAGAAAGATGACATTGCTGCTGGTAGTCCCAATCAAACTTCATTTGAAACCTTCCCCAATTAGTTTTGCTTTTTTAATTTAACCGATGGGTCCCATATTGAATTGGAATGAGCAGGACATCATGCTTTTAATGATTGATTTCGATTACGATTGTGTTGTGGTCGTTATCGGAAGGGAGCACCTTCAGGTTCCGTTGAGGACTATTAAAGCTGAATTTAAGTCTTTTCGCAGCAATGCAGAGGTCCAAATATGAATTTGTCTTAGGATGTATTGGAGACTCCGACCCATATATAATTGATTGCACCTGTATTCAATTTGGTTCTCTGTTATCCACAATTTCAAAAATACACCCCTTGGATTATTGTTGGCGTTCAGCCATGATGTATGCTTGACATTCAGGTCACATAGTCTGTTCAGGTCAAGTATTTCAAACAAGGAATTGAGCTCCTCCTTGAACTTGAAATCATTTCGACCAGTTGTTTACGCAGAGATAACGAAAAGATTATCCCCACCTTGTAGTGAAATTTTGATAACGGACACTTCAAGAAGTTCAAAATTTTTTAATTCCAATTTTTCAATATTTTGCAAACAATAGGGTCTCCTAACCAATATCCCCGTGCCATCTCCCCCATCACCGTATGACCCTATCGTTTCTTACAGATTTAAAATCTTTGAATGTTATGCTGTGCAATGAATTGGGTTGGGTTTCAGTGAGAAACGTGATGTCAGATTTTTGCTTAGTTACGAGTTCAAGGAGTAGTCACGTCGATGCATAGTAATAACGGAGTTGACGTTGATCGAAACGAAGCCTTTATATGGGAATGTAACTCGTTACAAATTATTTTGAGGCATTTGAAAGAACTAAACTCTGTAAAACAAAACTAATTTTTGAATCTTTATTATCGATTTTCTCTGATAAAGAATTACGTTTCTGGTAAATGTTAAGAAGCAGCTCATTTTTGATACTTACGTCATTTACATTATTTGCAGCATTATCTGCTGGTCCTCTAACGGAGAGTTCCAATGATGTTCCGGGTGTTTAAAAAGTTTCCTGCACGAAAAAATGAGAACAATTAAAGAACAACCAAAATGTTTACCAATTGCTAAAATGAAAACACTTCTTTCTATGATGCAACAAACTGAACAGGGAGTTTATTTACCTTTCTTCGTAATTTATAACAATAATATGCTGATCATATGGCACACGGCGAGAAATGGGTCATCGTGCACGCGATGACGATTATGCGGGCGCAGCGATATGATGTTTTCACAATATAATAGTTAATTGATCAAAGTTGAATGACAATGTGAAATGCTTAAGTATGGAAAATTTACAATATGAATTTATGTTTATTTAATGCAAGGCAATGTAATTATGCAATACAAGCTAAAGAAATTTAGAATGAAACTTATTGAACTTGAGGCGATTTATTTTGTTTTTGATTATCGTTATTGTTTGTCTTGTAGACTTATTAACATCCCCCCCCGTTGAACTGCAGTTCAAGACTCGTTGAGCGTGCTTAATTCCAATTTGAATGGGCCTCTTGGTTTCGGAGTAGGTTGTCGTTGGCGATGTTTGAACGACATGTAGGGGATCAGGATTACGAGTGATATAGCGAGTACTAGACCAAAGTAGCCGACTAGATAATGGTGGATATGATGTGCGCTGAGCCCAGTGCTGTCTTCAGCAACCTTTTGATCGCTGATAATTTTTCTGAGGCACATCCTTTAACGGTAGATTTGATTGTGATATGTTAACGTTAAGCTTTTTGGCAGTGGAGGTCTCTGGCTTATAGAAGTCCATGGAGACCGCGTACGATCGCTGGATTACACTCTCATACATGTTGTGAGCCTGGATCGTTAGATAGGGCTGCTTCACAATGCGGCCTTCTCCAATTGTCATAATTCCCGCTGCTTGAAGTGATAGTTGTGAAGATACGCCATTGCATACACTGTTGATGATAGTTGTTTTGTCTACTGAGAAGAGATATTGGTTTGTTGCAAACAATTGAAACCAGTAGGATTGTTTTTGTATTGATTGCACTTCGCAATTTCCATTTTCTGTCGCATGGTTGAATATACTTATTTCACATTTGTTAGGACCGAAACCAGCCTTGTAGATTGGGTGCTGCTGATTGCAGAAAATGTAGTTTTTGACGTGTTTGCAAGCGTTTTGCAAGCGTTTTGCTCTGTACCGTCCACCGGGTAGTACTGATCCTTATGGAGGCTGACTATGACGTATGGGGTAGTCGTTTTGATTGCCCACAATTCGTCCTTAATGAGAGTGGGAATAGATGTAATCTTGAATAATTCAAACTCTTCATTAGCCTCTAGTGGAGCCTTAGTTTGAACTATGGAGTACCTTGATCCTGGCTTAACGCTAACTGTCATTAGCCTGTTTTTTTGTACCAGATCATCTTATGGTAGCGCGAGTGTTAGTGCCTTGAGCAAATGGCTCTTTATCATGCGTAGTTCTTGGAGGAGGTGCTGTGGTGCCAAAATTCAGGACTTTATTTTTCCATGGTGAGCGTCAACAATTGTGTCAATCAAAGCTCTGTGCGTCTGTTGTAAGTCTTTGACAGCCATGAAGAGTTGAATAGCATGTGCCATTATTGTCGAAAATTTATGTTGTTGGATAATTTCTTGGTTGATCTGATTCATTTTTTCAGCCTGTTTATTCGCAGTTATTATTAGCTGGCTGAAGTGCTCATTTATGCGGTTGTAGTTACTTCGCATTATATTCACTGTTCAATCTAGTATTGAGGTTTGCTTTTTCAGCATCTGTAGAAGACGATTCTGATTTGAGGTCGAATCATCAATTACTTCTTCCATCTTTTTTGCGTGATTTGAATCCAACACTCCGAAGAGGCTATTCGCAATGTTTCCCACGATGTCAATGGCACCTCTTTTGGCTCTTTGATGCGTTGTCTTGTGAAGCATTAGATGGTCATCTTCTTCGATTTTTTTGAGCTGAAACTGGATTCTCTGTACAGTGTCTGAACATACTCTGTTTTCCACTAGTTGATTTCAAAGTTCATATAAGATGTCTGCTGCGTTTTTCAAAGAAGTGTATTCTTTCCAATAGCTTGTCATGATATAGAATACAACTAATTGCCATTCGCTGGAAACAATGCTGGCTCTTCCAAAATTTTCAAAGTATACTGTTGGTCGGGTTTCGTTAAAGGGCTTTAATCCTTTCACTGAAGCTCTTGCTTGGCTGTTGGGCTACGAAGAAGAAGAAGAAGAAGAAGCTCTTGCTGATGGAAGAACTAGACATGCCAATAAAACTGTTGTTAGGACTGATCCAAGAGTTCGTCTTTGTTTCTTCGGTGGCATATCTTCGCTATTATTGCGTTGATTTTGGGTTGGTTCTGGACTGATCCAAGAGTTCGTCTTTGTTTCTTCGGTGGCATATCTTCGCTATTATTGCGTTGATTTTGGGTTGGTTCTGATATTGACTCAACAGGTTGGTGCTTAGCTGGTGTCTCTACACTATCGGTACTCGAATTGGTTGTATCATCGATTTCAACTGGTAAAGGTACAATTTTGTGGATAGAGCGTTTTATTATTTTGTTTGCTGTTTTTATATAAAAAACTCTTACGCGGTTGTCAGAGCCCTTATAACTAGAATGATTCTGCCCAGAGACCAATGTAGAGGAGACATGTTGTCTTCATGTATCATTACAATTGCTCCAGGCTGGTGGCTCTTCTTTCCATTTTTGGCGCTTTTGCAGTGAGTGAAGGTACTCAAGAGACCATTTTTTCCAGAAATCATTTTTAAGTTTCTGCACCTCTTCCCACCTTTTGCCTAATCTTACCTTCAGAGGTGCTGCCGAGGGTCAACATTGTTGATAAGTGGTTCTCCGATGAGAATATGTCTCGGCGTTAGAGGGGTAAGATCATTTGGATTATCTGACAATGGCTTTAAAGGACGTGAGTTCAGAATGGCTTCAATTTGTATTACAAATGTTTCCAGTTCTTCATGGGTTAGGCTGGCTGCCTTGAGTGCGTTGCGCATAAGCCTTTTTGTCGACTTTATAGCGGCTTCCCACAGCCCTCCAAAATGTGGAGCTCAAGGTGGAATAAAATGGAACGTAATTCCCTTGCTGGCACATGTTTTAGCTATTTCTTCTTGAGCACTGTCGTTGTAAATGGATTTGTAAACTTTGTTCAAATGGTTGTAGGCTCCTACAAAGTTTGTGGCATTGTCAGAACAAATGTCCTTACAGCGACCACGACGGCTGATAAATCTTTTCAATGTGCCAAGGAATGCAGTTGTGGTGAGGCTTGTTACTACTTCGAGATGTACCGCCTTCGTAGCAAAACAGCAAAACAGCAAAATATTGCGATATATGATTTTACTATTGGAAAGTGTGCCCAGAAATGACCGCAAAAATTAACACGCGTTGTTATGAAGGGCTCACAGACTGGATTCATGCGGCAGGAAGTTTACCCATCATCTGATTTAATAGCCTTGGAGCTGCTTTTGCACACTGGATGCAATGATAGACCACTGATCGGGCTATAATTTTTCTCTTGATTGGCCAAAATTTCTGCTTTGTGATTGATAATAAAGTTTGTGGTGGTGCATGGTGGTGTCTGCGATGCAAATCTTCCATAAGCATTTTAGTAAACGGATGCATGTACGGTAGCAGCATTGGATGCTTAGCATCGAAGGAAATGCCTGCTTCTTGGAGTCTACCGCCAACTCTGATTATTCCACGTCCATCAATAAACGGATTCACTCCATGTAATGAGCTGTCTTTTGGGAGTTCTTCCGTTTTTTTAGCTGCTGAATATCTTTCGAAAATTCATCTCGATGCATAGACTTTACTATGAGGCATAATGCGGTGTCAAGTTCTTCTGGAGTCAAATGTTTATGATGGTTATGTATTTTTCGCAGTCTATTTGTGAATCGTACTACATATGCAACGACGCGTTGAAGCTTGGGAAATGAGCTCCCATGCCGAATCTCCATAGTCACGTCCATGATTTGGCGTGGCATGGATATGGGAAATGCCTTCATGATTAAGGATGTGAATTTTGTTGGCCATAGTGACTCGACTCCATTTAGAAATATCAGACCGTAAAACCAAATTGAAAGTTTTTAAATTTCGCAGGTGATATGCCTCTGGATAATAAACCAGCTGGATTGTCTTCTGATTCTACATGTCTCCATTGATTTATAGCTGTAAGTCTCTGAATTGAGGCAACCCTATTGGCAATGAAAGTCTACTGAGATGACGATGGTCGGTTCAACTAGGCAAGTACGATAGTAGAATCTGTCCAGTAACATTCCTCGATGCCATCGAGATTAAGGTCTATCTTCACTCGGCTACTCAGGTCAGCTGCAAGCTTGGCTGCGCAGAGTTCAAAACGTGGAATAGTTGCTTTCTTAGTTGGAGCTACTCTTGATTTGCCACAAAGCAACCAGACAAGTAATAAGCCTTCCTTGGTGAAGGCTCTAATGTAAACTGCTGCGCCATACGCCTTTTTGGATGCTTCAGCTAAGGTGTGCAGTTGCATCTTCTTAGAGAATTGGTGATCTAAAACATGCCTTGGAAAAGTAAAGTCCTTCAGGTGCTGCAGACTGTCTCGGAAATCTCTCCATTTAGCTTCAAGGTGTACAGGAAGTTGATCGTCCCAGTCACACTTGAGCGCCCATATTTCTTGAAACAATAGTTTGGCTGTAACCTCGATCGGCGAAAGAGTTCCTAAAGGATCGAATATGTGAGCTATGTCTGAGTAAGCCGCTCTTTTTGTTATTTTATCAATACTAGGTACATACGGTTAAACTCTGAATACATCTTGCTCCGGACACCAAATAAGTCCAAGAGTTTTTATATGTTCGTCTGCTTCGTCGTTGAAGTTGAGGACGACCTCCATGTCCTCCGGTTGAAAATGTTCTAATAAGTGAGGATGAGGATGAAACGACCTTCTTTTAACAGCGCTATTAATTTTGACTATATTTGAAATGCTTCTGTGATACTATCTGATCCAGTTATAGCGTCATCGGCGTACAAATCACGTTTAACGGCCTTTGAGCTCAGAGGATATACAGTCGATCGTTGTTCTCCCAATGTTTGCAACGTTTTGATAGCCAAATAAGGTGCTGATGGAGTGCCGTATATAATGGTGGTAAGCTGATAACACTTGAGCACTTCCTCAGGATTGTTTCTCCAGAACACTAGCTGATACTTCTGGTCGTCATCATGGAACAGAACTTGTCGGTACATCTTCTCAATATCTCCAGTAAATACGTAACGTGGCATTCTGAAACGGAGTAATATAGAGAATAGTTTCTCTTGAATAACCGGGCCTTTCGATAATATGTAGTTTAGAGATATATTCGTCGTGGTTTTTGCTGAAGCATCAAACACAACCCTTAATTTCGTAGTGGTGCTTTCTGGCTTGCGTACGTAATGGTGAGGTAAAAAGTAGTATGGTCGCCTGATGTTGGGTGACGTCACTGGTTTCATGTGGTTAAGGCGCACATACTCTTCCATGAACTCCACGTATTGACCTTTTGTAATGAATCATGCGACGCCACTGGTGACCACTACTAACACACCTTGCTGCTAGGTTGCTTGTCATTTCACGTTGGTTGCGACGGGTGCACATCCCACGGCAATTTTGTCGTGGGATGTCAAGAGGAATTGACAGCCACATGGCAGCGAAGTGTGCACGTAGTGGCCGCCACCCAAAAAGAAGCAAGAACTGAAAGAAGTAATCTTACGACAGATTTCATTTCAATCCCCGGTGGAAAGGAATAACCGGCTAAAAGGTATTCGACACCGAATTTGTCTATACAATTGCCATTTATCATGTTAAATACGCACAAAATGACAATAGTCAATTGCAGGGTATCGACCGATAAATTAGAGTATTACTTCAAATTCAATGACAAATTTGAGATTCATGATGATTTGGAGGTGTAAAACGAATGAGTTTACTGCTTGAACTGGTAAAAGGGGAATGCACAAAGGAAAGGAATCGAGAAGGCAAAAGTGTTGCTGCCAAAAGGTTTTTCCACATATATAGAAGCATACGGTCAAGGTCAGGACAATATCGACATAGATCAATGGGACTCGGATTCAAATATTGAAATTTTGGATCATCTTTCGTTGTCAGTACGATCGTTGGATCAATCATCGGATCAGGTTAGCCTTATTGATGAAGACGATTTAATATCAGAGTGAATTTTTATCGATAAACATACACAAGCTTAAACTGCATTCGAGACTTAAATATCAACTTAATCACTATAAAAGCAGAAAAGTATGAAGTCGTAACAAAAATCACGTGAAAGTGTTTGTTAAATGATAATTTATTTTTTTAAATTTAAATTTGTATTTATAAAATTAACGATCGTCAGTTGAACAAACGCTCGTACATACAATCAATTATGTTTCATTTCCGCTTTACGCTTTTTATTATATTAATACAAAAAAATACTATTACTTTTAGTAGAATATCTTAGTTAGAAATTTATATTGTATCGAAGGAATCGTTAGTTAGATAAAGAGAAATTAGAGACTTATTTAGCATTAGTTATACGTTACAAACACACACGACAAAATCAGAAGCAACTGTGAAACAAGGAAGAAACCATGCGTAACATATAAATATGACTGGTTTAAATGCTTGAGTTTTAGGATTATTTTCTTTCGCGGAAATAATCTACATAATCCTCTAGGAAATACTTAAAAAGTAAAGAGCACTTATAATGAGGACTAATTTATACTTTAGTATACATACGTATATAAAGGCATTAAAGCCACCAAGACCCTTTTTATGGCAACTGCTACGCTGATTTCAACCGATGTGTTGAAATTATTTTTCAAATTTTTAAACGGAAAGTTTTACTATACTTCCGAAAATCAAGCAAAGAGTCTAATAGTCTTAAGCATAATGTATAAGGGGAATGGTTCAATCTTAATTTGATGTTAAAAGTCAAACCTATTAAATGATTCCATTTACAAATCTTTAAATAGAGTGTGTTGAAAATTTCCTAGATACAAAAAACGGTGTGTGAAATATATAAAATTACTTCCATGTCCTCTACTGCCAATCAGATAGCTCCGAATAGAGCATTCGAATATTGAATTCATTGTCAACACATACTCTCCATGCTTCAATTTTTAAATTTCGAACCATTTTTCGAACATTGAAATATGTACTCTCTATGCTAGTCAAAATGCACGCTACAATTTTTTTTCTGTTAAATAATTGTACAATTATTTTTTAATGATTAAATATGGTTGAGCGCTTCGGAAATGAAATTTTAAAATTCATCCAATGTTTAAACTTAATCAAATTAGCATGATACTATATAAAAGTTAGAAGTAGTAAAAAAATTATTAGTACGAAGTCGTAATATAATTTACAATTAGGTTTCGAGAATTTGTACGAAAACAACGCTTGTATTAATCATAAATACTTAGTTTTTAAAATATAACGTATTCCTAAATAAGACAATGAAAAAGAATATCCCAACCGAATGCAAACAGCATGAATCCTTGTCATGTTTCATGAATATTTAATTTACAGTTAATGATCTAACATGCAGGCATAGAAAAAAAAACAAACAAAAACCCCATGAATTAGTTACAATTAAATTATTTATAAGTTTGGCCATAACAAAAAAAAAAATCTTAAATAAAAAACATCAGCAACACATTGTTAAGTAGATTAGAATGCATCTGCGTAGGGAAGAAAATGAAATTTAAAATATGTAACAGCATGAATTGCTAAGCTCTAATAACGACTTTCCTTTCCAGTGGTCCTTTCTTTCAGCGGGAAATAGAGTGCAGGGAAAGTATGCCGTCGCGAGGGTAGGGTTTGAGAAAATCCGCTGAGGTCGGTTTCGCGTCGCGCGCGGTATGCGGTACCTTTGTTGTCTTGCCCTTTTATTAGCGTAGCTTTCGTCGGGTTGAGTTAGCGTAGTATATTTTTCGGTACCGCGTCAAAAATTCGGGAACGCGAAGTAAAGGTTAGATTTTTCTTCTTGACTGATTGAATGAAGAAATACGGAGTAACGTAAAGTAGGTTTCCTCTCCGTATGATTTTGTTTTGTGACGCGTTTGAAAACGGGCATGTATTGGTGGCTGAAGATTGTAAATGAGTGTAATCCGTTCGGAGACCCGCGACCGAAATCCTCTCCGATCTAGCTGGCCGACAAGCAGCCACCGCGTGAATAGATTACGGTACACAAATTGGTTGACCGGTGGGTACCATCCGTTGGCACTACTCAGACTTAACGTCTAGAACCGATGAGAAGTCGGTTCCTCGTCCGGGCTTAGACAGATAAAATCATTACACTTTTATCTCTTTGTTTGCTGCTAATCGTTTCTCTAATGAATTAAATCGATTTAGAACTGCACCCTCCGAATCACCTAAGCCTGTAGGTTCATTTTTAAATGGTAGTCTAACAACAAAATGGCCTTCAGGATTACGACATGTTTCTTGCTTAAAATGTTTCTCGCACTTCTCTTCACTTTCAGTAAATGAATGCTTCTTCGAGACGCCGGGAATCTTTCGATTTGTTTCGAGATATTAATATTCGTATCTCATGGCGTACATACATTGCAAAAACTGTTGTTAGCTTCAGTGGTTGCCACTTTCCCGGCAACAGCCCAACCAAGCAGCGTGTTTTGCATGAACGGCAGCTCAGGACCTAAGTTTTGCCTTCCAGGTAGCATCAGATGATGATGAAACTCGGCTCCTATCAATAAATCAATGCGTCCCGGTCGATTAAGTTTGACGTTTGCTAGTTTCAAGTTTTCTGGTATTGGCCACGACTGAACATTGACGTGTTTAACAGGCTGTACACCTGTTATTTTTTTAGCACAAAAGATTCCATATTCATGGTGTAATCTGGGTGGGCAGCTGATACAAGGATATTTATTCTGTTGGCTACTTTATGGACGGCTTCTCCTACACCTTCTATCACCACTGAGTCCCGTGTTGGTTTTACCTCGAGTCTTCTGGCCAGATTCTCTGTAATGAGATTGATTTGAGACCCCGAATCAAGCAAAGCTCTACAAATGACATGTTTTTGGTCCTCGATAGAAATCTTAACGGTTGCTGTTCCGAGCAATACATAACCAGATCTAATATCTTCCAATTGAGTAGTAAGTGACGTAGAGTTTGGGCTCGGTGCATTTACTGGTTGCGATTTCAGTTTTGCTGTTTCTGGCATTATTGTAAGCGTGTTGTACTTTTTGCTGCATTTCAAGCAGCCACGTGACGTATACTGGTTAGAAAAATGTCCGGTTCTCAAACAGTTCAAACACAGGGATGACTTTATCAAATATTGCTTCCTTTTATCTGGTTTCAGTGCAAGGAATTCTTTGCAATTGAACAGCTGATGATGCTGTTGCGGTGAGCACAAACAATCTTCTGGTTTATTCGTTGCTAACACACTTTTGGGTTTCTTACCACTGTTTGCATCTTGTAGCTTTGTAGTCTCATCTCTCTGTATAATTTCTAGTGCTTGCAACCCAGCCTCGAGAAATTGTAAGAACTCTTCAATTAACCTAAACTCTGTTGGGTTCCTTAAGCTCTGCTCATATAGAGTGTGTGACTTTTTTCGAGTTTTCGCAAAATTAGATGTAACAAGATTGGGCTCGAAGACTGTACACCAACCTTTAGGTTCTTGAGAGCTAAATAGCACTCTTTCGTCGTATCGTGCAATGACTTGATGGCACTCGAGCTTTCTGAATTTACCGACTGCAAACCAAGATGCTTTTTTAGGGTAGCAGTAACTATGAGTCTGGTATTGTTGTACCTATTGACAATAATCTCCCAAGCCGTTTCATAATTGTCGAATGTGACTGATAAATGCCGTACTAAATATTTCGCTTCACCACTCAAATTGCTTGAAAGATAATACATTTTTTCAGTATTACTTAAAGGCTGTGTGTATCAACTGCACGCACAAGTCATGAAACTGCGTTCAAAGCAAAGAGTGACCCTTAAAGATCGGAAGTGTTATTTTTGGAAGCCTCACTTGACTATTTCCCTGACTGTAGTGCACTTCTTGTGGTTGTGGCGTTGGTTTCAGCAAGTCCAGTTGCTGTTGCAAGTCAATTATTGCTCTTTGGAGGCCTTGTTGCAGCTCATGGCATCTCTCAAAGTCTTCTTCCTATGATAACAGCCTATCAATCTTAAGTTGGAAATAACGTGCACTATGTGCTTCATGTTTTTCACGCTTTATTGACTCCAAAAAGTAATTGATTGATTCACCAATATTCTTTAAATTTCGGATCAACCGATTCATTTTGTGTTAATCTATGTCAAGTGGATGCAACCTCCGACGCACCGCTTTCTTGCTGGGTGCTTTTCCCGACTTCCTCTACCCATGAGCGAAGACATAACTCCAACTGATTGACTTCTTCAAAGTACCTTTCGATGAAGTACGGCTCCTTGCTCTGATCAATAGAAGCCTTGAGTAGCACGCTATGATTCATGGTGAACTCCTCCCAAAGAGCATTTAGGCTTGCTGTGTGCTTGGCGCAGTAATCGCCCGTCTTTCTGGACACTGAATCCTTCTTGGAGTTGGATGCCATCCTTTCGATGAGCTCCCCTATTTCCTGCTGCCACGCCAGAACTCTCCTGGTCTTCATTATAAATTACTCTGCTGATGGTATTTAACGATGAACCAAAGATGTCAGCAAGCACTTGGAACTTGTTGCGCTCAAATTGATTTCTCCAAAATGACGAAATTTACACACTGACACAATCACCAATATTTTTCAAACAAGCACATAAGCTTGTTAAAAAGTAGTTTGGTTTGTTGACTTTAAAAAACTCACTGCAGGAATAACAATAAAATTTAACAAGTACATAAACTTTTAGCTGGAGGACAAGTCTATCAAGCCCATGAAACTTGCTAATCAAAAAGTTTCCTGCACGAAAAAATGAGAACAATTAAAGAACAACCAAAATATTTACCAATTGCTAAAATGAAAACACTTCTTTCTATGATGAAACAAACTGAAAAGGAAGTTTACCTTTCTTCGTAATTTATAACAATAATATGCTGATCATATGGCACACGGCGAGAAATGGGTCATCGTGCAAGCGATGACGATTATGATGGCGGTGCGATATGATGTTTTCACAATATAATAGTTAATTGATCAAAGTTGAATGACTATGTAAAATGCTTAAGTGTTGAAAATTTACAATATGAATTTATGTTTATTTAATACAAGGCAATGTAATTATGCAATACAAGCTAAAGAAATTTAGAGTGAAAGTTATTGAATTTGAGGCAATTTATTTTGTTTTTGATTATCGTTATTGTTTATCTTGTAGACTTATTAACACCGGGCTTAACGAAGTTCGGATGTAAGACACTGCGGTGCACTTGTGTTTGCTTTGGAATGAATTTAACTTCTGCATCTTGATATCGGAAGCATCCTCGATATGATGCCGGGTGACCAAAAGACTGAATGTAACGCGGTATAATTTTTCTTGAGTCCAGACCCCTCAACAAGAAGATCTGTTTTTTTTTTCACTTTTTATGGAAATAGGTGATGTGGTACCTCCCCATAATTCAGCGCAGCTTTGGGTGACTTGAAATAAACCTGTGATTTCGTTTTAATAGTTGATATTTCTGCATTAACTCTTTTGATTTCGAAATTTCTTAGGTTATTTTCAGCTGCCAATAGCCGAGCTTTTGATTCATGGAACTCTTTCTGCCTTGTTGGGGGCTTTTTCAGAGGAATCAGCAGACTTACGGGCTGATTTCTTACCTTTATTTTGATTTTTTCAATACTGAATAGTATTTACATTATGATCTTAATTAGAATTACTTGTACCTTCAATATTTTCTTCAACTTCCATTTCTTCTTTTAATCTGTCCAGCGCTGCAAAATAGTTGTGACTATCGATTGTGCCTCCAGCATATAAAATTTTTTCTGGGGTCGTTTGTTTCGTAGTTTCCTTTGCTTTGCTTTTCTGTTTATTTGGTTTTGCGGTTGCAGGTCTTGCTTCTTCATACCTTTGTTGAATAGGTCTTCGAGAGACTGTAGTCGTAGCATTAGTTCTTGATTTTCTTTTCGAAGTTTTTTTTTTGTGGTAAGGAGGTGAATGCTATTTATGCACAGAGTGTGGGACTCCCATGCGCGACTGGACTACCCACTAAACACCTCCCCTGTCAATCGGAGAACACAGCCTGGAACCGTTTGACACATTACTTCGGGCCAGGTCTCGTTTTGTTACGCCGTGGGGCGCCTTCAAGCTGGGGAGTCCCTTTCGTAGCGGGAGGGGAGAGGGGAAGAGGAAATGCCAGAAGGGCGATCCCCCAGCCCCAGCGCCCCCGGTTGTTGTAAGTCCCTTTTATATTTTAGGACTGCCCGAGCATAATGTGCCACCTGGTTCCATTTGTCAATCGGTTCGAGCATCACCGCAACTATATTATCCGGGGTGAGCTCTCCCGTCTCCCTGTAGAGTTCCCTTTGCAGCCTGACCCATTTTGTACACGCAAAAAATGCGTGACAGGCATTGTCCTCCTCTCCTGGGCAAAACCGACAATCGGGAGACCGTGACTTACCGATCTTGTGCAAGATCTTGTGCAGGTAAAACTGAAAACATCCGTGCCCGCTCAAAAGCTGGGTCAGATAGAAGTCAGTCTCACCATGCCTTCGATTTAGCCACGGTCTCACATCCGGGATGAGGCGCGCAGTCCACCTTCCCTTCGTGCAATTCCCCCAAGACTGCTGCCAATCATTGAGCGAGCGTTGTCTCTCCTCGCGGACAACAATCTCCCTCGCATCCTCGTTTCGGCGTAGGTAAATAGCGTGGCGCTCTCTACCAAGGAGGGCAACAGGTATCACGCCTGCAATCACTATCACCGCCAAGTCTGAGACTGTTGGATACGAAGATGCAATTCTCAGTGCTCCTCTTCTCTGTACCTGTGCCAATTGTTTACGGTATACTTCCTTGCTGAGAGCGTCGCCCCATACCTCTGCTCCGTACAGTAGCACTGACCCTACAGCACTCATCAAGACGCGTCTTCATGATGGACTGGGTCCCCCTACGTTGGCCATAAGTCGACTCAAAGCAGATATTCCCGAAGCAGGCTTCTCAGCCGTTCCCCTGATTTGCTCAGAGAAACTCATCTTCGAGTCGATCAGTAGCCCCAGGTACTTCACTGCTGGCTTCGATTCGATCTGTATATCTCCAATACTGATCATCCTTGCTCTAGGGATTCTCTTTTTTGTCAAGATGACCACTTCGGTTTTCTCCAGTGCTAAACTGAGCCCGCGAGCAGTCATCCAGTCCCTCACTCGGCGCATTAGCATACCTAGTCTAAGTTGCGCTTGTTCAACGGTGCGTCCAGCAACCAGAGCCGCAACATCATCCGCATAGCCAACCAAGCGCAACTCGTCTGGCATCTCAAGTCTCAGTAGCCCGTAGTAAGACACGTTCCACAGGTCCGGACCAAGGATAGATCCCTGGGCAACACCCGATGTAATTTCCATCCTTCGTTGGCCCTGTGTCGTGTCATAGAGCAGGCTTCGGTCCTTTAGGCAGTTCTTCAAAAGCACCATTAGATATTCTGGAACTTGAAAAGAGTTTTCCAGCGTGTCCAGAATATCCACTCATCTAGCGGAGTTGAAGGCGTTCCTGACGTCGAGTGTCACCAGCAGGACGATCCGTCGCTTGGTGCGACTATATGCCTCTGCCTTTTGGACCGCGTTCACCACTTCTGCAATCGCATCAATGGTAAAACGTCCTGCTCTAAAGCCGTACTGCCGAGGAGATAGGTCCCCAGCAGCACGAATCGCGTCAGCGAGTCTTCCCTTGATGAGTTTCTCTAGCACTTTCCCAGCCGTGTCTAGCATGCATAACGGGCGGTATGCAGACGGCGATTCGGGATTTCTCTTCCCTTTGCTGATCAGCAGGAGCCTCGCTAACTTCCGCCCGTAGGCAAGCGTTGAATCTGCTGAGCAGCAAGTCAGGACAATGGTGATAGACGAGCCGCAACACCTCCGCTGGAACACCATCTGGACCTGGAGCCTTCCTTGCTTTCAAGGAGAGGACTGCCTCCTCCAGTTCCAGCTGTGTGAAGAGTGGGCACAAGACTGCTGTTTCACCATGGACAGCGTCAACATGGACGGGATGGGCGGGGAAGAGTCCCCGCACTATCGCGTCCATCTTTTCCGCGTCATGTATACAAGGCTTCCGTAGGGCACCAAGTTCCGCCATGACCAGCTTGTAGCCAAGGCCCCATGGATCCTTGTTCACATTGTCCACTAGGTCTTGCCAGCAGCGAGCCTTGCTACTGATGATCAGTTTGCGAAGGCATTTCCTGGCCGACTTATATGCTGCCACCTGGTTGCATGCCTCGTCATGGTTCCGCGCCCGTTGAGCCTCACGCCGAAGCTTGTGACACTCCCTCCGCTTTTCAGCGATTTCAGTTGACCACCAGTACACTGGGGGCTTGCCGTGTCGGGGTCCTCGACGGGGCATAGACGCTTTGCAAGCAGTCGTGATTATGCTCATAGTAGAGTTCACCACGTCTTGAGCTGCCAGTTTTTCCGTCCCCTCCGAAGCTCCCTGCAGCGGCTCACCTGCTGTGAGAACCTTGACGAACCTCTCAACATCCATTCTTCCAATGTTCCATCCAGTTGTAGAAGGCCGAGAGCATGGATGTCGGGAGATAGCATCACTTATCTCAAGCAGAATGCGGCGTATTTCTGGAGTTTAGTACGACGAGGGCCGTCCTGGCCGCCATTTCCAGGATTCGTTTTCCCCGCGGATCCGTCTGAGGCATTCGATTGCTTTAGCATTGAAGTCGTCCCCAACGAGCACTTTACCCTCTGCGTTGGAGACAGCGCCCTCCAGAGCATTAAGCTTGGCTTGGAAAGATGATATCGATTCGTTAAGCGTTAGGTACACACTAAAGAAGGTGATCCCTGAGCACCGAACCCACACGAAACCATCCCCCCGTCCACATCTCCACTTTAAAGTCACTGTTCCGAACCCAGATAGCGGCAGTACCGGTTTCATCAGAATACCATAATGCAGGACTTTTATTATGGTGTTGCTCACTCAGCAGCAACAAGTCGGCTTTTATGTCCCTCGCAAACTGCTCAAGCAGATTTTGGGCGGTTGAACTGCGGTGTAGGTTTAGCTGCAGGATGTGGGTCATCGAAGCTCTGATTTCGCCTTGGCTAGGGCTTCCTGGAACACCCGGCATTTTCCTGATCCCAAGACGTGTCCAAAATCAAGTTTTGGATCAGCATCCACGCAAAGAATACAATGTGCCTCCTTCGTACACTCTTTTATTTTATGACCCGTTTCACCGCATTTGTAATATAGGGAACTGCTATCGGGTCCTTTGCATACTTGTGTGGTGTGACCATAACCAAGGCATTTGAAACATTGAAGACGCGTTGCTCTTCGCCGCATCCTACTGACAACCCACACAATTCGTACTTTGCCCTTGTTCAGGAATTGTTCGGCGTCCTTTTCGGTCAAGTCAACTATGGCCATGCGTTGTCCCCTGTTGTTTTCTGGTGTCAGTCTCGCTTTGATCCTTCCCACGCTAGGGAACTCCTTTTTGATGGCCTCTTCTACCGTGGCCAGATCCGTCACGCAGTCTATGTCTCGTATTTCGATCGTTGCCATCGGCTCGAGCGGGGATATATTTGCGCTTTTGCCGAGGACTTTCTTTACTGCATCACAGAATGCATCTTTATTGCCGGCCTCTGCTCCGAATCCGACCAGTATGTGGCCCGACCGCGTTGGTCGTACTACTTTAATGGTAGTATTGGCGTCTTCGGGCCTTACGTTTCCCCTGATGTCCCGCAGTACTTCCGCGTAGGATCGGCTATCTTGGGGCTTTACAAGCAGTGCCTGCTGCCAGGGTCTTTGTCGGGGCTTCTGCCTCTCCTGCTTTGCATCAGGTCCTTTTTGTAATTGGGCATCCGTACGAACTTTACTTTCTAGCTTTTTTTGAAGGAGTTTCCTAGCAGCTTTCTTCGCTCCTTATGTAAGCGCTGTCTGGAACCCCTGATCTAGTGCTCCACGCCCTACAAGTGCCTCTTCCTTCCTTCTTTTATCCCGATCTCCTTCGATTGGGCTAGACGCTATTCTTTTATTGACGTTTAATGATGGAGCTATCTGCGTGTCGTCTTTAGATTTCGCCCCAAGCGCCTCCTTAGCCGTCTCTTCGTCTTCGGCCCTTAACCTGCTTCTGCGATAGTGCCCTATGCGATCTAGGAGCTCCTCTAGCTCAAGGAGCCCTGCCTTTGCTGCTTTGCTGATTTTTGGGGAGGCGCATGCAGCTTGTATTCTTTTCAGAACATCTCCCGCTTTTCGGAGTAGTCTTTCTTCTTCATATCGCACGGCCGCAATTGTACCTTGCAACCATCCTTGGGAGAGGTTATCGCGTTCCGTTTCTGAGTGCAGTACTTCCGCCATATTTTCAACTTTGGCGGTGCATTCACGCGGTGTCTGGTCACTCTTTACTTTTAGTGCCGTAATCTCCTCGTTGGCTTCTGGATTTTTCGTTGCAATCTCGGGATTTGCGACCCTTGCATCGGTCGCTTCGGTAACGATCGCAGCAGTGACAATCGGATTTTCGGTGCTCTTTATGTTATTACCCACCGCTCGAACACCTGAAGTGTCCTGCAGAGTTTCACGTTTCTCCTTAATAGGACCCTCGGGCGTTCGCATAATTTTTTTGCTGCGCCCGAACGCCGCAGGAATCTCAGTCTGTATTCTCGGTTTTTCGCCCGTCTTCACTGTCGTTGTGTTAGTCTTCGTTTTTGTCGTTGTTAGTATCGCTCGCGATGTACTGTTGACATCGTGGTTGCAATCGCTGGTTGCGTCATCGTTATTATTCTTCGTTTCTTTTTCTGGGTATTTGTGGTCTTTTGATTTTGGGTGCTCCAGTTTTGTTGAGTCCCCTTCGGAGCCGCTATCTCCGTTCGTGTGTGTAGTCGCCTTTTTGGTCCCATGGTTATCTTTGAAGGGCAGGGAGGTCATGCGAGGGTTGGCACAAGTCCTTATGGGGACAAGTGCTCTGAGCCAGACCAGCGCTAATCGGGAGTCCGTCTCAACCGAATTTACACCACCAACCCAATGGTGCGAACTTCGAACGTACCCCGAGGCCTGCCAAGGTTTTACCGGGACGGAGACAGTATAATTGTTGAATTGGAGCCGTTCACACACGAGTTTCACCTCGGCGCTACTGTGCAAAGCAACTAGGTCCAAACCATCACATCCGCCAGCCCAAAGCGTCATTTCCAGTTCGTTGTCCAAAGCGTAGTCCAGATCCAATCAGAGTCGTTACTTGTCATCCCAGGAGGGAACCTCACGGCGCCCCCCATATCCTCGGGTCCGTGGGGGCGGCGCTCCTCAAAGAATGCTAGCCTCCAAGAGTGCTCTTGTTGACCGGCATTCTCCCTGCGGGAATTTCCTCGGGTACGTGGGGGCGGAACTCCCCAAAGAATGCTAGCCTCCAAGAGTGCTCTTGTCGACCGGCATTCCCCCTGCGGGGCCTGCGGACTCCTCGGGTACGAAGTAAGATCATTATTTCTCATTTTCGACTAATTGTGTTTCACACCCACCATCTGTGGAGTTTTTTTGATAACGTCTTCTTTTGTTGATGATTGCCACCGATTTCGTATTCGATGTCTCGCCGGGTTCCTCATACGGTGGGAAGCTATCGGGCTCCTCCATACCAGCAGTCCCGAACTCGTTTGTAATTTTTTGCTTTTCTTGATCGAAGTAAAATAACATTCGGTATGAATTTCTGGGGTCGATTGCTTCGACGATATGAAAATTAACTTTGGATTGACTTTAAAAAAATGTATTTAATTTTTTTGATAACGTTTGACAGGAGCGACTAAAAACACGTTTGTTCGCAACGAATGTATATGTAGCATCATTTGATTTCTTTTATCACGCCAAAAAATAATAAATCAAGTAATTTGTCAACAACATTAGTGCATATGAGCTCAAATACTTCTAAAGGCATAGAATTTTCTCTATTCATTAAAATCACAGCACAATAGCAAATCAAACATGTTTTAATCTGAATTTAGTGAAATGCAAATTCTGTTATTAAGCTTGAATGTGATTCAGGTAAACTTGCAGAGAACTATGCCACCTAAGAATGATCATAGGGTTTTGCACGTTGCATTACATGCAATTGAAGTTGCATAAGCCACCTTACTATAAAGTTGTTGCAACTTTTTTATCAGGAAGAATTCGTAATCACTACCTACAAACTACTTCTAATGCATTCAATACTATACTTGTAAATATAATTTGATTCAATTAGTTGCATTTATTATATCACCGTTGCACGTTACAAATATGCAAATTATAGAAACATTTGCTATTAACTTAAACCTATCCTTGATGCATTTGTATACATTGTAAATTTTTGAATAGAGTCTGATTTTAAAATAGACTAATCGTTTACTCAGGGCTGTTAGAGATAGGTGAGGATATTCCTAAATTCCATGGGATGTCTAATCCAGAGAAATGCTGCTTTCAATCCACCTACAACCTTTAGCTGCCAGCAGGCGCTAAGATACTTGTAGGTTAATATGGAAGCGATTCAAACAAATGGAAATTCACGAGTAAACTTCGCGTGACAATTTCGTAATGGTGCATGCTATTTTTAAAACATCCTCCAAACTTTTATCTTTTTCTAACATTTTCTTGTTTTGCGGATAAAATGTCGGTACATGCGTTTTCTCTCGGTGATTTGGGCTTTTATTTCATTGATAAGGATGTTGGCTTAGCGCTTATGTAAAGCTGTGATGATTTTAACATGGAAATGGTTTGACTATGAAGCAATTTAAGTGAAAGCATACTAGGTACGATTTTATTCCGGTTAGGATAAATTCATGTCGAAGACTTTTGTTTTGTATCATAGCAGGGTAAAACGATCCTTTTAATAAATTCTACGAAAGTACTATGTTTCGAGATTTCCGTAAGTACATTGTTTTTTTATTGAAATTTGTGGTACGAGTAAACCAACGATAAAATTCCTGCGCTCTATCAGACACAAACCTTTTTAAATAATTTAATAAGACTTAACTACTTAAATTTCACAATGAAAACTACATCATACTTGAATTCAAATATTTCATTCCTTTATTTCTACAATTCATTGCTGCGGACTGAAAATACTAGAGTTATCTGACTCTCATGATATACTGTGGCTAGTATTTCCACAGAATATTTATGTTGTTTTAGCCCTACAGCCCCTTTCGAGCCTTCGCTTTGAGGTAGTTAGAGTATCTCACTATCTTAATCGAATGTGGCAGCACTCAAGAAATTGATATGGTCAGTATTATGCTTTAGCCGTTGATACGTCCACCCAGCTACACAACGTTCTGATTTTAGATGAATCCGTATCATCACTGAAGGGGCTTATAGTCCCTCCGAAGAATCACTCAAAACAAATCTTGTTGTTACAAACGGGACTTGAACCAGGAACTTTCACCTTATGGGGTGAGCGCTCCAACTCCTAAACCACGGTATTAAGGCAACTAGTCTGATTCGCAGATAGCTTATAATTAAAACTAATAATTAAATCAGGCATGAGGACGCTCTTGCCAAAAGGGCTTCGTAACCTTGGTAAGGCCCGGAACAACTTTTCTGATGACATGAATTGATAACTTGAATTATGGATCCATCACTATTCTATCCTGTAAACATCACGGTTCCACGACCTTGTCCGCCAGTCGCTCATTTAAAACAACGATCTCCTATCAGCTTCTATCGTGTTTTCCTAGCGAGTCTACCTTTTGCTTCAATCTTTAATGTTCTTTTGGGTAGCGGGATTTCGTTATTTGCCTTTGTTCAGGTCCAAAACTTTGTCTAAAATTAGAAGATCCCAAGGCAAATGAAACGAAGAATCTGGAACGCAAACTTTGACCCGTAATATAAACTATAAACTGCTATCAATATTGGACAACTGGCTTTATATTGGAAGCTATCTGCTGCAGGCATCTTCACTTCGCTTTCCTCTCTAACAACAACAACAGCAGCCAAGGCTGAATTCACCGAGGCAGCGCTCGTAACTGGAGTATCCTGAACCCTCTTCCATTTATTAATGCAAGAGTAATGGTGGTGCAACAACTGCATCTTCTATAGGAACAGCATCATAGCAAGAGCGACTCTTTCAATAGAGAAGGAAAAATTGTCATTAGCTTCAACAACCAATTTATAAACGCCAGAAACGTTGCCTTCTAGACAATTGGTTGAATTTGCCTTCAATATTTCAAAATTATCAGATAAATGAAATGGCAGGGAGTATTTCTCGAGTTTCTTATTTATTCGCCAAACAAGGCACAATTAAATATATATACACAAAATTAAGAACATGCATATCAAATTCATACAAACATACAAGAATATTGTCTATCTTATGGATGAATTGAGGCCTTTTAATATTTTTGACCTAAAACAGGACTTGGAAGTGGTTGGGGAGTAATTATAACTAAACTTATTGAATATTTTGCAGCACCTGTTAACCAGCTCATTGTCTGCATAATTGGTGTGACGCGTATTTGTGGTTAACATGGGACTATGTCGAGCGACTCTTATAGGATCACGCAAGTGTATCTTATCTGACAGAAAAGGAACTTGAATATTACACCTTAAGACGTCAAATGATTATGCAGCCGAAGCGACTCTAAATGGGACTTAGCTCTTATTTATCACCAATTTCAGGTCCATATATTGACAGATTATGACAGTTTGGTCTTTTACAATTTTAACCATGATGTCATACACATCAGCCAAACGTTTTATTATTGTTAAAACTTTTTACAAAAATAATGAATCGCCAGTGCAAACATTTCGCGCTCTACGTGAAATCGAATGATTTCACTAAATGGACCCATAAATTTGACTCCTTGTGACTTCTTCCTTTGGGGATTTCTGAAGGATCGTATTAACGTTGATGCTGTCTAGACCACTGAAGCATTAAAAAACAATATTCGAGCCAACATACACCTAATAACCCCGGAAATGTGCGAAAATGTCATCGAAAATTACAATCATCGTTTGATAGTCTGTAAAGCAGGTCAATCTTTACAAAAATTATGTTTTATTTTCGACAAAAATGTGTACACTTGTTATAAATCACCCTTTATACCCAGAAAAACTACTATCACGAGAATTTATTACATTCTTAGGGTGCCCCTTTTCACATACCTCCCACGCAGGCTTTCCCTTGAATCACACCACGAGAATTTTTTTGACGCTCTCTAACTTTACCCAGAAATATTACAATCGTGAGAGTTTATTACACTCTGCGGGTTCCCTGACGTACACCTCCTCCGCGCAATATAACTCAAATGACCCCACAAATTATTTCGACCCTCTTTAACTATACAAAGCAAAATTACTACCGCGAGAATTCAAGACGCCCTACAGATGCCCTTTCGCACACCTCCTCCGAACACTATCATTCAACTTTAATTTAATTCGGGCATTCACTTCCATGCCACACTCGTTACTGTTACATAACCAGTATACCCTATGTATATTGGCATGAACTGAGAGCTCGATTTTATGTATATTCTATATACAACCTCGAGGCTCCCGACTCATCCAAACTAGATCAACAAAGGCAAGAGTTCATTTCAAAGAATTTACCTTATTTATTTGTTAATTCTGTTGTACAATTTTACATTGTTTAAGTTCCTGTGATCTTTTGAAAACTTATAACGATCGATATTGACTGAAATGCTTTTGGCTTTAATTAAACTTTTCTGAGGTCGTCGGGATTTGCCGTACTTCCCATGTGACCGCCAGCCTGTAGAGAAACTAAGAAGATGGTTGAGGTTCACGGTTCAAGCCAACACTTCACCTCTGACCATTGGTTAGCACCACACATTGCGTAGCATAAAGCTTTAATCAAGGATGTCACGTAACTACTCGAACGATGAAATTAATGAATGGGTAGCAGCACGCTCCCTTATAGATTTGAACACAGACTGCACTGCCAGTTCTCCACTAAGTTTATATTTGGTCGCAAAATGAGATTTTAGTCCATATTTTAAGGAAATTTTCTGAATGTGCAACATGTGAGCTCTTCATCCTGTCTCGTCTCGCTTGTAGATTTTTGCAGTGAACTGACGCAACTGGGGAAATTGAGCGAGGGAAAGCTTTTGTTTTGTCTTTTGGCTCTCTCCCTCTCTTTGGCTTTACTCCGCTGAAAGCACACCCCAAAGCTAATATGCTTGATCGTAGTGAAGCTTATTACATATGTCGTTCACAGTG
Source organism: Odontomyia ornata (assembly GCA_963969285.1). Taxonomy (NCBI): domain Eukaryota; kingdom Metazoa; phylum Arthropoda; class Insecta; order Diptera; family Stratiomyidae; genus Odontomyia; species Odontomyia ornata. The sequence continues at coordinate 191,059,215 of OZ017741.1, read as the reverse complement.
TGATGGCTTATGAAGTGAATTTGGGTGTATTCTTTTCATTGGTCGACATGTGCATGGTTTGACAACGATGGGGTTTACTTAAACTCATTTGCTCATAACATTGCAACTTGAAATTTAATGTACATCTATTTCCATAGTCATAAAATAGAAAATCTAATGTTTTCATAATTTTTATGTTTTCTTCTTTAATTTACTCTAAAGTTAGTTTAGTGTTAGAATTTCACTTTTCAAATTCATTTATATAAATAGAAAAACAAGTTGAGTAAGCAGGAGAGTGCTCCTACCAGAAGGTCTTTGTAACATCCTATGGTTAGAAACAAATTTTCTAATAGCGTGAATCGATAACTTGAATTATTTATCCAATACTTGGATATGAAATCGTTCAAATTTTTGCAAAAGGTGCATAGTTTCTTTCATAAGCACAGTGCAGCTGCCATTTCGATTTAGCTTAAATGATTGTTCTGAATGTTCGGCCAATCGAACATATTAAAGTTAAACACTATTCATTAAATTTTCAAGAAAATTTAAACAAAATAAAAGTGTCTAGGTCAATTTGAAATATATATCAACCAAAAACCGTCTTATTGTTGTTGTAATTCCGTACGATTGAAATCGCTATAACTCCCTTGATTATAATTCGATCTCAATGAAATTTTTCGAACGTACATATCTCATATCAGTCTATGTAATTGCAAAATTTAAAGAAGTTTAAAGGTACTGTTTTGATTTTATGGGCGAAAATGTGAAATTACCAATCATACTATTATTAACAAAGTTGAGTGAGTTTCGATTTTTGAGGTATTTGTTGTACTTGTATTCATAAAGGTCCACATTCATGACGATTTCCAGATTTTTCGGCTCAAAGGTATCCAATTGCGAGGGAGGGGGACACAGATTTTGCGTACATTTTGCCTTCCCCTGGACCGCCTAATTCATAAAATGATTTTTTTATTTCTGATTCTAAAAGTTCTAGTCAAGACCGTTCATTTGATACCCCACTCGACTACTATTTTTTTTTTAAGGGTTCATTCGTTATTAGGGGGACCCCCTTAAACATTTTTTGAATTTTTGGTAAGACCTTAATTTTTGAGAGACCGTCACTTTTGACCTTTTCACATAGTTGGAGCATTCTAGCTTCTATAGTTTCTGAGGAAACTAGCTGTGACGCCAGGACAGACGGACGGACGGATAGACGGACAGACAGGTCGCGAAACTAGTAGGTCTTTGCAAAAAAAAAAATTTTTTACAAAGACCGAAGAAGACTAATAGATTGACCGAAAAAGACTAATCGATTGACTTACTGCTCTATGAAGAAGAAAAGGTCCTCATATTTTTTGCTTCCATCAACGATTCTGATAATTTTCTTGCCACAATGCGATCTTACTTATTCTGCGTCAACCATTTGCCGCTTGTTCTTTGACTTTTCCCCTCGATACCTTCGTTCCAGCTTTTACTTATTGAATCCATCTTCTTTTCCAATCCTCCACCACTATCTCGTCAACTGCCTTCCATCTCGTGTACAATCGCCACCAGTTTTCCACCCAAATTGAAAATCCAAAAAGAAGAGGCGCGTCATTCATTATGCTCCTAAATAGTTTTGCGTCCAACGGCCACTTTACTGCTCCCCAACGGAGTTCTTTGTCCCAAGTTCAGCCGCTTTTTTGGAGTGTTTTTTTCCGTTCCAGCGGAGTGGATCGACTCAAACTCGGAGTGATTTCTCCTCCACCTTCAACCACTCTGGTGGCGATCACCCCAATCATGAGTGAATTGGCTGAATACCTTCACTGATAGCTACTACTAGTAAATAGTGATATCACGACTCAATGTTTTGGAAGTTTATTTGTGGTTGTTCATTTTTAAGCAATTTTTTTGTTGCTGTTGGGAATATGATGACAGTTTTAGCACACCCGAAGGCGAATATTTGGTAATGTTTAATATTTTGCAAACTTCTCTCAGTGTGTTGGATAATAATTTCTGATAAATTACGAATATCGATTACAGTCTGTAATTATTTAACTAGTATTATAAAAAACATTGCGCGTCATATCACACTAAATTGAACTTCCGCGCAAAAGCTTAGTCCACTGCTTGTGGCCATGACGAAAATGATGGTATGATGTGGTAATGATTTTGATGCACCTTAATCCACTTTTCGCGTTTTCCTCTAACAAACTTGTAGGCTTAATTTGGTATCCATATAATCTTCACCTACTGTTTTTTTCCTCATCATTTTTATCTTCATTATCTTCGTTATTGTCGTTATCGCTGCCGAAATTCCGTTCGGCTTGGGAGGTTGTATTGCCTTCTTTATCTTTAGCTACATGTAATATTTATATCAGTCATGATACACTTGATCGTAGTTGATCGGTACAGTCCCGCAAGTTATTTTGTTAGTGCACAGAACCTAACTTAAACTTGTCGATTCCATCGTCTGCCGTACTTGATGTGGTAGCATTTGTTCAGGATATGAATGTTGCCGGGCCAGTGATTCAAAAAATTTCTTCTAGATAATGTTGCTGCTCGGTTACTGCTGGATGTGGTGTGGCATATACCTTAACGGAAGCCTATCTTTCTACCGGTATTATAATTAAACAAAAAGTTAATCGAGTGTCGCGTTTAACGTATAACACGACTGCTATGGTAGTGTTTGGGGTGAGCTAGTGTCAATACATCTCTACTCCACTCTTAATAAGTTGCTTATGAAATATCAAAAGAAGTTTTACCCCAGTATGTTACATCTACGAGTAAACTTGATTATGTCCTGAAAATATTCTAGCGCATTATGTTATAATTATTGTTGTTTCAGAGTTCATAGGTAGGCGTACACCGTTAGAATCCCAAATCTAGAGTTAATTTTTAAAGATGGTCCATGTGGCCGCTCTACAGATCCAAGAAAAGTTCCTAATTTGGTCGTTGCTACGTATATCAACTCACCCCAGCAATTTGACTTACTTGTAAATCAGGCTTGGGTAGTTATATATATATATATATATATATATATATATATATATATATATATATATATATATATATATATATATATATATATATATATATATATATATATATATATATGTAGGGATCCGAATGGAAGGAGCAAATAAAGAAATGCGCCACTTGTAGGTTTTAAACGTTTTATTAAAACAAATAGGCAGAAACTTCAACTAATAATTTAAACATACTTTCTGCGACGCGCATCAGCGAGAGACTCCCGTCAAGTCTCTTCTCTCTCAAGTACATTTCCAACCGAAAGTAGGTCCATTATGAAACGTCATTGCTAATACAGTCAATCACAAAAATATTCAAATGTTTTATCCGATATCGTTCCTACGGATCGGCCGTCCTGACCTATGCATCGCCCTCGATGCTGCTGTCTTCGAATCCGCGAAACCCGTCAGCAATGAAATCGATCGACGTCGGATAGGGCTTTAGGTTGTCAGCTGAGGTCCCCGTCTCATTCGGCCCTTCGTGCTCGCCGACCTTTTTCACCCGATAACGATCTTTCTTTAGAACGGCGGCTACTTTGTATGGTCCGAGAAACTTGGAATGCACTTTCAAACCAGCTCCGAATTGAGTTCTTCGTATGGCTACCAAGTCTCCGTCTTTATACTTTCGTGCCACCTTACGCCTTTGGTTGTAATTACGCCTGTTTTCCTGTTGGATTTTCGAAATGTTTTGAAGCGCTTCTTGCTGGAGAGCCGATCGATGGTCATGGAAACAGTTCATGATTTCCTCGTCAATAGCAGCTCGTAGTTCATTGTTGTTACTTAGATGCATTGTCTGTCCAAACATTACTTCAAAAGGACTCATACCAATACTTCTACTGTAGGCCGCGTTGATCTGCTGCTGAACTTTTTCTACATGTTTATACCATGTCGCAGGATTATCAATGGATAATTTCGTAAGAATCGGTATTACAATTCGATTGATTCGCTCAATCTGACCGTTTCTGCGAGGAACTCCCGTTGTCGTTCGCACATGGTGAATTCCCTCTTGGCGACAGTATTCCTCGAACACTTTTGATGTGAAAGATGCCCCTCGATCGGAAATTATTCGTCTAGGATTTCCAAAAATAGTGGATTGCCTCTGCAACCTACCAATTACTTCATCGGCGGTAGTTGATTTGATCGGATACAGCCAAACAAATTTGGAGAAAGCATCAACGATTACAAACAAATGGTTATAGCTCTTGTTCGTCGACGGCATTGGTCCTAGATGGTCAATATGGTATGTCTGCAGCGGTTTATCGCCTTTGTCGATGGTGTTCAAAAATCCTTCCATCTTGCCTTGCTTTCGTTCCGCAAGAATACAGTTTACGCAGTTTGTTATAAACTTCTCGATTTTTTTGCGCATCTGAGGGAACCAATATTCTTGTAGCACTATCTACTCGGTTTTCTTCCAACCAAAATGTCCTTGTTCATGGCAACGCCTGATAATGTCGTGCTGCATCGTATTTGGTACAACTAACAGAGTCTTTCCATCCATCTCACGATATAAAACATTCCCTTTCAACGTGAATTCGAGCGTCTTCTTGTTATTGCCATCTTCCAATATTTTAATCAGCTGTTCGTCGTTACGTTGCTCACTTTTAATCTGTTCCAGAATGATGTTGACCATTCGCTGAAGAACACATACGTTTGCAGGATATCTGCTTAATGCATCTACATACTTCATTAATGATCCCGACCGATGCTCCACAATGTAGTCGAACTCTTCCAATAACATTGCCCAACGTGAAACTCGAAGACACAAATCTTTTTTCGCCATCGTTCTTGCGAATGCTTGACAATCCGTCACTATTTTAAATTGTGCGCTCAGCAGATATACACGGAATTTCTTCAATGCTTGCACTATTGCCAGAATTTCCAATTCGTAGCTAGTATATCTTGATTGAGTTGGGGTCGTCTTCCAGCTGGCATAATGAATAGGATGCATCATTCCATCTTCCGAATCTTTCTGCATAAGAATCGCACCTAATCCGTCCTTAGATGCGTCGGTGTGTAGTTCTGTTGGTGCTCCCGTCTTATACAACCTCAAAACTGGGTTTGTTATCAGTGCAGTTTTCAACTGCTCGAACGCGTTCTTTTGCTCCGCGCCAAACTCGAAAGAGACTCCATCTTTCAATAAATTGGATATAGGTCGCGCAATTACTGCATAGTTGGCTATGAATTTGCGGAATGCACCCGTCAAACCTAAAAAGCTTCTAACGTCCTTAACGGTTTTAGGCGTTGGGAACATCGAGACTGCTGTCGTCTTCTTCGGTGATGGTTTGATTGTACCATTTTCAAGGATGTACCCTAAGTATTCGACTCGTTTGGCCATGAAATCACACTTACTCCAGTTTATCATGACGCCGAAATCACTCGAGATTTCTAAAACTTTTCTCAGTTTTTCTAGACTTTCTGCTTCACTCCGTGCCGGGATAATAATGTCATCCAAGTAGGTCAAAACGACGCCTTTCGCAATCAATTCCCGATAAATAGTTTTAACATGCCTTTGGAAAACAGCTGGTGAATTACTCAGACCAAAAGGTACTCGAAGAAATTCAAATTGTCCGTCAGGTGTCACAAAGGCTGTGTATTTCACACTCTTCTTCTCTACAGGTACATGGAAAAATTCGTTTTTCAAATCGAGCGTGGTGAAAACCGTCGAGTCTTGTAATCGGTCTAGCTGGTCTTCTATTAGCGGAAGCGGATATGGGTCGCGAATAATTTTCTTGTTCAACATTCTGTAATCCACGCATAATCTGGCGTCTCCGTTCTTCTTCTCAACCAACACGATGGGAGATGCATATGGCGAAGAGCTATATCGCACGATACCCTCTCTCATCCAATCATTGACTATGTCTGCTACAACCTTCCGTTGTTTGCCCGACAGTCGTCGTGGACCTTGGTGAATCGGAACTTCGTCGTTAAGAACCAAGCGCATCTCGATTCCTGTCTCTTTTATTTTGTTTGGTATATACGCTTCGATGAGATTTTTGACTTCCGCTTTTATAGATGAGTCATTGATATGGCACAGGTCAACTTCACACTCGTCTGGATCTGGGCTGACACTTAAAGTTTTCAAGTGATCGTAAACGCTTTCGTCATTCGCTCTTTGTTGACTGATGACTTCTTCCGGTTGTTGATTGGCGTTGTCGATTATTATATCCTTCTCATTCTTTGTTGATTGTTGAGCTGCTTCGGAGCTATTTTCGCCTACAATTCTTACAGTAGCACTCCGATTTTTTATTGTTATTTCTACGAACTCCGATAATTCACCACCAAGCAACAAGTTATACGGGAAAGCCGAATCCGGCACTACATGAATCGTAAGGGTTAAGCGAACACCGTCTATTGTAACCGTCGTGGTAAAATGACCAAGAGTTTGCTGACTGCCAGAGCCAATGCCACCAAATCTAACATAATTTTTCTCAAGACATGGAGCGTCTAGTCCGTCATAGATACTACGTTTTATTAAATGGAGATCACTACCCGAATGAAAAACTGCACGAATTGTTCTTTTGCATATTTGTATGTCTTTATAAGTCTTCATATCCACTAATTTTAATGCATCACATCTAACCTTCGGGATGTTCACTCGCGGGGTTGGGCACTTGCTTGCAACATGGCCAAAATCACCACATGCGAAGCACTTTGTTCCCTTCCTTTTGTCAGGACAGTCTTTACCAAGATGATTGGAATTTCCACAGTTAAAAAAGCGTTTGCCAGACTTAGTATCCGGTATATTTTTTTCACGTAACGGATACTTTGATTTTATTCGCGATTTTATAGCCTCGTATTGAATTAATTTTTGTCGTAATTCCTTTATCGAGCTCGCACCATATAAAATTGTTTTATTACGCTCATCGTCTGGAATACCGTCAATGATGTATTGTATCTTGGCCTCCAACTCGATCTCGGCGTGACTCGCGATATCTAAAACACGATAAACATATTCGTTCGAACTTTCACTCGGCAACTTTCGAATTTCAGTCAATTGTTTGTGAATGTCTTTGCTATTAGCTATCTGTCCGAATTCTACACACAGCGAGCTACGTAATTGATCCCATGATTTTGTGGAGCTCTCAAAACCGACAAACAATTTCGCTGATCCACGTAACAATTTCTTCGCGTACACTACTCGTTGCATATCATTCCACCCACACATTTCCGCGGTTTCTTGAAAGTTTTTTAACCATCTTTCAATATTTTGGTATTTATCGCCACTAAATGTTTCCAGCGAGTCTTCAACATCGCGATATGACAACATTGTTTGCCTAAAAGACACCGCACTACATTCAGAGGGCGTTTGGTCAATTTCACTTGCAGCCACTTCCTCTTCCTCGTCGTCCTCGTTCTCTGACATCGTCGTAGCACGTAATCGTTCACGTAAAACTGCCTTTTTTCCGCTGACTGGCAACTCCAAAGTACGCAATCGTTCCCTGATTTCTTCCACAGTCAACGAATCAATATCCATCTTAGCAACGGCCACTGAGCTCCTCAGTCGTTCGCGTAGCACCGCTTTACTTCCCGTTGGTACTTCGCTTTCTTCATCCGGCATATTAAATAATAATCTTCCGAACAATTTACTCTTTGTTTTCGTCTTGATCGCGTCGTCGTCAACCGAACACGTATAGACACGGAATTTTCTTGCACCAAAACCGTCTACTTGTCCTTGAACGCGTCGCCGTCTATCGAACACGTATGGACACGAAATCTTTTTGCACCAAAACCGTCTATTTGTCCTTGAACGCGTCGCCGTCTATCGAACACGTATGGACACGAAATCTTTTTGCACCAAAACCGTCTATTTGTCCTTGAACGCGTCGCCGTCTATCGAACACGTATGGACACGAAATCTTCTTGCACCAAAACCGTCTATTTGTCCTTGAACGCGTCGCCGTCTATCGAACATGTATGGACACGAAATCTTTCACCGTCTAGAAATTTCGTCTACTTTTACTTCTATTTTCATTTCAATAGTTACTCTATTTTTTGGCGAATCCCAGTTGAGCCCCCACTTGTAGGGATCCGAATGGAAGGAGCAAATAAAGAAATGCGCCACTTGTAGGTTTTAAACGTTTTATTAAAACAAATAGGCAGAAACTTCAAGGAATAATTTAAACATACTTTCCGCGACGCGCATCAGCGAGAGACTCCCGTCAAGTCACTTCTCTCTCAAGTACATTTCCAACCGAAAGTAGGTCCATTATGAAACGTCATTGCTAATACAGTCAATCACAAAAATATTCAAATGTTTTATCCGATATCGATCCTACATATATATATATATATATATATATATATATATATATATATATATATATATATATATATATATATATATATATATATATCTATATATGTATATATATATATCTATATATATATATATATATATATATATATATATATATATATATATATATATATATATGTATATATAAACACACACACATATATATATATATATATATATATATATATATATATATATATATATATATATATATATATACATATATATATATATATATATATATATATATATATATATATATATATATATATATATATATATATATATATATATATATATATATATATATATATGTTCACAGATTCTCAGACTTAAAGCAAGCTCGTCATATACAAGTATTATCGTATTGACCCTCGCCATTGTGACCGATTTGTCATTACAGTAAGACTACTTCGATACTTCTGTATAAATAGTTTATTTCCAGTGGGTTTCATCTCACATCTCTTTCACTAGCGCTAGTACTTATCTTGCAGATAGTACTGTCATTCCATGCTGTGTCTTTCTCTTTCCAGAAGGTTCCATTTCATTTGCTTTTCACTTTTGCTAGCGATACTTTAATTCATTCCACTTTTGCTGCATTGACTGTTCAAGTTTTTTCTAGCTTATCCACTCTTTTATTTCTCATGTAAGAATCGAACAGTCCGCGTATGAAAACTGCTCGAGCAACCTTCAAGAAAGGAGAACAGTATTTAGCGGATGCCGTGAAAAAAATTAAAAAAAGAAATTAGACCACTAAATAATGAACCGAAACTTTAAATTGTTCCTTCCTCGATGCCGTCTAGGGCAACGTCTGCAGATCATCAGCACATATCTAAAGGGAACAATCATGATATCTTCCAATTCGACCCAAGACTCTAATTTATGACAAACGCAACTCAAATAATAATCCGACTATTTTTTGTCATAGTCAATAACTTTCGCAGGCAACAAAGGCTGAATTACATAATCTCAACGAAAATATCCACACACCGAAAATGAGTACCGCTTCTTGGAATATTAAGAAGAAAGAAAGAAATCATCGATTACTGAACGACTAAGTTGACAACAAGTTGTGAAGTTAGATTAAGAACATTGCCATTGCAGCTAACATGCCCCTTGCCACGTCAAAATAACTTCCCTTTACATCAAAGGCTGAAATGCTTTACATGAATCTGTATGATTTACCTAAGCGTTTTTAGCACTACAGCCTTCTTGCAGCCCTGAACAAAAGTTATCAACTTCATGTTGGTTACACTTTGCCGGCTAGGAGGAAGACAGAGAGAGAGAGAGCTCTCTCTTACGAACTGTATAGCCAACGAGGTAGAATGATTCAACGAGCTCCTTATCATTATACTAAGTCATTGATTAATAATATAACACACATTAGTTCAGTTAGTAAACAACAATTGTATTTAACTTTGCACCCACAACATATTTGGCGACGAGGATTACGGAGTAACCAAGTAATTTGAAAATCATACCAACAAAAGGGGTGAATGCATAAAAAAAACGTTTGGCTCCAGCACGGAAATCCTTAGATCTCACGACCTCCTAATAAGATCATTGGCAAGTCTGGAGAGACGAGTTGTTAATTAGAACAATGACGATGTTCAGCAAATACATAGCCTCGAAAATCAGATTGTGGAATTTCACTTGGACCCGCAAGACAGAAAATACTTTCGCCCTTGGTACGAAAGATTCGAAGACTTGTTCAAGATGGACGGTGAAAATTTAGATGAAGAAACAAAAAGAAGGCTCCTACTATGGAAACTGCACACTTCTGTTCATAACAAGTATGTAAACTTTATATTGCCCAAGACAATCTGTGATTTTTTATTTGAGGAAATGGTTGCGAAGTTGAAAGACATGTTCCGGCTAAAGAAATTGCTTTATAACATGTGATTTATATGTCTACACCAACAAAAAAGAAGTTCGAAGTATTTTGTTGCATATGCAGGCTGTATCAATAGACATTGTGAAAATTTTGATCTAAATAATTTGACCTGATCAACTCAAGTGTTTGTTATTTACAAATTGTTTGCGGATATCAGGCGACGCTCATACCCGAACCAGATTGTTATCCAAAATCGACCCAGATCCATCAATGACACTGGAAAAGCTAATCACAGAAGCTCATCAAATAATGAATCTCAAAGAAGACACGAAGATGATTAAGAATTATGACACACATCATTATCACGAGGCTTTAACTGTCAACGCCAGTTTTGTAGGCACAAAGGCAAGGGAATATTTTCATAAAGAGTGCAATCGTACAAAAACAAAACACTAAAACACCTCAGTGGTTACAATCAACACCCCAGCAAGTCGACTCCGAATCATCACAAAGATAAACACATCTCAGCACCGCGAAAGCCATGCTAATAGTGTGGTTGCATGCACTTCATAGCCATCTGCACATACAAACAGCATCGGTGCAGGGTGTGTAACAAGGTTGGGCCAAGGAAGGGTGCAGCAGCTGCAGTAGTGCCCACACAGCAAACAAGGAAGTATAAATCATGACAGCAGACATTTGCCGCACTCAAAAGCTATTTCACAGTAAGCGGCAAGTTAGTATCAGAGCGGAAATTCATCAACGTGAAAGTGAACAAAGTTCTAGTAAAATTACAGGTGAAAACAGCCTCGGATATCATGATAATATCCAGATCAGTTTGGCTACCGATCGGCAGGCCCTCATTATCTCACACTAAGCAATCAGCAACAAGTGCTTCTGGGTAGCAGCTTAAATTAGTTGCAGAATTTCAATGCAAGATGGAATTCAATGGCACTGTTTTGTCAGGGAAATGCTTGGTAGCAAATCACAACAATCTATATCTATTTAGAATATATTGGATCGACAAACTTTGGGATCTGCCGCTCAGTTCCATATGTAACAGCGCGCCCATCAACATCATCAGTACAGAGCAACAGCTGACAGTATTAGTTTCAACCTTTCTAGAAGTCTTTAAAGATGGTCTTGGAGTGTGCATGAAACTGCAACTCACCTTCTACGTTAAATCTAATAAAAAGCCAGTCTTCGGAGCGAAAAGACCAGAAGCGTATGCAGCACTCAACCAAATTAGCGACAATTTGGACTGATTTTTCAAACTGGGCCACACCGATTGACTGTGTAAAGAAAAGCCAGTGGTCAGATACGAATATTTATAGACTACTCTACAGGTTTTAAAGACGCTCTAGAGTCCCATCAATCCCCGTTATTACTACTCGACAGCAAAATTTTCGGTCAAATTATACGATGCTTTTCTTCAGTAGAAGTCGAAGAGGACTCATCGTGGGTTATACGAATTTAATCGATTACCACCGGGTGTCAAAGCAGCGCCAAGTATATTTCAGCAGATTATGAGCACTATGGTGGCAGGCCTGGAAGAAGTAGCAGCGTACATGGATGATTTATTCAACTGTGGCAGAATAGAAGCTAAACATCAGAATCGACTATACCAAACATTTTAGCGTATACAAGACTTCGGATCCACCATTCAAATCAGTAAATGGAACTTTTTCATGAAGTCAATCAAGTATCTGGGACGAATAATCGACAAATATGGGACGTGTTCAGATCCAGCTAAAGTGGAAGCAATCACGACCGTGCCTTCACCTTGTAATATTCAAACATTGCTGTCATACCTGGGAGCAACTATTACAGGAGGTTCATAAAAGGTATGCATAAGCTTAGGCGGCCGTTAGATGATCTACTTTAAAAGGTCGCCAAATGGAACTGGACAGATGATTGCCAAAAATCATTTGAAGATTTCAAACAAATTCTTAGGTCCGACTTTCTGTGATCCAAATGAGCAGATAGTGGTAGCTGCGCATGCTTGTTAAATAGGTATTGGTGCTTGTATATTATATATCACCGCTTCAAAGATAGTTCGGTAAAAGCAATAAATCATGCATGTCATTCATTTACAAAAGCCGAGATAGGGTATGGACAGATCGAGAAGGAGGCTCTAAGATTAGTTTTTGTAATTGCTAAATTTCATCGAATGATATATGGCCGCAAATTTATATTGCAAACGGATCATAAGCCTTTGCTATCGATTGCTCAAAAAAGGGAATCCCTGTGTACACTGCGAATAGGCTTCAAAAGTGGGCACGTACCTTACTACTAGATGATTTCAGTATTAAATACGTACCAACACACAATTTTAGATACGCTGATATCCTTTTACGACTGATCATTATCCAAGTGCGAGCTGATGAGGATTACCTTATAGCATCACTCCAGCTTGAAGATGAACTACACACCTCACAAGTCGAAACGGTCAATCATCTACGGATCACATTTTCAGTGATCACAAATACTACACAGTAATGTGAAGTACTCCAAAGGGGAATCCAGTATGTCAATACTCAATGGCCAATCATAAATATCATCTCTGAACCCTATATCAAAACATTTTTTGAAAAATCCCATTCATTTTCAGTTATTAATAGCTATTCCGAAGGTCATTAATAGTTATTTGAAAGTGCACCAGCGAAAACTACTTCACAAATTGCACGAGGCACATCAGAGCATTGAACGAATGAAGTCTGTTGCGCAAAGCTACGTATACTGGCCAGGAATTGACGGGCATATTGCAAGCATGGTAAGAGAATATATTAAACGCTTCAGCGTTGCAAAATCGCCTACAAAAGTGCCATTGGAATCGTGGTCTGCTCCAGATGGCCCATGGCAGTGCGTTCATATTGATTACGCTGGCCCACTCAATGATAAATACTTTCTGGCGCCATTGATGCCTACTCAAAATGGCTAGAAATAAACATTTCATCAACCATAACTGCAAACAAAACAGTAAACATTATTCAAGAAATGATGGCTTGCTTTGGAGTACTGCACGTCATTGTCTCAAATAATGGAACGCAGTTCACCTCCTCAAAATTTCAACGCATGTGCGTGCAATATGGCATCCAGCATATTCGTTGTGCCCCTTACCATCCGCAGTCAAATGGTCAAGCAGAAAGATTCATCGACACACTCAACAGGGCATTAAAAAATGCAAGGGGAGGAGGAGACGATGGAGGAATCTTTACAAATATTCCTACTAGTATATCGCATTACACCTAACCCGAATGCACCATCTGGACTGTTTCTAGCTGAGGTAATGTTCGGGTGGATAGTGAGAACATCAGTGGACTCAGTACGCCAAGACAATTCTTACCATTGTCAATGCCTAAATCTGCGGAAAAATGCAATGAATGAACAGTTTAACAAAAAGCACCGAACCAAACGAAGACAATGTGAAGTCGGAGATATCGTGAGGGCACAGGTCGATTTGAATGGGTGTCCGGCAGAGTTCACTCCGAAATTGGACGTGATCACCAGTACAGAACGCAATGCCACTTTATGTTTTGCTAGATGATTTTGGAATTCAGCTACCACTATCATTATCTCAACAACAAGCTCAATTATTATCATCTCAACAGCAAAATGAGTCACCATAATTATCAAATCAGGAATCGCAACAATATCCAGCAGCACAACGTCGTACTCGAACTCGAGGTGCCCCTTAATACCTGGATTAATTAATCAATTTCATCTTTATTAGGGGAAGATGTTGCAGGCCTGAGTTACGTAAAAAAACTGGAGGTCAGGTCGCAAAAAACTGGCGGTCATTTGAAACTCAAAATTTCAAAGTCTTCTAAAAGTCGCAATTTTGATTCACCATATATGAAACTTAGTTTTAAGATACACATTATCTAGGTCTACAGACTCTGATATTTTGGTGATCATTCATGTGCAAATTCCAAAATGGCGGCGGTTTAAATATGCATTTTTTTCAGGTTTTTGTAGCCCTCTAGCGGTCACATTTTCTAGCGGATTTTGATGAAACTTGAGATTATGGATTTCTGTACTATGTTCTTATATTATGCAGAAAATTATTAAAATTTAATGAAAAATAAAGAAGTCGAAAATTTAAAACCTAATATTGTTAGCTGCCATTTTCACTAAAAATTGAATTATTTTGCCGTGTCTAGAGTAAAATTCCGATTTGAATGAAATTTGGCATATTCATTGATGAGGTCCTAGCACACAAAGATTTAAAATATTTCAAAATCAAATGCATGCATTCAAAGTGGTATTTATAAATCCGACTATTTTTTAAATACTGTGAAATATTTTTAACAAAACACTAAAAAATTATAACATCGCGACTTGTCCGTCTGTCCGTCCGTCCGTTTGCTGGTGCGTGACAACAAGTTTTCTCGCAAACCACATGCGCTAGAATGAGGAAATTATCTACATTGGTGAAAACTGGTGCCTCTTGAAATTTGCAGTGTAAGAAAATATTTTAAAGTGTTTAGGGGGGGGGGTGACATAAATTTTTTTTTTTTATTTTTGTAGCTCTCTAGCAGCCAAATTTCTCAACAGATTCCGATAAAACTTGAAATTATAAGGTACTAAGACAAGTTGATTAAATTTAATTATGCAAATCGGATGACAAATAAAAAATTCGAAATATTTACAGCTTTTAGCAGCCGTTTTCAATAAAAATTCAAAATGACGGCCCCTGATGGTTCAGAAAAGAATCGAAAATGTATATATTAATAGCAATGCAAGTGCTGCTTAAACTTTTATGAACATCTTTTGAAATTAACTATTTGAGCTATTTAAGCCAAAAAGTTATCACCTTTGTGTGGTAACCACTGTGAAATGTGTAAACAGTATTTATATGTTTATAACAATTTTTTACCCGCCGATTTTCAATATGTGATCCATACGTGTGCAACTCAATTTAATTAGCAAAATATTTTCGCCTCTATGAAGGGTCTCCAAATACGAACGGCGGCAGATTTTTTTATGTTAATAAATACCCATGTGGTGCTACGAAAATTGCAGTAAGAAGTCCAGTAGTAGGCAAACCAAATTCTTTTTCGAAACTTTACGCTACATACGAGAAATTTACCTTTTCAGGTGGTACTGCCAATGGGATTTCTTAAATGATTTCATATTTTACCTTTCTTTCACTTGGAAATTTATTTACTATTTGGTCAGAGATTTGCAGATAGTCTCTGTCTTTCATGAAATCATTGTGAGCTTTATACGCCTTCACAATGTCATCCACGAGCTTCTCCCGAGTAAAATTGCTCAGAGTTTTATTATCGTTCCAGGCTTTTAAAACTGCGGTTCCATCAGATGATGATAGATAGTCATCTAATTTCTATTTTAACATTGAAAACTAGTAAACATTATTTTAAAATATGTGATTGTAGTCTATTACAATTTTGGGTACATTTTGCCTTTCCCTGGACCCCCTTATTCATAAATTGATTTTTTTATTTCAGATTCTAAAAGTTCTAATCAAGACCTTACATTTGATACCCCACTCGACTACCTTTGATTAAAAAAAAATTTTAAGTGCCAATTCGTTATTAGGGGGGACCCCCCTTAAAAAAATTTTTATTTTTTGATAAGGCCTTAACTTTTGAGAGATCATCATTTCTGACCTTTTCACAAAGTTTGAGCATTCTAGCTTCTATAGTTCCTGAGGAAATTAGCTGTGACGCACGGACAGACGGCATACGGACGGACGGACGGACAGACGGACGGACAGACCGGTCGCGAAACTAGTAGGTCTTTGTAAAAAAAATTTACAAAGACCTAAAAACAGTTACTTGCGTTGGAAAACTTGATTAATTTTTGCCTGTTGAGTTTTGGTTTGCCTCATTTTCAACTGTACATTCTCAAAATAATTCTCTGCATTTTTCAAGTGTTGAAATGCTAAATAATCATTTCTTACGAAATTTTTTAAACGTGCCAATTGCTTTAGAGCTTCATCAAATGAATTTATAGGATCGATGTCACCTCGTCTTCGAAACTACTTAAACTTATATTGTCAAGTGGATCATCACACGAAATTTCAATGTTGTCAGCTTCAGTGGAAACATTTTCATTGATGTTCAGATATTCCTCCCAATGTTGATGCCTTAATCCATTAGAGCCTGAGATTCTGAAAATCGTTTTTTATTGTTAGGGTTTTGTAAAATAATTTTACAAAACCCTACTAGTTTCGCGACCAGTCTGTCCGTCTGTCCGTCCGTCCATGTGTCACAGCAGTTTTTCTCAGAAACTACTTAAGCTAGAAACATCAAATTTTGTGTGCAGGTGTTAAGTGGTGATCTCTTCAAAGTTCAACTACAAAAAAATTTTATAAGGTATTTAAGGGGGGTCTCCCCATATAGGAGAGTGACCCCCGAAAAAAAATTACATTGAAGGTAGCCGATATGGGTATCAAATGAAAGGTCTTGATGAGAACTTTTAAAAACAGGTCTTAATTTGGCAAAATTTGCTTCGAGGGGCGCACAGGGAGGGGAAATACACGAAAAATTTGTGTCCCCCCCTCGCGATTGGACACCTGTGATCCGAAAAATCTGGGAAAAATCAGGGTTATAAGCCTTGGTGAGTACAACAACAACAAATACGTTAGAATTCGAAATTCACTCAACTTTGTTAGTAATAGTATGATTTATCGATTTTATGTTTTCTTGACTAAAATCTTAACGGTACCCTTAAATTCAATGGAATTCAACACGTAGATGTCTATTCATAAGATTGATATATCCTGAAAGTTTCATAAAGATTGAATCATATTTAGCGAAGTTATAGCGGTTTGAATTTTCCTGTATTACTATGGAACAATATGCGCTGCATTAATTACTATGGAAACATATGGCTATGGAACAACATGCGCTTTTTACCGACTCAGACACTACAGTCTTGCTCGGATTTGCATGAAAATTTCAGGAATGATAGGTGTCATGTATATCTTTGAAAATCGGTTCAGCTAGTGGTATCAGTAATCGTAAAACAAAATAGTGGCTGTTTTTAATGCCAAGATTGAATAATTTTGAGTTATTTTTTCCCAACTTCAACGTTTAAGGTGCATGCTTTGAACACTTGATTCAATTTAATGAATGACTGAAGATGAGTACCTACAATTAATGCTCATAAGAGAAATATGTCAAGGAGGTGGGAGAGAGCTCCTAGCAAAAGGGCCTTGTAACCATTCTAGGATTCGAAAAAAATGGCCATTAATCGATGATAACAGTACAGGAGAGTGGCCCCTGAAAAAAAAAATTCATCAAACGTAGCCGATATGAGTATGAAATAAAAGTTTTCACTAAAGCTCTTCAAAACATTTGTTAAACTGTCAGTTTTTGCTTCAGTGGGGGCACAGGGGGGAAATACATGAAAAATGTGTTTCCTCCGTCGCGGATGGACATCTGAACTAATTATCAAGGGAGATATTTATGACCAAAAACCTCAGAAGTTAAAATTCGTTCAACTTTGTTAAAAATAGTATGATCTTCGTATTTCATATTTTCTCCAATAAAATCGTCTTTGACATGTTTCTTGATTTGATTCGATCTGGTGACTGCATTTCGTAAATTGAATACAAAACCCTTCTGACATGAGCGTAGGTCTGTTTACCCAACTTGTTTTTCACTTATATTTAGGTTGAATAACATCTAGGCAACAGCATTCTGATAGAAAAAAAATATTAAAAGTCCCAGTTTAGAGTTTTGGGTTGTTGCCAAATGGCAACGCTAGGTCGATTTGAGTATTAAAATTTGTATATTATCGGCTTCAGGTTAAGAGAAATGCTGACAAGTTTTTTATTTATTTATTATAATATGTCAAAAATATAAACCTTATTATTTAGTATGATAATTTTGAAAGCATTTGATACACAAACCAACATCACATTTTGAACATATAACCCTCCCAATCGTCTTGCAGTCAATTCCAGCACATCTACGTTTTTTTTTCAATTGATTGCGGAAAGTGATTTTTTTCGTCGTATCTTATGTCTTCCAAAACTCTGGATGCGGAATTTGAGGTAGATAGTCGACCGCTAGCTTTAGGAAAGGTTCTATGGTTCCCCAAATATGTTTGGACCAGCTCACGACGAAAATTCAGCTGCGAAATATCTTTCCCTGAATTGCGCATTAGTATCCAGGAGTTATTGATTGTAACGTTTTTGCCTCGGATTCCAATCTTATAATTATTGACATGAGTATCCATTAGGTTTGGCCTTGGTGCTTTGAATTTTTGTAGGTTGGCTTTAGAATATCGATCAGCCAATCCTATTGGACTTAATTTGTGATCTGTAGAAGCAACAGTTACAACGGAGTTATCCATCCATCGGACTACAACAACATCACCTTGAGACGCAAAGTCGTATGACCCACTTTCTCCTTCTTCATCAATTCCACCTTAGTGATTGGGTATTCTTTTGGCAATCTGTTTTGTCGAAGTGTGCCTGTTCCTCCGTAGCCCATATATTTCAAATCAATAAGAAGTGGAATACCCATAAAAAGATTGTCAAAATAGGACTGTAGTTTTTGTTTCCTCATACGTTCTGGTAATTCACTAATCATGGAAAGCATGGGTGCTGTTGCTTTACCAAAATTTTGTTCATGTTCTATATTCGCAGCTGGGATAGAACCTTGATACACTTCAAAATTTGCCAAATAACCACTACTATTATTCAAAGACCAACATTTGTACCCAAATCGGATGGGTTTGTTGCGAATACACTGTTTGCAGCCATGTTTTCCAAAGTATTCGATCATGCTCTCATCATAGTTAAGATTTTGTTCATTTGGAATATGAGCAAGGAAATTTCGTTTAAGAATATTCATCAATGGTCGCAATTTCTTCATTTTGTCTTTCTTATCAAGATTATTATTGTCAATTGCATGAATAAAACGCATTATCTGGATGTATCTGTCACGTCGCATAGCATCATAAACCAATGTTTTTCGCATGTCATCACCACTATCCCAGTAAGACCTTTTATTCGGTAATTTATTATACTCTGATAGGATCAAAATGGCAATAAAACATGCGAGGGTCTGGGCAGTTCAAAAACAGTGCATATTAAGAACTCTGTTCTAAAAGAAATTCCCATAAGTTTTTATCAAACAATAACTCGAAAATCTCGTTGCATAACATATTTTTATAATTGTATGATACTGATGGAATGAATGCCGGAGAAGAAAAGTCAGGAAGATCACACTTCTTCCAATTGTATGCTTTTTTGTGTCTTTTATTGGATGGACCTGTATCCGTTAGGCATTCATCAGCATCTTCATTTTTCTTTTGTGATACGATTTCTGCACCCGCCAGAAGTTGTCTCCCTGTAAGATTGTCTATGAGCCCACCGGAGTCTTCATCAGCAGAGTCTTCATCTGTTTGCTCAGCAACTTCAGGGGGCTCAATTTGAATGTCTTGTAACTCATCCTCATCATCTTGTTCAAGTAAATTTGCAATCTCATGCAACGTTAAGCAGAAAGACGTAAAAATTACTTTTTAGGAAAAAATGACCCTATAATAGCCTAGCGTTGCCATATGGCAACAAACGAAAAACCTCCGTGACGCCAAATATAAATATCAAACTCAAATAGTCTTATTACAAGTCTTAGATATATTTGAACAAATTATAATCATACAAAACACGAAACAATGCACAAAATAGAAATTAAGGGAACAAACCTTTTCCGGTTCGCCATTTCTGCGAAATTTTTGATACCCAACAAATGAAATAACAACTGCTTTCAAACTTAAAACACCACTTACAACCAATTGTTTCTTATCACTGACTTGTATTTCTAGCAACGAGTTCTAAGTAATAGTGAACGGTTACGATCTAAAGTTTTTGAAATATGATCTGTAAACGAATCCGATCATCAACGTTGCCATATGGCAACGCTAGGCTTTAATGGGTTAATGCAACGATCCCATTTTGTAGACTCAAAAGTGTTGCCAATGGCAGTTCATCCTCGGCTTCAAATTCTACTCGTATCAGAATTTATAAATGACGCTTTTCGAAAGCAGTTTTTTATAGTTGCTGCTTCAACTTCATCCAACGAGGCTTTGATAAAATATAAGGCTTCAAGAACATTTATAGATTTGGCTAGTTCTGATTCTGTAGTGCACCTTGAAATTCTGTATAATGCCTTGATCTAAAGGTTGGCATAGTGCAGTTGTGTTAGCTGGTAAAACAAGTTGGGTAAACAGACCCGCGCTCATGTCAGAAGGGTTTTGTATTCAATTTTCAAAATGCAGTCACCAGATTGAATAAAGTCAAGAAGCATGTCAATGACGATTTTATTGGAGAAACTATGAAATTCGAAGATCATACTATTATTCACAAAGTTGAAAGAATTTAGACTTCTGAGGTTTTTGGTATTGTTATACTCATAAATATCTCCCTTGATAATTATTTCAGATGTCCATTCGCGAGGGAGGTAACACATTTTTCATGTATTTCCCCCCTGTGCCCCCACTGAAGCAAAAACTGACAGTTTAAGAACTGTTTTGAAAAGCTCCCATGGAAACTTTTATTTCATACTCATATCGGCTACGTTTAATGAATTTTTTTTCAGGGGCCACTCTCCTGTACTGTTATCATCGATTGATGGCCAATTTTTTCAAATCCTAGAGTTGTTACAAAGCCCTTTTGTTAGCAGCTCCCTCCCGCCTCCTTGACTTGTTTCACTTATGAGTATTAATTTTAGGTACTCAGCTTCAGTCATTCATTAAATTGAATCAAGTGTTCAAAGCATGCACCTTAAACGTTGAAGTTGGGAAAAAATAACTCAAAATTATTCAATCTTCGCATTTAAAACAGCCACTACTTTGTTTTACGATTACTGATACCACTAGCTGAACTGATTCTCAAAGTTATTCATGGCACCTATCATTCCTGAAATTTTCATGCAAATCCTAGCAAAACTGTAGTGTCTGAGTCGGTAAAAAGCGCATGTTGTTCCATAGCCATACTCGTATGTTGCCATAGTAATACATGCAGCGCATATTGTTCCATAGTAATACAGGAAAATTCAAACCGCTTTAACTTCGCTAAATATGGTGCAATCTTTATTAAACTTGCAGGGTTGATCAATCTTATAAATAGACATCTGTGTAATGAATTTCATTGAATTTAAGGGTACCGTTAAGATTTTATTCAAGAAAACATAAAATCGATAAATCATACTATTACTAACAAAGTTGAGTGAATTGCGATTTCTCACGTATTTGTTGTTGTTGTACTCACCAAGGCCTACATCCCTGATTTTTTTCAGATTTTTCGGATGAAAGGTGTCCAATCGCGAGGGGGGGGACACCAATTTTTCGTGTATTTCCCCTCCCTGTGCGCCCCTCGAAGCAAACTTTGCCAAACTAGGACCTGTTTTGAAAAGTTCTCATCAAGACCTTTCATTTGATACCCATATCGGCTACCTTCAATGAAATTTTTTTTTCGGGGGGTCATTCCCCTACATGGGGAGACCCCCCTCAAATACCTTATAAAATTTTTTAGTAAGTGAATTTTGAAGAGATCACCACTTTACACCTACATACTAAATTTGATGCTTCTAGCTTAAGTAGTTTCCGAGAAAAACTGCTGTGACACACGGACGGACGGACGGACGGACGGACAGACAGACGGACAGATGGACAGACAGGACGCGATTTTAGAAGGGTTTTGTAAAATTATTTTACAAAACCCTGAAAACGATGTTTATGTTGGTAAGATTTTAATTTTTAGGATGAGATGCTGCATTATCCAAAAACAAAAGAATTTTTCTGTTCTCAGCCCTAATTTTTCTGTCAAATTGAAGCAACCATTCAGACATGATGTCTCGCGTCATCCATGCTTTCCTATTCAAATTCCAGTGTGCTGGCAAATCATTGATGCAAATATTTTTGAAAGCTCTGGGACGGGCTGCTTTGCTGATTACCAGTAGCTTCTCTTTTTCTCCTGCCATATTGACACAAAATAAAACAGTGAGTCTTTGTTTCGACAGTTTGCCACCGATACATTTCTCCGATTTCAAGGCCAGCGATTTCTCAGGTAAGGCACGAAAAAAGAGCCCACACTCATCAGCATTGTAAATATTTTCTGGCTTGTACCCACGTAAAATTGAAGGTAGCTTCGACTTAAATTGTTCAACGTCTTCTTGACTTACATCAGAAGCTTCACCAGATATGCACTTAAAAGTTATGTTGTGCCTTTTACGCCATTTTTCCAGCCACCCGTTGGACGCTGAAAATCCTGAGTAACGTACCAGTTCAGCTATTTCTTTTGCGTTTGTCTTTACGATTGGACCTGAAATCGGAATGTTATGGCTTCTCGCATTTGCGAACCAATTGAAACACGTTTGGTCTATTTGAGAACTACCGAGCTTAAGGAAACTCTTCTTCTGGTTTATGTTTCTTCCAGACTGCCATTGTGACCGAATAGCTCCTTTATTTTTTAAAATATTTCCAGCCTGTGTTTATATTATTTTTTGCAAAAATTGTCCATTTTCTATCATGCTGAAAGACAAAAATCTCTTAGCTGAATCCCGAATTGACAGTTTTTCTTTCTCGATTGTATTTATAACATTCACTTTTTCTTTCAAAGAAAGGAATTTCCATCGTAAGATCATGATGCGGCTATGCAACCAAAAAAAGCAAACAAACACACGAGCTTTACCAAGAATATGAGAAAACTCCTAAACGGTTTTCTAGTCACAGATACTCGTACAGTGTATAAACGAAGCACATTAAGCATTAAATTTCACTGACTGAACAGATATATTGCAATCAACGACACACATCATGCAACCGAATATAAAGAAAGGGGAATCACCAAATCCATTGGAATCAACGATAAACATCATGCAGCCGAATTTCCAGGAAGGGGAACCACCAATTTATTTTATGATAGTGCTTAGTGTCCGCTTGTGGGAGGCATTTTGGGTGAAATGTATATGAATGCAGTGTCCACGACCGTTCATTGGAGGGTCCGCTTATCGGAGGGAATATTGTACCAAAAACGTAACCAAAAACTTGTGTGTATGAATTCTCTCCGTTTATGTGAGGTGCCCGCTTATGAGAGGTGTCCGCGAAGAGAGGTTTCACTGTATCTTACAGTGTCCATTAGCCATTTCAATAAATTATATCGGGCTTTTGCTAATAAGCCAACATTGCGGGGATAAATTTTCTCTAAATCCTGTGGAATGATATATTTCAATGTTTTGAAGCCATTTCTAAAACCTTACCAAAAAAATAATCTTGCATATTAAAAACTCTATCAAGAAATATCTTTCTTACTTATGAATAAATCTATCTCAGACTCCATTCCCCACTCTACTAACACATCATATAATAACTGCCTATCATGTTGCTGACTGCTTTCATTGCCTGTTGAACTTGCTCAGGTTCGATAATGGAGTACAAATCATCCAATGATGTCAAAATATTGAAATTCTCTTCCATTTTCAATAAACTGAATTTGAACGAAGAAGCATATTTTAGTAATAGCACAGAGAAAAATTCATATTTCTTCTGAACTGCATGCATTCTTGAGTATCTTTTTCATAAATTAGTGTTCTATTGACAGGGCCAGCAAAATTACTATTGTACATAACGACATAGGTTTCTTCGAGGATATAGAACTACATAACGATATTGAAAATGTCTACTCATGATGTGAGCAAACCGCGTTTTTATGAGAAAATCAAAACTTGATATTTGGTCAGACTTCCACTAGTTTCCCGTGTCAAATTTTGTAGAAAATGCCCAAGATCAATAGAATACAAGGTCTGTTGCAAACGCCAGTTGTTTAAATCAGCTGAATGATGTCATCTTGGCAAAATTTTAATTATTGTTAATTTAGAATAGCGGAAAAATTTGAACAGAAAAAGTATCAAATGAGCCATGAGTTGAAATCAATTTACTGTATTCTGTTCAAATTAAAATTTTTCCACGGCTCCCAACTAACAATACAGGGACAGTATAATAAGTAACCGGACTGACCTCAGGAAATTTTTTATTGGCAAAACATGTACAATTTTTCTTTAGAAATCTTCAAAGTAGTCCCCATTGGAGCCGATAACACGCTGATACCGGATTTTCCAATCCCCGAACGCTCCCTGGAATTCGGCAACCTCGATGCTGTCTAGAGCCCTCGTCGTAGCACGTTGAACGTTTTCCAGAGTCCCGAACCGCGTCCCCTTAAGGTGTCTCTTGATCTTGGGGAACAGAAAGAAGTCCGCTGGTACCATATCCGGGCTGTAAGGAGGCTGTGGTAACGTTGCCCTCGACTGTTTGGCTGGTGACGAGCAGGCAGGTGTGCAATGGAGCATTGTCGTGATGGAGGATCCACGAATCGGTAATCTCGGGACGGACTCGGTGAACCCGGGCGGCTAGTCGACGGAGCACCTCTCTGTAGTACTGGCCGTTTACAGTTTGGCCGGGTGGCACAAACTCTTTGTGAACAATGCCTTTCACGTCAAAGAAAGCAATGAGCATCGACTTCACTTTCGATTTGCTCATGCGCGCATTTTTCGGTCGTGGTAACGCTGGTGCGTGCCACTCCGAACTCTGCCGCTTCGTCTCAGGATCGTATTCGAAAACCCACGTCTCGTCTCCTGTATTAACGTGATTAAAAAACTCTGGTCCGGTTTGCAGTCGATCAAGGATTCCCGAAGCGACAGCAACACCACGCTCCATTTGCTCATCAGTCAGGTGTTTGAGTACCAGCTTCGCGAAGATCTTCTGGTGTCAACGGTCATCTTATCAACTCCAACCTCATCTGCGATAGCCCAAATGCTCAGACGACGATCACTGCTCAACACATCACGCACTTTTGTATATGCAATTTTGCCCAGATGATATTACAGTACTCATTCAGGCAAGCTGATTTTGATAACTGGTATTTAGAATAGACCCTGTATCCTATTGACCTTGAAAAATACCCAGGCAATACTCTATTGACTGGTTATCTTCGGTTACCTTTTATTAAACCACTAAACGCAAAGCGCATTTTAATTAACGGCCCAAATGTTTAAAATGAATGACACAATGCTTAACCGCACTGATAATATTCGCAGCTTAATAACAAATAACGCCGACGACTGAAAAAGTCAACTGAACAAAAATGTCCAGGAGAATCAGAAAATATTTCTAATTTTTAGAAAATGTTAGTAAAAGAAAATTGTTCCCATCGATGCAATTTCTAGTTTTCAGGATATTGCGAGAAATATTTTCTTGAAGAGAGTAATTATTTTCTGAATACTAGAAACTAGCTAGAAACTTCTCCGCCATCATTCAACCCTAAATTTTGATATAAATTCTCAAATTCTGGAATCACGAAGTCAGTTCTTATAATCAGAAAATGATGGTATTCTGAAAATGAGTTTAAAATACTTGATATATTATTTTATTGATTTGGTTTTCTTATTATAAGAAATTTATTTCTATGACTGTAGATTTTTTTTTCTTTCCGTGTACATAAGCGCTTAATGTAAAATATATTCATACAAATCTTTTTGCAGTTTTACTCAGAGTTTTGCAGGCTCAAAAATTTAAAGAAACGTGTTTAGTATTTACGCGATTTTTTATAATGCTACACATTTTTTTTTCGGGTCATGACTAGGGTTTCTTTCCCGGGATCCCAAGAAATGGCCCAATACTCCCCTTTTTCGTAATCCCGGGAAATTTTTTTGAAATTCAGAATTTTAATGACTTCGATCACATTTCAATCGAAGCAATTCAACTTTCAGACTTTTTTCCGTCACAGCATGTAAACAGATTATTTTAAAATGAATTTCAGTCATAATTCCCTAAGAATTCAATGTTGGAGAGGTTTGTATGAATAATATTCAGTATCCCGGTTCAAGCGTCGAGCCATTTCGTCACGCTCGTAAAAACCGTGCACTTTGTTTATGAATTCAATGGGTGAGTTCAGACGATTAAGCCTGCTGCCGGCCGCAAACAGGTTAATCAAGTTTTCTTGGACAAGAAGGACGCGATGTCGAGATTGCCTTCTCTCGACGTCGCGTCCTTCTTGTCCAAGAAAACTTGATTAACCTAATAAAAAAAAAAAATGAAAGAAAGTATATACCTTTTAATTCTACTATTTATTTTAAATTTAGTATACAATTGTTTCGTTCTCTACTTGAGAACTTCCTCAGTACTACTATTCCCTAAAATATAAGTGTCCTAATATTTATACTAAACTCATGAACGTATTAATATGAATCTCTAATTACATCTAATCCCTCAAAGTACTTTTACTTAATCTCTAATTACCTGATCCTTTACCATTCAAAAATTTGTTTATCCTTAGTTACTACTTAACTACCTTCATTATTTTGTAAGCTTGAATAGCCAGGGGTATCCGTTACCTGGGTTGCCGTTCCAAATGTCCTGCGTCTTCCGATTGAATATCTCCAAGCTTTCTGCTACATCAAGCTTCCATCCGTTTGTAACCGTTTTCAGCATGCTTACGTTGTCCGCAGTGATGTCATGTTTTTCAAGGACTATATGCTCCGCTACTTTTGATTTGAAGTTTTTTGCATCCTGCTTTTTGTTTTTGTTGACTGCTTCCCTTAAGTGTTCATTCCATCTGACACCTAGTGATCTCCTCGTTTGTCCAATGTAACATCCATTACATTTCGTACACGATACCTTGTAGACTCCACTCCGCTCCATTTTGGGAATGGGGTCCTTGGTTGATCCAAGCAAGTTCTGTATTTTTGTGGCCCGGCTCGTATAAACTAGGTCGATGTCTACGTTCTTCATAGCCCTCTTCATTGTTTCCGTCCTTGAGTCAAACGTTACAACCAATCTCTTCCGTTGCTCGACTTCCGCAGTTAGCGTTGTGAACTTTTTATTGAAGATCTCCTTTGTTCGTTTGGCTATCAATTTGGTGACTTCATCCGTAGGGTATCCATTCCACTCGGCTAGCTTATAAATGTGGGACGTTTCTTTTTTCAGGCCTTCCTTATTCAATGGAAGCGTGAGCATTCGATTCACAAGCCAGCTAAATGTCGCCCATTTTTGCTGTTGGCAATGGTTTGAAGTGGAAGGAATTATCCGCATGGTTTCCGTTGGTTTGCGGTATATTTCGAATTCCAATCCATTAGCTCCTCTACATACCATTACGTCAAGGAATGGTAGCCGCCCCTCCGACTCCAGCTCGTGGGTGAAACTGATGTTGTTGTGCATTGAGTTGATCGCCGTGAGAGTTTGCTGGACCTGATCCTCTTTGATGATCGTGAAGATATCGTCTACATAACGCGCCCATCGATGTGGCAGTTTACCTTCTTGTGCTAACTTCTCCTCCAAACATGCCATAAAAACTTCGCTTAGAAACGGGAAAAGAGGGTTTCCCATTGGAGCACCACGTGTTTGCTTAAAAAATTCTCCCCTGAAGGTGAAATAGCTTTCACCCATGCAGAGTCTAGCCAGTTTCAAATACATTTTGGCTCGTGCTTTCCATTGTTCTCCTGATCCTTGTATCAGAATCCACTCCTCAAGTAACGTAAGTGCTTCTTTGACCGGAATACTGGGAAAAAGTGCTTAACGTCAAATGACACCATCGTATCCCCATCTTCCGAAGGTCCCGAGGACAAAACCTTTGAAGTAAATTCTGCCGAATTTGCTACTGATCTGGTAACAAATTTTTTGTCCATGTTATTGAATTCTTTGACTAACCACTTCGCAATTTTCTGAGTGGGAGCGTTTTCTGCTGACACAATTTCACGCATTTCATGGCCTGGCTTGTAAATCTTCGGAAGTCCTATGATCCTTGGCAGCGATGGGTTTGGTTACTTTTAAGAATTTCTTCATTTCCTGAATCCATGGTTCACATTCTTTCAGCACTTTTTCCACTCTTTTTATTGACTCAGGAAGCGGATTATTTCGTAGACTGAAGTTTGGTCCCGTATTTATTTTTCCCCGCATTCTATTGTCATAATCGGCCTTGTCCATGATCACTACGGCATTCCCTTTATCCGCTTTCATGTAGTAAGCCGGTAGATTTTTGAGCTCCTTGATGATCCTATTCTTGTCCTGCTTTCCGACCCATCTAGTTTCTTTTCTCAGTGTATCTGCAGTGCTGGCTCTTATCTTTTGTTTTTCCTCTGCCGTCAGTCCATGCATGCTCGAAAGTCTATTGATCCCGGCTTCGATTTCTATGACGATATCTTCAGGTTTGGCTTTCGCGTTAATGGAGTATTTCAGCCCCATGTTCAGCAGATTCAGTTGAGCTTGCGTAAATACCTGGGACGATTGATTGATGACTATGTTTTCGATTGTACGCACCTTGATTTGTTGGGACACTGTCACTTGTTCTCGTCTTAATTGATGAAACTTATTTTCTAGTATTAATTGCTTCCGCTCGCTTTCACACTCTTCCGCTACTTTCACTTTTGTTAGAAACAACGGGAAACCCAACGGATATTGTTTGGCCAGGCTCAAATGTAATTCGTATGCCTCTCTGCTTCTCCTGTCCAATTTTGCATTGAGTCTTTCACTACTCTCCTTCACCAACTGCATTTCCAGATACTTGATCATAGTACCTTTCTTGAACGGTATACTCGTCTTGAGTTTAACGGTGTGGCTTTTTGGGGTGATGTTATTGTGCTTGCATTTTTTTAAAAAACTTAAATCCCTTCTTAGTGATGCGACAGACTTCCTTAAACTGATAAACTTATTGACTTCAGCGGTAGGCTTGGGTGCCATTTTAATAGTTAAAAATATTCCGCCTTTAGTAGAACTTTCAAATACAAAAAAAAAAATGAAAGAAAGTATATACCCTTTAATTCTACTATTTATTTTAAATTTAGTATACAATTGTTTCGTTCTCTACTTGAGAACTTCCTCAGTACTACTATTCCCTAAAATATAAGTGTCCTAATATTTATACTAAACTCATTAACGTATTAATATGAATCTCTAATTACATCTAATCCCTCAAAGTACTTTTACTTAATCTCTAATTACCTGATCCTTTACCATTCAAAAATTTGTTTATCCTTAATTACTACTTAACTACCTTCATTATTTTGTAAGCTTGAATAGCCAGGTGTATCCGTTACCTGGGTCGCCGTTCCAAATGTCCTGCGTCTTCCGATTGAATATCTCCAAGCTTTCTGCTACATCAAGCTTCCATCCGTTTGTAACCGTTTTCAGCATGCTTACGTTGTCCGCAGTGATTTCATGTTTTTCAAGGACTATATGCTCCGCTACTTTTACTAAATTTAAAATAAATAGTAGAATTAAAGGGTATATACTTTCTTTCATTTTTTTAGGGTTTTGTAAAATAATTTTACAAAACCCTACTAGTTTCGCGACCAGTCTGTCCGTCTGTCCGTCCGTCCGTCCGTCCGTGTGTCACAGCAGTTTTTCTCGGAAACTATTTGAGCTAGAAACATCAAATTTTGTTTGTAGGTGTAAAGTGGCGATCTCTTCAAAGTTCAATTACAAAAAAAATTTATAAGGTATTTAAGGGGGTTCTCCCCATATAGGAGAGTGACCCCCGAAAAAAAATTTCATTGAAGGTAGCCGATATAGGTATCAAATGAAAGGTCTTGATGAGAACTTTTCAAAACAGGTCTTTGTTTGGCAAAATTTGCTTCGAGGGGCGCACAGCGAGGGGAAATACACGAAAAATTTGTGTCCCCCCCTCGCGATTGGACACCTGTTATCCGAAAAATCTGAAAAAAATCAGGAATGTAGGCCTTGGTGAGTACAACAACAACAAATACGTTAGAAGTCGCAATTCACTCAACTTTGTTAGTAATAGTATGATTTATCGATTTTATGTTTTCTTGAATAAAATCTTAACGGTACCCTGAAATTCAATGAAATTCACTACGTAGATGTCTATTTATAAGGTTGATCTACCCTGAAAGTTTCATAAAGATTGAATCATATTTAGCGATGTTATAGCGGTTTGAATTTTCCTGTATTACTATGGAACAATATGCGCTGCATTTATTACTATGGCAACATATGGCTATGGAACAACATGCGCTTTTTACCGACTCAGACACTCAAGTTTTGCTAGGATTTGCATAGAAATTTCAGGAATGATAGGTGTCATGTATATCTTTGAGAATCGGTTCAGCTAGTGGTATCAGTAATCGTAAAACAAAATAGTGGCTGTTTTAATTGCGAAGATTGAACAATTTTGAGTTATTTTTTCCCAACTTCAACGTTTAAGGTGCATGCTTTGAACACTTGATTCAATTTGATGAATGACTGAAGATGAGTACCTACAATTAATGCTCATAAGTGATACAAGTCAAGGAGGTGGGAGAGAGCTCCTAGCAAAAGGGCTTTGTAACAATTCTAGGATTCGAAAAATTGGCCATTAATCGATGATAACAGTACAGGAGACTGGTCCCTGAAAAAAAAAATTCATCAAACGTAGCCGATATGAGTATGAAATAAAAGTTATCATGGGAGCTTTTCAAAACAGTTGTTAAACTGTGAGTTTTTACTTCAGTGTGGGCACAGGGGGGAAATACATGAAAAATGTGTTTCCTCCGTCGCGGATGGACATCTGAAATAATTATCAAGGGAGATATTTATGAGTATAACAATACCAAAAACCTTAGAAGTCGAAATTCGTTCAACTTTGTTAACAATAGTGTGATCTTCGTATTTCATATTTTCTCCAATAAAATCGTCGTTGACATGTTTCTTGATTTGATTCGATCTGGTGACTGCATTTTGTAAATTGAATACAAAACCCTTCTGACATGAGCTTAGGTCTGTTTACCCAACCTGTTTTTTTTTTATTTGAAATAAATAGTAGAATTAAAGGGTATATACTTTCTTTCATTTTTTTTTTGTATTTGAAAGTTCTACTAAAGACGGAATATTTTTAACTATTAAAATGGCACCAAAGCCTACCGCTGAAGTCAATAAGTTTATCAGTTTAAGGAATTCTGTCGCATCACTAAGAAGGGATTTAAGTTTTTTAAAAAAATGCAAGCACAATAACATCACCCCAAAAAGCCACACCGTTAAACTCAAGACGAGTATACCGTTCAAGAAAGGTACTATGATCAAGTATCTGGAAATGCAGTTGGTGAAGGAGAGTAGTGAAAGACTCAATGCAAAATTGGACAGGAGAAGCAGAGAGGCATACGAATTACATTTGAGCCTGGCCAAACAATATCCGTTGGGTTTCCCGTTGTTTCTAACAAAAGTGAAAGTAGCGGAAGAGTGTGAAAGCGAGCGGAAGCAATTAATACTAGAAAATAAGTTTCATCAATTAAGACGAGAACAAGTGACAGTGTCCCAACAAATCAAGGTGCGTACAATCGAAAACATAGTCATCAATCAATCGTCCCAGGTATTTACGCAAGCTCAACTGAATCTGCTGAACATGGGGCTGAAATACTCCATTAACGCGAAAGCCAAACCTGAAGATATCGTCATAGAAATCGAAGCCGGGATCAATAGACTTTCGAGCATGCATGAACTGACGGCAGAGGAAAAACAAAAGATAAGAGCCAGCACTGCAGATACACTGAGAAAAGAAACTAGATGGGTCGGAAAGCAGGACGAGAATAGGATCATCAAGGAGCTCAAAAATCTACCGGTTTACTACATGAAAGCGGATAAAGGGAATGCCGTAGTGATCATGGACAAGGCCGATTATGACAATAGAATGCGGGGAAAAATAAATACGGGACCAAACTTCAGTCTACGAAATAATCCGCTTCCTGAGTCAATAAAAAGAGTGGAAAAAGTGCTGAAAGAATGTGAACCATGGATTCAGGAAATCAAGAAATTCTTAAAAGTAACCAAACCCATCGCTGCCAAGGATCATAGGACTTCCGAAGATTTACAAGCCAGGCCATGAAATGCGTGAAATTGTGTCAGCAGAAAACGCTCCCACTCAGAAAATTGCGAAGTGGTTAGTCAAAGAATTCAATAACATGGACAAAAAATTTTTTACCAGATCAGTAGCAAATTCGGCAGAATTTACTTCAAAGGTTTTGTCCTCGGGACCTTCGGAAGATGGGGATACGATGGTGTCATTTGACGTTAAGCACTTTTTCCCAGTATTCCGGTCAAAGAAGCACTTACGTTACTTGAGGAGTGGATTCTGATACAAGGATCAGGAGAACAATGGAAAGCACGAGCCAAAATGTATTTGAAACTGGCTAGACTCTGCATGGGTGAAAGCTATTTCACCTTCAGGGGAGAATTTTTTAAGCAAACACGTGGTGCTCCAATGGGAAACCCTCTTTTCCCGTTTCTAAGCGAAGTTTTTATGGCATTTTTGGAGGAGAAGTTAGCACAAGAAGGTAAACTGCCACATCGATGGGCGCGTTATGTAGACGATATCTTCACGATCATCAAAGAGGATCAGGTCCAGCAAACTCTCACGGCGATCAACTCAATGCACAACAACATCAGTTTCACCCACGAGCTGGAGTCGGAGGGGCGGCTACCATTCCTTGACGTAATGGTATGTAGAGGAGCTAATGGATTGGAATTCGAAATATACCGCAAACCAACGGACACCATGCGGATAATTCCTTTCACTTCAAACCATTGCCAACAGCAAAAATGGGCGACATTTAGCTGGCTTGTGAATCGAATGCTCACGCTTCCATTGAATAGGGAAGGCTTGAAAAAAGAAACGTCCCACATTTATAAGCTAGCCGAGTGGAATGGATACCCTACGGATGAAGTCACCAAATTGATAGCCAAACGAACGAAGGAGATCTTCAATAAAAAGTTCACAACGCTAACTGCGGAAGTCGAGCAACGGAAGAGATTGGTTGTAACGTTTGACTCAAGGACGAAAACAATGAAGAGGGCTATGAAGGACGTAGACATCGACCTAGTTTATACGAGCCGGGCCACAAAAATACAGAACTTGCTTGGATCAACCAAGGACCCCATTCCCAAAATGGAGCGGAGTGGAGTCTACAAGGTATCGTGTACGAAATGTAATGGATGTTACATTGGACAAACGAGGAGATCACTAGGTGTCAGATGGAATGAACACTTAAGGGAAGCAGTCAACAAAAACAAAAAGCAGGATGCAAAAAACTTCAAATCAAAAGTAGCGGAGCATATAGTCCTTGAAAAACATGAC
This sequence comes from Odontomyia ornata, assembly GCA_963969285.1. Classification (NCBI taxonomy): domain Eukaryota; kingdom Metazoa; phylum Arthropoda; class Insecta; order Diptera; family Stratiomyidae; genus Odontomyia; species Odontomyia ornata. The sequence goes on along the minus strand of OZ017741.1, from coordinate 191,026,009 downwards.
ATCACTGCGGACAACGTAAGCATGCTGAAAACGGTTACAAACGGATGGAAGCTTGATGTAGCAGAAAGCTTGGAGATATTCAATCGGAAGACGCAGGACATTTGGAACGGCAACCCAGGTAACGGATACCCCTGGCTATTCAAGCTTACAAAATAATGAAGGTAGTTAAGTAGTAACTAAGGATAAACAAATTTTTGAATGGTAAAGGATCAGGTAATTAGAGATTAAGTAAAAGTACTTTGAGGGATTAGATGTAATTAGAGATTCATATTAATACGTTCATGAGTTTAGTATAAATATTAGGACACTTATATTTTAGGGAATAGTAGTACTGAGGAAGTTCTCAAGTAGAGAACGAAACAATTGTATACTAAATTTAAAATAAATAGTAGAATTAAAGGGTATATACTTTCTTTCATTTTTTTTTTATTTGAAAGTTCTACTAAAGGCAGAATATTTTTAACTATTGATTAACCTGTTTGCGGCCGGCAGCATGCTGAATCGTCTAAACTCGCCCAATGGATGCATTGTTTGTGAGTCAAACTTCTAATATATATTGTTTGCATTATGCCATGCTAAAGGAATAAAAATACAGGCGCGAGTGGCCCATTGTACCATGATTTGTATATGGGATAGGGTGGGTCACTTTAGTATGTTGTAAAAAATACTTCTCTGTTGACTTTTAGTAGTAAGAAAAATGTTTCAAATGATTACATATATGAACTAACTTCAGACCTTTGTTTTAGTTTATACAGTGCAACCAAACGACTAAATGAACGCCATGATATTTCATCCCATCAGTCCCACTTGACAATTTAATATTGCCATTAGAATTCATAATAAAAAAATTTTTAATGTATGTAAACACTACCTTCTGTAGAAAAATCAGTCACTTCATTCTTTTTAGTAAAAAGTGTGAAATGGTTTGCTTGTTTTGCGTGGAGTCCAAAAGTGTTCTTCAATAAGGATAGTTGTGTGATCTGTGGTCAATTTGTTCTTGGATCAGATACTTTAAAAAATTATTTTGGTAAGTGAAACTGTCGTCAGTTTGTGCATTGTCACCGTCGTGTAATTCAAGCCAATCAGACGAAGAAGACTTACAACTTATTGAGGATGGATTGAGTTACTATTGTTTCAAAGCTCCACCTTTTCAAATTGACATTTTTCAAATAAAATTGTTCTCTATGTTTGTATTTCAATATTATTTCAGGTGTAAATTATAAATATAGCCATGTCTGACTCTACTTCGAAGACCTTCGTTTGGCAGCATTTCATAAAAGAAAACCATGAAACTGCAAAATGTATTAAATGCAAGAACATATTAAAGTGTAGAGGTTGATCAACAAGTGGCTTGCTTCGACATTTACATGTAAAACATAATGTAACAAAAGGTACTCAATCTGATTTGTCAACATCAGGTTGTAGTGAAACCAACAAAAGGAAGAAAGATAGTGATGATAAAACTAAATGCACTAAATAAAAAAAAGTCACTCCTTACATATTTCCTTCCCGCTCATAGAGAAACACTGGGGGAAATAGTTAGTAAGCTCGTTTGCCTCGATGGATTCACGGTGAATGCAATTACAACAAGTTGGGTAGACAGACCTATGCTAATGTCAGAAGGGTTTTGTACTCACCTTGCAAAATGCAGTAACCAGCAACGAATAAAATCAAAAAACATGTCAAAGACAATTTTGTTGGATAAAATGTGAAATTCGAGGATCATACTATTATTAACAAAGTTGAACGAATTTTGACTTTTGAGGTATTTGTTATAGTTATACCCATAACTATCTCCTTTGATAATTATTTCAGATTTTTTAGATCACGGGTGTCCATTCGCGAGGGAGGAAACACATTTTTCATGTATTTCCCCCCCCTTTGCCCCAACTGAAGCAAAAACTATCAGTTTAAGAACTGTTTTGAAAAGCTCTCATAGAGAACTTTCAGTTGATACTCATATCGGCTACCTTTCATGAAATTTTTTTTCAGGGGCCACTCCTCTGTACTGTAATCATCGATTCATGGCCTATTTTTTCAAATCCTAGAATGGTTACAAAGCCCTTTTGCTAGGAGCTCTCTCCTGCCTCTTCGACTTGTTTCAATCGTATGTACTCATCTTCATGATACCTATCACTCCTGAAATTTCCATGCAAATTATAGCAAAGCTGTAGTGTCTAAGTCGGTAAAAAGCGCATATGGCTCCATAGCCATATGTTTCCATAGTAATACAGGGCATATTGCTCCATAGTAATAGTAAACTTCGGTAAATACTATTCGATCTTTATGAAACTTTCGGAAAAGATTAACCTTATAAATAGTCATCTATTTGCTAAATTTTATTGAATTTAAGGGTACCGTTTAGATTTTGTTCAAGAAAACATAAGATCGATAAATCATACTATTACTAACAAAGATGAGTGAATTTCGACTTCTCATGTATTTGTTGTTGTTGTACTTATGAAGGCCTACATTCATGATTTTTTTCAGATTTTTCGGATGGAAGGTGTCCAATCGCGAGGGGGGTACACGAAAAGTTCGTACATTTCCCCTTCCCCTGCCCCCCTCGGTACTTATTAGGCAATTTTAAGACTTGTTTTCAAAAGATCTCATTGAGACCTTTCCAATCACCCCCTATTTGACTACCAATGGTGAAAATTTTTTTCTGAGGGGTCACCTCCCTATATGGGGAGACCCCCTTAAACCCCTTTGAAAAATTTTTCCACCCTTGAAATTTCAAGAGGTCACCACTTCTGACCTTTCTACAAAGTTTTATGGCTGTAGCCTCTATGGTTTCGGAGAAAAAGTGCTTTGACATACAGACGGACGGACGGACGGACACAGATCGTGATTGCAATAGGGTTTTGTATTTTAGTACAAAACCCTAAAAAGTAACTTCATAAGGAATTCGTTACGTGACAAAGGATTTGCATTACCTCAAAACCCTAGCGACGTAATGAAGCTAATATACAAACAATATGACCTAATGAAAAGTCAAGTAATAATCGAAATTTGTTCAAAATTAAACGCAGGACAACGTTGTAGTTTAACGCTGGACGAATATACATCGCTCAAAAACCGACGATATTTAAATGTAAACGTCCATTTTAATGAACTAAAGTTCTTTAATTTCTTTAGTTTCATCTCTGTACTGAATTTCATAGAATTTAAGGGTACCGTTAAGATTTTAATCAAGAAAACATAAAATCGATAAATCATACTATTACTAACAAAGTTGAGTGAATTGCGACTTCTCACGTATTTGTTGTTGTTGTACTCACCAAGGCCTACATTCCTGATTTTTTTCAGATTTTTCGGATCACAGGTGTCCAATCGCGAGGGGGGGGACACAAATTTTTCGTGTATTTCCCCTCCCTGTGCGCCCCTCGAAGCAAACTTTGCCAAACTAAGACCTGTTTTGTAAAGTTTTCATCAAGACCTTTCATTTGATACCCATATCGGCTACTTTCAATGAAATTTTTTTTCGGGGGGTCACTCCCCTATATGGGGAGACCCCCCTTAAATACATTATAAAAATTTTTTGTAGTTGAACTTTAAAGAGAACACCACTTTACACCTACTTACAAAATTTGATGTTTCTAGCTTAAGTAGTTTCCGAGAAAAACTGCTGTGACCCACGGACGGACGGACGGACAGACGGACAGACAGACGGACAGACAGGACGCGAAACTAGTAGGGTTTTGTAAAATTATTTTACAAAACCCTAAAAAGAGTAGATTTTGAAGAGACTCCTAATGAAATAAACATATCACAGATAGAAGAAGATGGGGATGAAAGCGATGAGCTAATTGAAGATTTAGATAAGGCCATTAATATACATAGGATTTGACGCGGGTCTATCATCAATGGCAGGCATATGGAATAAAGCTTATAAAGAAATAACTTCTAAAATTGATAATAATGAAGCTGTAAATAAAGTAAGAGTTATTGTAAAATTCTTTCGAAAATCGCCTCTGAAGAATGATATTTACAAAATTATGTCAAAGCACAGTTTGGGCATGAAAAGATGGTTTACTTAGATACTAAAACACGTTGGAATAGCTTGTTTGATATGCTTGAACGATTTTTAGATATAAGATCACCAATTTCTAAGGCGTTAATTGATATCAAAGTGCCCATGACTTTGACTCATGAAGAATTAGAAACGTTGAGTGCCATTGCAGCTTGCTTAAAGCCTTTCAAAATTGGATTAGAAAAACTGGGTAATCGAAGTGCAACTTTGTTAACTGCGGAAGGAGTGTTTTCTTTCATTTTAGATAAGTTAAATCAACAAAATACAGAATTTTCCAAGCACATGAAATGCTCTCTGATCCAACGAATAAATGAAAGGCGCCCGAAAAGCTTAGTTGGGTTAATGCAGTATCTAAATTGTGGCAAAAAATATAATGCTACTGCGATTGTTGATCTGCCATGTTTACCAACTAAAAGCGCGTTGATTCAACAAGGTGAAAAAATAATAACGAGACTTATTTGCGTGGAGGGTGAACCATCGTCAAACTCTTCATTTTCCGAAGAAGAGAGCTCAGAAAATGAAGTAACACTAACTCTGAGCGAAAGATTGGAGAAGGCTATTCAGTCAAAAACAAGAATTTAACGTTCTGGCAATATCAAAAGTAGCTCCAGTTTCAGCAAGATTATAAAGCACGAATTTCTGTTGTTTGATGCTACCGAAAATCAATCCTCTAACATAATTAAATTGTTCGAAGCTCTGAAAACTATACCGCCAACATCAATAGAAGCTGAAAGAGCCTTTTCTGCGGCAGGATTGTTTGTATCAAAACTTAGAACGAGACTTAGTGATAAAAGTATAGATTGCTTATGTTTTCTGAAGTCGTATTTGCAAAATGTCTAATTATTTTCATTTTATTTGCTTTAACGTCATTAAATTTACATATCTACATATGAAAAACATTACATTTTTTGAATATTTTTATTTAAAATATTATCATTCATAGCACTGTGTATAGCTTATTTTAATTTAATTTTTCATAATTTTATGCATAAATATACACACCTACATTTGTACATAATAAAATATTGTAGTTTTATAATCTTCAGAAAATTAAATTTATGAAAAGGAATGACTTTGTTTTTTAATTTCGATATATTTCCGGGTTACTGGTAGCTATTATTTTCAAATTTTTTACTTTCCCGGGAATCTCTGGAATGACTTTTACTTTCCCGGGATTTCCCGGGAAGAAGAAAAGGCCGGGAATTCAGAAACCCCATGACATCGCTACTAAACATCTTGCAGTAAATTGGCCTAGTTTGAGAGGGGTAATAATTTAATGCAACAAGAAAACCTAATTTGACTGGACTAATAATGTAGTTTGAGTCTAAAGTGAATGTAATACATTAAACTTTTTTTCTGTGCGATCTCAAAAGAATCTTACAAAATTATCTGCAACCTATGAGTCCTTAATACATAGCTCTTTTCATGCTGGTGATGTCGAAATTTTACGTAATCTTTTCTTTTCCAAAATAACTCATACGTAACAAACAACAAATGATACGAGTATAATCATTGAATCATCTACATCAACGATGATCAAATACTTCTCATCTACAAAAATTAGAATTCCTCATAAATATATTCTCTTGTGTTGTGCCTCAAACTCAAAGTGTTTCTATCGTTCCTTGAACTGCTGACTAACATTCTGGCCTAATACACCCGATATACATATTCATACTTAGAAAGAACGGGCAATCGAATCTATGAGTTCATCTACCAATGATGTAGAGGCTTCTAAAAACATCCACCATAGCGTCACTTTTAATACGATTTCGACTTGTTACATTATTCCGTAGATCAAATTAAAAATCCCACGAAAACATCTTTTGTAACACTCACACATGACGTCATGAGTGAAAGCTATTCCGACTCAGTGAGTGATATCCTTTGTATTCTTCTGCAATGTATCAATTGCCAACTTGGGACTTACTTCGGGTTAACGCTTTATTGGTTACAAACTTTAAAAGTATTGCACATACTTGTACGAGTACGAGTATAACTGTACGTGTTTATTTCCTAGAAGTATTGAAGAGTGTACTTGAATGAATCCTCGAGGAAAATTCGCCTCTATGATGTCGATGGATATGAAATCTAAGCTGTAAAGCCTTGAAATAACATAACAGCATCCTGTATCCACTGTGGAAGTTTACGATGCGAAGATATGTTGGTGTAGTGGTGAGTATGTGGTTGAATGTAATTGGAGTTTAATAATGTGTTGAGAGCTTTGAATAATGAAGAATAAGTACCTCGGACTATATGAATCTTCTAGGGTTATTGTACAGCACGATCGTCGTCATGTCGAGAAGGATTAAGTGAGGTTTTAATAAGGCGTTTGAACTCAGTGAATATTGGTTGTGCGTTCATTTGATTGCAAGGCATTAAATTTACTCGTTATTACATTTAATGCCGTCATTATGCCCAAAATCACATACCCATTCTCATTCTCTCTCATTACCTTTTATTGACAATATAATAAAACTTCTTAGTTCCCGGTTAATTGCAGCCACGCCAGTTTTCGCAAAATTTTCAGCTTTGAAATTATTGCTCTGTTCTTACGACGTGAAAAGCGATAGCTAACAAGTCTAAAATTCTGTTTTGCACAATCGTTGGTTGAAGGGCATTGTAACTCCACAAAATGGAATTTCGCGTTACGAGTATTCAAGAAAATCTAGTTGCAAATCAGATGAAATCATTTTTCACGCTAAAAAAATTTTCACATTGAAGCAAGATTGGATAATTGACCATAAAATCGTAAAATTAATAATCAAGCAAAAAGAGACGCAAATTAAAGCAGCAGGGGGTTGCCCTTGCTAGAAGGCTTTTGTGAATAAATTATTGAATGCCCTTCAAATAGTAACTTTACTCACATATAGAATCTGTCGATTGATTTAGAAAAAATAATTAGTAGCTATCGTGTGTTTAAATTTACTGCCATTTTGTCCGCGTTTAATGATCTCTTTGTTTAGGTAATCTCAATCATTTTCTTGAAAATCTGAATATATCTATAAAATTTTGCTTTCGGCAAAGCAATCCAATTATGACAGAACAGGATGAACATAGTTTTTATTACTCCAAAAACGTTTCCAGCTCCTCTGCACTAAGTAAGCAATAAATACCGTGAAGTTCCTCTATTGCTACTGCTCCACCTGCGTTAATGTTAGTGTTAGTGTCTGTGCCTTAATGCGCACTAATTAACGCGTTAAAAAATAACGCATTAAACGAGTGGCTACACATACGAAGCCCGGCTACAAAAGTTATTTCTTCGTGAATTAGTGCGCTAAATATGTTCGGTATGGAAGTGCAAGCTGCTGCTCTAGTGTATTATATGAGTACGATTAATAATTATGTACGTGTTCTCAAGCGGAAAAATATTAGAAAGCAGAAAATGAAACGAAGATGGTGGATGATTCAAATGCATCGCCGTCGAACAGAGTAAGTGTTTTTATCGAGAAAGTTGTATCCTTTCTGTTTTCAGTACACCATGGATCATACAGCTTGAATGTTTTACTCATTTTAGAAAGTCATCTGCGGAATTCTTCTCAGATCTTATGGCTGAGAATGCAATAGAATTTTACAATTTTGTACGAATGTCGCCCACTGATTTTGAAGTTCTGTTAAAAAAAGTCGAGCCACTGATATCCAAAACAGATACTAGATTCCGAAAAGCAATTCCTGCCAAAGTTCGTCTGGCATTAACTCTTCGGTACTTAGCAACAGGAGACAGCTTTAGAAGCTTACACTTTTTATTTAAAATATCTCACCAAGTAATCTCAAAAATTATTAGAGAAGTCTGCGCTGCACTAATTGCAACTTTAGACAATATGATCAAGGTAAGTAAACAGAACCAAAAGAATATAGTTATTAAATTTATTGTTAAAATTTTCAAAAACATAATAAATTCAGGTAATATAAGTAAAACAAAAATAAAAAATTCAGGTCAATTAAGAATAGTCTGAGGCTAGATGGAGTTCTTCATGGGTTTTCAGCATAAGGGGGAAGTACTTGTTCATTGCTAAGTATTTGAATGGACCCGTCGTTGGTTATTGACATCGTATACTGTTGTTGTTGTTGCGATGTTTGTTGCAGATTTGGGGATGTAGATGTCTCTATTATAGGAGTAGAATGTGCAGATGTAACTGTGTGGGCTGATAAATTACTATTTCGACTTTTAACGTAAAATTCGTAAGTAAGGTTTTGAATACAGTTCATTAATTGTTCTCTATCATCAATATTTTCTATTTTTCGTATTTTGGATGCAATCATACCAGCAAAATAATCATATTCATCCAGATCTTTTTTCTTGTCGGTTATAGCCTTCAAACAGCCAAAGGCTTCATTCATTTGCTTCTCAGCGTTGGTAATCTCAGTAGCAGTTGTAACTTTGGTTTTTACACTATAAGGTTGTTTGAACTTTTTCACTGGATGTACAGATGTTGATGTGGCTTTATTATTTGATGAGCAGTTTGTAGGGAATAGGCTTTCAGGAACTGATTCATTTTCAATTGAATCTTTTAAACATGAATTTTCCTCTGCACTGTTTTCTTCTGAAGTTGACTGAAACGATTAAAATAAAAATAAACCTTATTTTTGTATCTCAGATGCCCATCAACGAATGTGAGTGGTTACAAAAAGAAGCCCAGTTCCAAGATATATTTCCTCATTGTGTGGGCAGCATTGATGGGAAACATGTAGCTTTAATTGCACCAATACACTCGGGTTCTGACTATTTTAACTATAAAAATTCATTTAGCATTGTATTGATGGCTGCAGTAGACAGAAATTTCTGTTTCATGTTTTGTGATATTGGAACTAAAGGCAGAATTATGAAAAACTATATACAAATAACTTAAATCTGCCACAATCTACACCAATCCCTGGGACTAATTTGGAGCTGCCCTATGTTTTTGTCGCGGATAATGCATTCCCACTTCATGAAAATTTAATGAAACCTTACCCTGGTGAACATGTAGAAGGTAGTGAAAAAAGAAACTTTAATCGAAAATTATCGCCAGCTCGAATTGTGGTAGAAAATGCATTTGGCGTTATGTCTGCCCGTTTTCGGGTGCTCAGAAAACCTATGTCACTGCAACCACAATTAGCATCAAAAGTCGTCATGTCATGTGCATTGCTACGTAATTTCTTACGGAATAGTGTGACCTCAAGAAATGTTTACACTCTATCAGGATTTTTAGACACTATTGGAATCGGAGGAAATATTTTAGCACCTGGGAGATGGAGAGAAGAGATAGATCTCAATTCTAGCGCCCTTAGGCCACAAAACATCTCAGCCAGACGTTCTTCCATGTCAGCTATGCAAATTAGAAATAATTTCGCAGGATATTTTGTCAATTCATTATAAGGAAAAATGTAACACTGATTTCTTTCATTCAAATAAATAATTTTCTTAACTTACCTCCGTGTTTATGATTGAGTTTGTTACGTAGATAGGTCTCAAAAAACTATCCATTAGACCAAATGCAAACCAATTAGTTTTATAGATGTCGTCAGTGCCGACACCTGATTTCTTTGATTTTTTCAATTTATTCAAATGGATACGATAATACCCCATTAAAGACTCTTTTTTGGCTTTTAATGCATCCAATGAAATTTCAAATGAAAGTTACTGGATGATACGTCGCCATGCATCACTTTGTGCTCCGCGGTTTTTATGTAATTTCGATCGGGGATCCCAAAGGCTCGATTCCATTGCAAATAATTCTAAAAATTCTATAACTTTTTCGTTCGACCATTCCATTTTCTGAGCAATAAATAAATGGTACGTACACACACGATACACTGCACATATAGAATACTGCACATGCACAGATGTAGCCAACACAGATTAACGCCCAATGTAGCGCGCTAAATTCCTTTGGTGTGTCGGAAAAACCGCCACCCCAGTTATCGCTTAACGTCTAACGTCATTAACAATGCCACTTCCCAATTAGCGCACTAAACTGTTGGCCACATTTGTGTGATGTGATTGTTAACGCATTAATTAACGCGTTAAGGCGCAGGTGGAGCAGTAGCATAACAGTAGATTAAAAAACAATTGTTATCAATGCTTTCACATGAAAGCCCCAATTTTAAGGCGGCAACATATCTATCGTATATGGGAGTAAACTCCTTCTCATCATATGAAATTCGATCGAGCTACTTTCACGGAATGTCCGTGTTCAAATATGGAGTGAGAAATGAGCGTCAAACTGGTTATATAGGAACATATAGGTAGATACAAGATAGTCGTATGTGTAGTATACAAAAATAGTTTGGGTAAATTATGCCGCATGTAAAAGCGTAGGTGGGAACCTTGTTTAACGCTTCTATTTTTGATCTTTTGTGTGAATTCGCTAAATCGAAACTAATTCCCGAACCGAAACTGAAATTAAATGCAGGCAACCGCTCTTTTATTGACCTGTTCTGATCTCTCATTTGAATGGAGTCTTTCCGTGAACCAGATCGGTGAAAAAGTATTCGTGCTGATACAAGTTATTGTAGTTTTTTGTGAAGTGATTTTGACTAGGCTTGTCCTTCAGATTGTGGTATTGTATAACTCGAGTCTTTGAGTCTGCTATACTCAACAATTTGAAGTGTTAAAGTACACGCAAAATCTACACTCTAAATTTGGTTATAAGTTTATTCCTATATGGATCACAAAAAGTCCTGGTCATGATTTGGAATGAAACCCAGGGCTTTTCTGGATGAAAAAGAACGTGCGTAAAGAGTATAGCATTTTATATGGAATCAGAGAATTTGGTTATCTGAATTGGTTTTCCTAATTTGTAAACTTAAAAATTCTGCTTTGGGAACTGAAAGATAGTACCTAATTTCGAAGGCACGTTGCATAGGAAAACGAAACAGCAATTCTGTGACCAGTCTTTAAAAAGGACAAAAACTGAAATATTAATACTTGCAGGAGTGATTTAGTATGTTTCGAAGTTTTCGGGTTTTGTTAGTTTTATAATATGAATTCTTATTTTCAAGCAGAAATAACAAACATTGTGGTGATTTTATTTATAAATTTTCATAAAATTAACCTAGCTATGAAGGTGCTGGTTTTATTTATATTGTCACATGTTATGGTTCGCAGTCGATATGTTTAGTGTCCGAAAAAAGTGAAAACGTATTGCTTTTAAGATAAGTTAAAAGAGTTTATTTACTAAGAATGCAAAATAATAAATTTCACCATTTTACAAATTGCATTTTAACTTATTTTTCACTTGCCTATCAACTTATGTTTTAACTGTCTTCAAATATATCACGAAAAACTTTTACTTCACTATCAATCAATATCGCTTTTAATTTGCGCTCTACTCTTATAACCGTTTTACTATCGCAGTTTTACTAACGCAGTTTTACTATCACTATATCCCCCATTCATTCAGCTCGGCTTTATATGGGGTCTCTAGTCATTCAATCCATTTCTCGTATATTGGCGAATGTTCTGACAAGAACTACCTGGGATATTCGAGAAATTCTGAATACCTGTCGTCACTTGCTTACTTTCAGATATTGATCATGGATCTACTTAGTTCATTCTTGTGCTTTCGAGTACAAGCTTTTGATGTAATTTGTTTACTTTTCTTGGTTGCTTCTATTCAATTAATATTGATCATGATGTTATTAACAGTTGTGATAACAATAGTGACAGTAGTTCGCAGAATTGTGTGGACATGTAACAATATTTTCAATTTAAGATGTGTGAATAATTTTTCCACAAACAATTCAAGTAAATAGAAATTTTATTCACCCGAAAATTTGCGTGCTGAAGCAGAAAAACTTAAGCTTGGCTTAATTAAACAACAAAGTACATTGTCAACCCATTCTTATTTAAAAAAAGCTTTGATAAAATCTAGTTAGATTTTTTATGCCCTCTCGATGGAAGCAGGATTTATCCGTCCACAGTATACGTTTTAAAACTTAGCCATCGTCGACATTAGTGTGCGTCAAAAACGTACAGAATTCCAACCGTCGGGCAGAATCACCTTATTAAAGACCTGCCATAATTATCAAAATCATTACTATGTTACAATTGCACTTTCTTTTAATTTTTCGTTGATCATTAACTAAGCACAAGGCAGTAGAAAAATGATAAAATAATGCTACCCAATTTTATTCGCTTCAAAGTAATTTGAGAACGTAATTTACTCTTTACTTCGAACCGGAGTGAAATGAAAAGGATGATATTTGTTAGCCCGAAACGCTTTCCAAATTTTCAAATTTAGTCTGCGAGCAACGACACGAATGCGTATATTAGGATCTTCTTGTAAGGCTTGAAGTATTCATTCATCGACTGCACATTGACACGAGGCTCTTAAAAATTTAAGTTTCCAGTCTCCCTGAGACGCCGATAAGTCATTGAAAAAGTGTTATGATGGGGTAGTCTTCGATTAGGATATTTTGTATTATAAATCCGTCTTGTTTTCCGAGCAATACCATTAGCGCTGCCATACGCCGTCATCATATCAGCGTACTCTACGTTAGTACAGCTAGGCCAGAGCATATCTACTAACAAGCAATTTCACATAGAACAAATTTCGCATCTAACGGTAGTTAACGTAAAAACCGATTTGTTTATGTATTGCATAAAATTAGAAATCGATTTGTGAATCTATTGAGTAAAATTTATTTTACTCTCAAATTGTTAGAAAGGAAAGAAAGAAATGCAAAATAATGTCTCTTATGCTATTTTACGTCCCTTTCTAATCGGAAAAACAGCTGGTGCAGTTGCTTGTTAGTATATATGCTCTGGCTAGGCATAGTAAAAACAAGAAACGCGAAATCCAACAATAATGGAAACAAAAGTTAACAACAACCTAACAGTAACAAATAAAATAACTTAAAATGAACAGCAGAACAACGCAACACAGACACTTACAATAGCAGAGATAGAAGAACCGCGAATGAAATATGACATGGATAAGTTTTATCTGCTCGCGCCAATTGAGTTGTTGGGTATGAATGACTTTCACTTTTCTGACGAAATATCCCCAATTTAAAGCAGAAATAATTTATTTTTATTCAAGTGCAGCATGCCTTTACAAAGATCACAAGCTACAAAACTTTTTAAGATGAAACAAAGCTCTTAAAAGCTGTTCTTTTTTAAAATTAAATTTAGAAGACGTTTCATTTACTGATTTCGCGGGATGAAAAAGCTGATGTGTCCTTATAGTGATGTTGATTAAATCAAAAACGATTATTATTTATACATGCATATGTTACAGAGCACCAAAAATAAAAAAAAGTGCTTTTACAAACGTACAAAAAATAGTTATGACGGTTTAAATGCCAGGTTTTTCATATTTTAAGATAAATATATAAAAACTCATATCTCGATAGCCGTGACTCTAACGAGCCAGGTCCCAAGGGGGGGGAATACACCTACACCTCCTTGGTGGTGACATACGAGGGTGAAGGCAAATCTTCTGCGCTTGATTATGGAATCGAAAGTAATAACCATGCCCTGGAATGGAGGTTGAGCAACAGGCTTGCTCCCGTCCCTGGAATACCCTACAATGTTTCGAAACAGTTAAAGTCGCACGTTATTGATTTTAAGGCAGTCATTGAACAAATCTGTGCGATCTGTATCAAAGCAAAACTCTTTAAAGTTTGCCTGATAAACGTACATATTTTGACCGAAAGAAAGGACGAAGAAACAAAGGAAACGTTCTTCAATCACTTGGAAATACTAGTTGACTCATTGCCTACAAAGGACACCACATTAATTCTAGATGATTTCAATGCTCAGATTGACAATGAACTATCTCATCGGGGAACGACTGGATATTGTTACAGGTATGCAAGCACCCTGCCTGTGTTGGCGTGGTGATCGCACCTCATCACACAAACCTTGATACCTAGGAGGGAAAGCGCTGTCTTTTAGAAATAAGAAGAACCTTTATTTTCCCTTTTATTATAGCGAATCTTTATTTTCCTCTTTAGCAATACGTTATTTTGCACGCACAAATGCAAGTTTCCATTAATTAATCAAATTCAATCCAAAAACATTAATTCTCGACATTCTCTACTTTAAAAGGAGAAGAAGAAGTCAAGTGTCAAAGTGCTACTTTGTTTACATCCAAAGTAAAATCAAATTTTTAAGCATTTTTGAAGAAATTTTAATAATTATTCTTGTGAAAAGTGGATTTTCTGTGAAAGTAGATTCGTATCCTATAGAAGGAATTAAAAACTGAATATACTATCTTAGATTTTATTGAATTTTGATTTTCATAACCTCGACAGGTGTGTGAAAAATTATTGATTTCGTTCTCTTATAATATTTATTTTCACTTGAAATTTATTTACACTTGAAATGTCCAGCAAGTGTGGCTCATGTGGTAAAGCGGTTCGGAGCAACGATCCTGCGATGAAGTGTGATGGAGTGTGTGGCAAGTGGTTTCATACCAGCTGCATTCAGATGCCTGATGAAATCTATAATGCCGTAAAAAATGTTACCAAGTGGGTGTTCTGGGTCTGTCCCAGTGCGAAGGCCTCTGCGGCAAAGGCAATAAAATGCAAAGTTCCACTTGTGAAAGAAGGCAATAGTGATATTATTTAAAAAATTGCCGAATTAGTCGATTCCAATTCCACACTAAACCACAGAATTATTTATTTGCAAAAGCAAATTTCAGAAAAGAGCCCGTATCTGCCAGTGTTGTATTCAGCTGCTTTGACTAACCCTCCGGCAAAAAGATCGCCCAAATTCAACGGAGGAGTAATAGTCCGTCCAAAATCTAAACAACCTGCTGATCATACAATGCAGCAAATTAAGAAGTCTTTCAAACCTGCAGCTGCTAAAATTCCTATCACATATAAGAAGGAATTGTCAGATGGGGGCATTATTCTCAAGACTGAGAGCTCAATCAATTCAGAAGATCTTGTCGGTTCTTTGCAGGAATGTCTAGGTGATTCGTACTATGTGGAGAGTACTAAGGAGTTGAACCCTAGGCTTATAGTGCATGGGCTGGAAAGGTCTTTTGACAGTGATGAGCTCTTGGCTGAGATTAATGCCCTTAATCCGAATATACCTGATGGTATTTTGAAAGTTATTAAATGCTGGAAAAGTAGAAAAAATGAGAAATTTTCGATGATATTTGAAGTTCCGGGATGATTATTTAGGAGACTGGTAGATACAAACATAAATATTGACTTCAACTCTCACTACTGCAGAGAAGAGCTGACGGTCAAAAGATGCTATAAGTGTCAGAAGTTCGGTCATGCTGCTCTGAGATGTAGAAGTCAAATAGAGGTTTGTGCCAATTGTGCGGAACATCATAGCACAAAAGATTGTAAATCTCACGTTTCGAAATGCTCAAATTGTCTGCTGGTGAATAATAAGAATGTTTCGCATCCAGCTTCTCATAAAGATTGTCCTGAGCACCTCAAGGCTGTTAAAACTTTCCTGAGGAAGATTAACCACTTATCTGAAATATGAGAATTGCCACCAATTTAAGTATATTTTATGCTAATATTCGAAGTTTAAGAAATAAGTTTATAGATCTTGAGGTGTTTTGTAGTTCGCATGAGAATCTGGATGTTGTAATTTCAAACGAAACATGGATTTGTAGTAACGAAGTCAATCTGTATAATCTTGATGGTTATAATGCCGTATATAATTGCAGAGATCACTCTCAAGGAGGTGGGACTGCGATTTACATCAAGGAAAGAATAAGGCATAAAGTCGTACTGGTTGATAGTTATTGTAACACTTTAGTTATTTCTCTTGAAAGCGATAGAGGTGTTATCAATATTTGTACTTTCTATAAGGCCCCCAATGAAAATAGTTATGAGCTAATTGAATATTTGGACAGTATATTACAGAATTATGGAAACCTGGTGGTTGTAGCTGATTCTTATATAGATATTTTGGATAAAAATAGCAATTGCAGCATAAACTGTTTAGATATGCTACTTATGAATGGAGCAACAGTAATGAATAACCTTCCAAATAGAATAACTGATAATCGTGCTTCTCTCCTTGATCATGTTGTCTCTACATTAAGCAGGCAGTTAGCAACTTTTAGTATTAAATAAAATGATTGGCCGGAACTTGACCAAAGCACTTTAGTTATTACTTTGGAAGGAATTAAAAAATTGTTATCTCCTATGGTTAAGAAGAAAATTTTATAGTTTTGATAAAATTAAATTCATTGAATTGGTTAGAAGCAAATGTACGGCCTATAATGATTATATATCTATTTCTGAAATAATAAAAATAATGCAAAATGCAAAAGAAGCAGCTACTTCCATCAGAATGACTCGAACTGGGAGTAAATATTGGTTAACTGGTGATATTCTTAGGGAAATTAGGAGGAAGGAAGATTTATTTAATTGACAAAAAAATTGCCAGGATGATCCTATATTGAACCAGAAATACAAGGTACAAAAGAATAGGGTTAATTCTTTGATTAGATCAGCTAAAAAAATGTATTAAACAATCAGATAGATGCTGCTGAGGGAAATTCTAGAAAAATATGGCAGATTCTAAATAAAGAATTATTCTCCTCTGACAGGACTAAGAATCCAATTTCGGATATTGCTGTTGATTCACTTGGACCCCACTTCGGATCTGTTGGAAAAAAATTAGCGGAAGAACTTGACCAAAGATTCAATCTTTTAAATTTTGATAGAAAGCAAATTCCTTATAACTCTAAGTCTATATTCCTTGAGCCTACCAATACTAAAGAAGCAGTGTTATGCATTAACTCTTTAAAGAACTCTTCGGCTGGTAGTGATGGTATTTCGGCAAAACATCTAAAACTCGTCAGTGATATAATAGCTCCACATGTGGTATCCGACTTTAATAATTTCATATCTAATGGGATATTTCCTACAGACTTTAAGGATGCTATAGTTGTGCCAGTTTTCAATTCAGGCAATGTAAATGACCCTAATAACTACAGACCTATTAGTTTAACTAGTACTTTGAGTAAGGTATTTGAAAAAATAATTAATAAACGTCTGATTCGCTTTATTGAAGATTCTTTGGGATTTGATGTAAACCAATATGGCTTTATTGAGAAAGGTAGCACAACATCTGCTATTACTGATGCTTTACAGTTCATCAACAACGAACTAGATGTAGGTAAATATGTTGCAGCGATATTTGTTGACCTAGCGAAGGCCTTCGACCCTGTTGATCACTCGATTCTGCTTCAATGCTAGTGAACTAGGAATAAGAGGCACTCCATTGAAATTGTTTGAAAGCTTCCTGAAGGACAGAACAATTGCTGTTTGCTTGAATCAGAAAATGAGTGATAAATATAAAATCAACATAGGCGTTCCGCAGGGTTCCATATTGGGTCCAACTTTATTTATTTTATACATTTATAATATTTATTTTTCCAATTTGAAGGGCAAATATATTGTCTATGCGGATGAAACATTGCTATTATATTTGGATTTCTCTCCTAGTGCATTAGAACGAAAAGTAAATGACGATTTAAAGGAGTACGGGTCATGGTTGTTAGGGAATAAGTTAACTATAAACATTAAAAAGTCCAAGTTTATGCTATTTAAACAACTGAACAAAGCAGATATTGTGTTGGACATTAAAATGTTCAATGAAAGTATTGAGCGTGTAGCATCGTGGAAATACCTAGGTCTTATCATAGATGATAGATTATCATGGACTCAACAGATCAGTAGTCTGAAATCGAAATTGGTTTTTTGGATTAGGGTGTTTAGGTGTAAAAATTACTTAGATATTGGTCTCAAAAACTTAATTTATAATGCTCATGTTTTGCCTTTGATTACTTATGGCATTATGAATTGGTGTCATACTTTGGAATCGAACATTGATTCAATTCATAGAATGCTGAATAAGATTGTCAAGGTTATGCATGGCTTGGATAGACTGACCCCTAGTATTACCCTTTATCCACTAACGAAGAAATTTAGTATCAGACAGATGATATATATGGAAAAAGCTAAATTTATTTTCAGAATACTTAATTCTGAAATGAAATCGGGTGTCCAGCTAATCAAACACTGTGACACTCATTCTTATAATACCAGATATAATGATTATCTTAAGTTATCGTTTGCTCGAACTAAAAGAAAACATAGCGACCCTGTTAGATTAGCAATGAAAGTATATAACGCATTACCAACTGAGTTAAAAAAGGTTAAAGTCTTTCCAATATTTAAGAAGTTACTTAGGGAGAATCTGAGAAGTCATGTTTTGCAATCCCGATTAAATTTAATTTATGTTGTTTTTTGTTTTTTTTTTTTTTATTTAAAAAGCTTTAAGATTTTGAACATTAAATAACTTCCCTTACACCAGCAGCCTTTAGTTGCTGACTGGGAAGTTGCAAAATTTGATAGAAGAGTAAAATTGTTGGAAAATTTTGAAATTAATACGAAAAGAGCTTCTTCTTCTTCTTTTTTTGTTTTTGTTTTTAGTTACTTACGTCACATATCCTCTAATTGGTTATATGTGTGTGCTATCCTACAATCCAATAGTTAGATTATGTGTCTTGATCATTGTTAATAATAATGTTACTAACAAAATTAAAAAATATATAAAAATGAAAAAAAAAATTAAAAATTAATTTGAATATTTGTGTTGTGAGTGTGGTTATGGTACCAATCCATATCCTTTCTCCTTTCGGAATATGATGAAAGAAGATATGAAAAAGATGAAATGAATAAGTGTATCACTGGTTCTTTCTGAAGAAGCTCAGTATCCAATCTGATTTCACTGTCATAAACAAAAAAAAAGCGTAAGCGAGGCATGAAGGCGTGATTAATTGTTATGGATTTATGAACAATTTTTTTCGCATACGCTATTGATTGTTATCGTAACACAATGATGATAACGGATGGTCATTGGTGGGTATTAGAGGACCATGGGCGAATGTAAGGTGGATTGGTGATAGCTGTGCTCGTTCCTAGGACCGATGCCACCTATGTGCAATGTATTTAAGTGGTGAAGACGAATGGTCGTGTGAAGGCATTTGGGAATGATGGTTCGGCGGTATCCGTACTTGGTCCTAGCACCAATGTCGCTGATGTGCAATATATTGAAATCGCGACAACTAATGTTCGTTGGCAGTTGTTTGGGGACCATGGACGAATGCATGGTGGCTTGGCGGTAGCCGTGCTTGCTCCTGAGACCAATGTCACCGATGTACAATGCATTGAAGTGGCGACGGTGGGTTATGGTTGGTTGGTCGTTGGTAATGATTAGCAAATGCATGGTAATTCCACGGTAGCGATCTTTGGTCGTAACACAGATGCCTCCAGTGTGCAGTGCATTGAAGTGGCGACGACGGTTGATAGATGATGGGTCATCGGGGATCATGAATGAATGCATGACGATGCGGCGGTAGTTAAGCTTCCACCAAGCACGGATGCGGCTGGTGTGCAATGTATTGAAATGGTGACGATGGATGAAAGTTGTGGATTGTTAGAGATCATGGGTGAATACATAATGGTTTGGCGGTAGCCGTCCTTGGTCATAGCACTGAAGCCACCAATGTATTGAAGTAGCGACGACGAATGGTCGTTGATGGGTATTTGGGGATCATGAGCGAATGATTGATGAAGCAGCGGTACTCGTGCTTGGTCCTAGTATTGATGCCGCTAATGTGCGATGTTTGCAAGTGGTGATGGCGGATGGTGTTTTATGGGTATTTGGGGATCATAGGTAAATTCACAGGGTTTCCGCGGTGGCCGTTCTTCATTCTAGCACCGATGCTGCCGATGTGCAATATATTGAAATAGTGGCAACGGATGGTCATTGGTGGCTATTTGGGGATTATGGGTATATACAGGTTGGTTCTGTGATAACAGTTCTTGCTTCTAGCATCGATATCACTCAAGTGCAATGTATTGAAGTAGCGACGATAGATGATGGTTTGTGATTCGTTGGAGGTCATGGGCAAATGCATGATAGCTCGGCAGTAGCCGTTCTTTGCGGTAGCACTGGTGCCGCCGCTGTGGAATGCATTGAAGTTGGTGGATTATTGATGAACATGAGTGAATGCATGATAGTTCGGTGGTAGCCATCTTCGGTCCTATCACCGATACAGCGGATGTGCAACGTGTTGAAATGGTGACGACGCATGATGATTTGGGGCTATCGGTGGATGCACGGTAGTTTGGCGGTTGCTGTGCTTGCTTCTAGTGCTTATGCAGCCGATGTACAATTTATAGAAGTGGCAATGACGGATGATGGTTGGTCAGTCGTTGGTGAACATGGGCGAATTCATCGTGGTTTTGGGTCCTTTGTCCTAGCACCGAAGCCACCAATGTACAATGAATTGAAGTGGCGATGGCGGATGAGAGTTTGAGGATTTTTGATGATCATAAGCAAATGTATGATGGTCCAATGGTAGTCGTTGTTGATCCTCATACAAATTCCAGTGATATGCAATCAATTGAAGTGGCGATGACAGATGATGTTTCGTGGCTGGTTGATGTTCAGAGGTGAAAGTTCTTTGCTTACAATCTGATCATTCTAAGGTGTAATAGAACCGTTGCTCGTTTATGAAGACTAGTTAGGTACGTTGCGGGAAAAGTGGCAGAGATGGAGAGTGTTTGGTGTAAGATGTCACATAAGAAAATATAAATAAAATTTTTGAGATGAAAATAACTTCACAATTTAGATCGAGTTGATGGTATGACCATATTATATTCAAATTTAATAAATTCATAATAACACAGTGGTTCAGGTAGGATTAGCAGTATCATACTAGATCGTATTCATCTAAACATAAGCTAATTATGATTGTGATTAGGCGTCATGAATATTTTGAACATAACAACTAGCATAGAATTGAGAATGAAAACTACTGTATGTGGTTCTCTTCATTTAGATCCTTGCTTTCTTGATAGTCTCAATAAATTTCTATGCACTTACTCTTCCCCTCTTCCCTCCCGATAGGAAAAGGGATCCCCAAGCTTGAAGACGCCTCACGACGTAACAAAATGAGACCTGGCCCGAAGTAATGTGTCAAACGGTTCCAGGCTAGGTTCTCAGGTTTACAGCGGAGGTGTTTAGTGGGTACTCCAGTCGCATTCTTGCGAGCATGGGAGTCCCACACTCTGTGCATAAATGGCATTCACCTCCCTACAACAAAAAACACACAAACATTAACACATGTGTGCATATAAATATCTATATATATATATATATATATATATATATATATATATATATATATATATATATATATATATATATATATACATATATATATGTATATACATTTATATATGTATATACATATATATATGTATATACATATATATATATATATATATATATATATATATATATATATATATATATATATATATATATACAGGGTTTGTATAATAAGTAAGGCTGCCCTGCGCCGTCAAAGCGTCTGCTAACCGGTATCTGGTGCTGTAGTGGTGGTGGGGGTCTAGGTAAAGGGAACTGGGCTGCAGCAGTTGCCTCCAAGTGCTTGGAGAGATATCATCGAGCGAGAGCAGAGTGCGTGTTCAGTTCCGTTGTCGGAGTGAAAATGGAGCGTACGATCGAGCAACCGTACCTTAGTTTCTTAACCACGTTATTACAGGAGACGAGACGTGGGTTTTCAAATACGATCCTGAGACAAAGCGGCAGAGTTCGGAGTGGCACACACCGGCGTCACCACGACCGAAAAAAGCGCACATGAGTAAATCGAAGGTGAAGTCGATGCTCATTGCTTTCTTTGACGTGAAAGGCATTGTTCACAAAGAGTTTGTGCCACCCGGCCAAACTGTAATCGACCAGTACTACAGAGAGGTACCTAGCGACTAACCGCCCGGGTTCGCCGAGTCCGTCCGGAGATTGCCGATTCGTGGATCCTCCATCACGACAATGCTCCGTCGCACACCTGCCTGCTCGTCGCCGAAAAGTGAGCCAAACAGTCGAGGGCAACGTTGCCACGGCCTCTTTACAGCCCGGATATGACATCAGCAGACTTCTTTCTGTTTCCCAAGATCAAAAGACACTTTAAGGGGACGCGGTTCGGACTCTGGAAAACGTTCAACGTGCTACGACGAGGGCTCTAGCCAGCAACGAGGTTGCCGACTTCCAGGGAGCGTTCGGGGATTGGAAAATCCGGTATCAGCATGTTATCGACTCGAATGGGGACTAATTTGAAAATTTCTAAAGAAAAATTGTATATATTTTACCAATAAAAAATTTCCTGAGGTCAGTCCGGTTACTTATTATTCTGACCCTGTATATATTTCGGGCGTGTACTCCACACGCATTTTACTTTTTTTTAAATTTTTTGTCCGTATACGGCACTCCTTAACTGCCCAAAATTCATGAAAGCCGCTTAAAAGCATTGTTCTCAGTCTTTTATTACCCTCAAAATGAGTTTTGTGAATTGCAATGTGTGGAAGCTTCAGCTAATGACAATAATCTTAGGTATTTCAAGGTAATTAGCTCAAATTAGTCTATCTGTTCTAAGCTTTTTAGGGTTTTGTACTTAAATACAAAACACTATTGCAATCACGCCCTGATTCCGTCTGTCCGTCCGTCTGTATGTCACAGCACTTTTCTCCGAAACTATAGAAGCTACAGCAATGAAACTTTGTGGACAGGTCAAAAGTGGTGACTTCTTGAAAATTCAAGGGTGGAAAAATTTTTCAAAGGGGTTTAAGGGGGGTCTCCCCATATAGGGAGGTAACCCCTTAAAAAAAAATTTTCACCATTTGTAGTTGAGTAGGGTGTCGTTGGAAAGGTCTTAATGAGGTCTTTTCAAAATAAGCCTTGAAAATGCCTCACCTATACCGAGAGGGGCAAGGGAAGAGGAAATGTACGAACTTTTCGCGTACCCCCGCCCCCCTCGCGATTGGACACGTTCCTTCCGAAAAATCTGAAAAACATCATGAATGTAGGCCTTAATAAGTACAACCACAATAAATACGTGAGAAGTCAAAATTCACTCAACTTTGTTAGTAATAGTATGATTTATCGATTTTACGTTTTCTTAAATAAAATCTTAACGGTACCCTTAAATTCAAAAAACACACAGATGACTTTTTATAGGATTGATTTGTCCTGGAATTTTCATAAAGGTCGAATGGTATTTAACGAAGTTATAGGGATTTGAATTTTCCGTATTACTATGGAACAATATGCGTTGTATTACTATGGAAACATATGGCTATGCTTTTTACCGACTTAGATACTGCAGCTTGGCTAGGATTTGTATGAAAATTACAGGAATGATAGGTATCATGAATATCTTTGAGAATCGGTTCAGCTAGTGGTATCAGTAATTATAAAAAAAAACAGTGGCTGTTTTAAATGCGAAGATTGAATAATTTAGAGTTATTTTTCTCCAACTTCAACGTTTAAGGTGCATGCTTGCAACACTTGATTCAATTTAATGAATGACTGAAGATGAGTACCTACAATTAATACTCATATGTGAAACAGATCGAAGAGGCAGGAGAGAGCAAAAGGGCTTTGTAACCATTCTAGGATTCGAAAAAATTGGCCATGAATCGATGAATGCAGTACAGGGGAGCTGCCCCTGGAAAAAAAATGAGTATCAAATGAAAGTTCTTTATGGGAGCATTTCAACGAGTTCTTAAACTAACAGTTTTTGCTCCAATGGGGGCACGGAGGGGGGGGGGAATACATGAAAAATGTGTTTCCTCCCTCGCGAATGGACACCTGTGATCTAAAAAATCTGATAAAATTATAAAGGGAGATATTTATGGGAATAACAATAACAAATACCTCAGAAGTCAAAATTCGTTCAACTTTGTTAATAATAATATGATCCTCGAATTTCACATTTTCTCCAATAAAGTCCTCTTTGACATGTTTCTTGATTTTATTCGTCGCTGGTTACTGCATTTTGTAAGTATAGTACAAAATCCTTCTGACATGAGCGTAGGTCTGTCTACCCAACTTGTTTTCTTGTCTTTATTATTATTTGATTAAAAAGAGCTTAATCATAAATTCGGTAATGAATTTGGTCTCAGGTGGAAATCTGATGGGAAGGATTTCGGCTCCATGAAAAGAACATTAAATTGTTTTCTGGCGATGCAAATACATATTGCGTTTAATATGTTTTTACGGAGGAAAGTACGTTGATAATTCGTTAAGAACACAAATAAAGCCCTTCCCTGCTGATAATGAATAATGTATGCTTATATGATTAGCTGAGTTCCTCGAATGGTTTTATGTCCTTGCTGACAATATTCGAAGTGGCGTTCTAAAAATAGGCTTTGGAAGCATCCCTAATATTTACAGATGTGACATAAACACAAACTTATTGCGTCCATAATAATAAATATTTTCATTATGAATGATTTCAAATGAGACAATATTGTTTATTATACGCAACCGACTGGCTGATAAAAACATGATTTTCAGTCTCATTACATTCCTTTCATCAATTTACATGGGCATCGTTCCCAAAAGGGGATTGCCGCAGTTGCCACAAATGCGGAATGTATTAAAAATATTTCACATTGCAGATGTGATTCATCTCAGCCACAATAAAAATCAGCTCATCTCCAGTAAATCTGATCGAATTTTGTATGTACGTCGTTTGCTCATATATCCCCCAAGGAAATAAATTCACGAATGTTTTGGTTGGGGGTGGGAATGATATCCAGGCCTAGTTTGTGGGTAAACGACCTGTATTCAAGCTTTTAAAAGTTTCATCGCTTGTTGAGGGAAGTTCGATGGAAATGAATGGACAACGGGATGACCCTCATAAATGCGGTAACGACGTTATAAATCATTGTATGGCTTGTTCGTTGAACTTCTCAACATGCATTTCGATTGAATGTCGTCGCTTTAATGACTTATTTTGCAGGATATTGTGTTTATCTTTGTGTTTTTACTATTATCCTGAATTTACTATGCTGGAATTGAAATACAGCTTGGATTTGTTATGTTGATGACCTAATTTCTTTCTATTTATGCCGCTAACAATACTGGTTCCACGCTATCTGCTGGAAGGATTTTACAATGCTGAACGATTGCCGTGCCTACAAGAATCTATTAACACGTCCATCACCATACCTACGTATGTACGTAGTTTAAGGCATAGGGGAATACATCTAATTCATTATAAAATCATAAAGCCAGACAGGTAACAAGTTTTCTCGAAAGTTTGGGGTAGTTTCTATTCTAGGAACATCATTTAACATAGAACTCCAACCATTTCAGTACGCTCTCTTATGGCAAATGACACAATTTGCTTAGGAAATATGTACATACTCGTACTTGTATATTTTATGTTTCGATTTCGAAGCGCTACTCAAATACCTAATATCAATAATTAATGGATATTTGAGTATGTTGGCTTTGTAAAACTAATTCGAGACTTCCAAGCTAAATTTAGATATTTCAAGGGTAAATAATTGAGTACACGAGAAGGACTTGGCCAGAATTCTCCAAAGATGGAATGCGAAGGCCGTATGGTAGTTTGAGTGGTATCAAATATTTTTGTCAATTCCTAGAACAATCTGTACCAAACCCGAAGAAATTCTTGCTATTTGACATCATCATGTTTGGGACAGAGGAAGGATACAACCTGTGGGCGATCGCATGGCAAGTGGTGGTTTGATTGCTAGCGTAAAACATGACACCAATCTCTTGCAAAGGGAAAAGTAAGTGTTTCAAATTTTTTTCTTGTAGAGGATGCGGAACAATGAATCTCTAAGCTCGTTCCCTACCGAGAGTAAACTGCATTTAGATTGATGGCGCTAAGCTCGAAGAAATTGACGGATTCGAACAATTTTCAAGTAAATCGAACAAAATATTTTTTTAACAAACAAATCAAAATTGCTAAGATCTGTAAGTCATTTCTTTGATTGAAAAATTTTCTTGGAAAGATGTTATTTAGGCATACCTGGAGATATTTCCATAGTATACTTACCAAGACAATTTTTAAAAGCACGTTAGCAGGTTTGTCTTTGAAGTAAATATTATTTCACGATAATTTGAAAGCAAAAATTCACATCTTAGAATTGTATCGTGCAAAGCCTCTTAGATGACTTCTTTGATAATTCACTCCTGGAACGTTCTGCCCGGGAATCTAAATGAGCTCGTGTAAAACATTTGAATAATTTCTTTTCATAGAATATTAAAATTATTACGAATATCTTTCGCCATTTCCACTTTGGTTTTTGTTTCTTTATTCATTTTTCTAACGAAGCGTCACAGATAAAAACAATTTAAGCGTTTCTTAGTCAATTACAATATTTTGTTCATTTTATGCTTATAATCATAGCATATTAATGTTGTAATATGATTATTTGTTAAAATCTTCTCAATAATAATATTCCACTGCTAAATTTTACTTCATTTCGATTAACTCATTCGAACCCGTCAACTTGGTGATGCGCCCGTTGTCCGGTGAAGACTAACTTGCTGTTATTCTTTCGCTCTTAACACATTCCGCATGCCATAAACCTCCATGAAGTTTATTTATTCACGTGCAGTTAGATGATTTGTTAACATGCATCTAAACTATACAAACAACGCATTCACACATCTCACGCATCCTAAGTGGCGGCGCATCTGCCGACCACTTGCGCAAACAACCATTGCTACTTAGGCATGCCGGACCGCACCACTAAGAAGACTTTAGCCTTTTTTTTTGTATTTTATTAATCTTTAAATGTTATTCTTTCGAGCCGGGATTTCGCTCATATAACATTCGGCCAACCTACGATTCACTGTCCTCAGTGAAGAACACAATCATCAATCAGCCATGTACACTCGCGAGACACCATGTCTCTTATACATATATCAGTCCATTCAGTTACGAGCCACAATCACTCCTGAATGCCATATACGTTCAAGTCTGGAGACGGTTGCGAGCCAACTGCTCGCTCCACGATACACTCAGCAATATGCAGTTTCGAGACCCTATGTCTCCCACATATCAGATCATTCAGTTACGAGCCACAATTACTCCTGATTGTCATATACGATCAAGTCTGGAGACGGTTGCGAGCCAACTGCTCCCTCCATAATACACTCAGCAATATGCAGTTACGAGACCCTATGTCTCCCACATATCAGATCATTCAGTTACGAGCCACAATTACTCCTGATTGTCATTTACGATCAAGTCTGGAGATGGTTGCGAGCTAGCTGCTTTCTCCATGATACACTCCGCAATACTCGTATGCAGTTACGAGACCCTATGTCTCCCACATATCAGATCATTCAGTTACGAGCCAAAACTACACCTGCTAGCAATACATACGTTCCTCTTGCGAACTTGTCGCTCTCGTATCGTTATGCTTTCACACCTGCTGTACTCCACGAGGTTTGAACTAGGTACGGAACTACGAGTCGCCCACATCTTATCACCTGATAACTCGTCACTTATATTCAGAAGTACTGAAAAACTCAAATCTCATTTTTTCATCAATCTTATGAACAGTCAGAGGGTACGAAATATTGTAAATATAGAATGGTATAACAAATAACTCTAGTTCGTACAGCGAATTTATTGAAACCAACCAATATTACTAATAATAATACTAATTATTAATCGGGAAAAGGTTCATCCTCTGAGTCACTCTCATCGGTCCAGGTAAAATCCGCTAACTGACACCATGGTTTCATCCTGTCCGCAGCCAGAACGGGATTATATGATTTTTGAGTGATCCGAATAGAGTCTGGATCACTTATTCGGTAACAATCGTTGCCAAGTACTTCTCTTACTTGATAAGGACCTTTGAAACGAGGGTTCCGGGAATCACCTGTTGCTGTTGCCTCGGAGCAGATTAACACCAGGTCGCCAATTGTATACGCGTACATCCTCGGTGTCCTATGCGATGCGTAAAATTGTTCAGCATGTTTCGGTTGGCTTTCAACAGTGTTGTGATTAGCTTCAGCTCGTCTGTTCGTCATTTCCTTCATTTCAGTGGTATCGGGCACCCATTGCTTTAACCTTTCCTTTAGTTCGGATAAAACAACATTGTCTTCTTCATCATCGTTTGCATGATCACTTGTTTGGAATACTTCCCCGTCATGCAGTGCTAATCTGAATTTGTGTCCCATGATTATTCGGGGAGGAAACGCCATCAATAGTTGGTGTCTGCTTCGTTGTGGTGTTTTTCATATTGTTTGACGCGCACTGGATGTTACAAATGTTCATGTCCCAATCATACCCGTCGTAATCGTTCGTCAGAGATGCGATAACAGCCTTCACTATCCTGAAATATCTCTCGATTTGCCCATTTGCTCGCGGGGTGTGGACGGCGTTCAGGATTTGATGGAAAACATTTTTTTTTGACAAAATTTCTTGAAATTGTTAGATGTGAACGCTGCCCCTCGATCAGTTACAATTCTTGTAGGCATACCAAAAAATTGCGTTGCATTGTTGAAGGTTTGTATCACACCCCTTGCATTCGATGATTTTACAGGTTGTAGGATGATGAACTTAGTAAATGCATCGATTATCCCCATGAGGTACATATTACCAGCTTCACTTCTCGGATACGGACCTAAATGATCCACATGCACCGTAAAAAATGGTATCGGCTGTCGTTCCGGTATGTGCGTTTGCAGTTTTCGATTTCCCATTTTGATTTTTCTTGATAAGTGGGGATGATTCAACATTCATTTTTTCCCTGAATCCGAGTAAATTTTGAAAGTTAATTTTTTGTTCCCTTCCGAAAAAAATGTCGGTTGGCTTTTTCTTTGTGACAGAGTGAATAGAGTTATTATATCGATCCAGTGCAACGTTATTATCCCCTTGAGACTTAAATCGGTGTATTCACACTGCAAACACCTAATTATTTCGATTATTGTTGAATGTATCCTTTCAACTGTCCCGTTAACTTCACTTCTTTGACTAGGTGTCAAATAAAGTTCAATTCCCAGCTCCTTGATGAAGTTTGTAATTATTGGGTTTACAAGGCCTCGTTCGTTGTCTATAACGAGTATTCTTGGAGCAGAGAAATAATGTAGGATTTTTATAGGTTTGTCCCTAAGATCCAGAATTGATTTGTCTTTAATATGGAAAAGCTTGGCGAATTTTGAGAACTTATCGATACATGATATGTATTTTTCTTTTTGAATTACAACAATGTCCATAAGTAATATTTCGGATGGATAAGTAGGGATGGGAGTTTCTTGTAGTTGGGGCGTATTAGGATGCCTGTCGTACTTATTGGAACTGCATACGACGCATCTCTTCACATATTTTTTGATGTGGCTAGCCGTTTGCGGAAAATGATATTTTTCGAGAATCTGTTGCTTATTTTCCTCACAATTCCTGTGTGCTCTTCTGTGTTCCCTTTCGATTATATGGAAGATGTTGTCGGGATTTGAAACATCTTCGACAATTCGCTGCATTAGACGTATTTTAAATTTATTAGAGTGTTGTCTGTAAATCTCCTGAAGCAATTGAATATATTTTTCTGGATTTTTAAGTCCATTTTGGATGTTTGGGTTTAATTTTTCCTCGAGTATTTTGATTAAATTTTTTCCATTCAAATCTTTTAATTTAATATAGTGTCGATGGTAACCAGGATGGGGTTCTTCATATAAAAATATATCTTTTCCTTCGCTTATTATTATTTGGTTCTTAAATGTGTTGATGGGGGCTCCTACGCATGGAATCAGATCTGTACTGTCTTCATCTGAACTATGGACCGTTGACGATGGTGAAGTCAGTGAGTGGGCTTCTGTTTTATGTCGCGACAGGGCGTCAGCAACTTGGTTAGTTTTGCCGGTTTTATATGATTTCACAATTATATTCGTCTATGCGAGCCTTCCACCTTTTGAGTTTAGCTTGGCTGTTCTTATTGCTAAGGCTAAACGTCAGGGGCTGGTGATCAGTTAGTATCTTGATTTGTTTTGCTCCATATAAATAATTTCTTAAGTTGTCAAGGGCCCACACTATCGCCAGCATCTCCTTCTCATTCGTGGCGTAAGCTTCCACAGTTTTATTTTGGGATCTAGATATAAAAGTGATGGGCTTATTCTTCCCTACTTCCCCTTGAGAAAGTACTGCTCCAATTGCGTTATCAGAAGCGTCCATTGTCAATATAAAGGGTTTTGAGAAATCTGGGAAAATCAGTATCTAAGAAGACGTCAACAATTCTTTCAGGTTATTAGAATGCTTTGATTTCTTTCTGCTCTAAATCAATTTTAATTTTTATTGAGATGTTTGATTTTATCAGCCCATTTTCTTCTCTGGCAAAATTTGTTAACGGTTCCTGATTTTCGCAAAATCTCTGATGAAGCGTCAGTAATATGAAGCTAAACCTAGGAAACTTTTCAGATCTTTAAGATTATCAGGTGGTTTGATGAGTTTGATCGCATTGACTTTCCTTTGGTCGGGTTTAATACCCGTATCGGTAATGATGAAGCCGAGGAATTCAGTATTGGCTTTCACGAATTCTGTTTTGTCTAGATTCACACGGAAATTTGTTTCTTTTAGTTTTGAAAACACTTTGTCTATATTTTCTAAATCCTCTTGTTTGGACACCCCAAATATAATAATATCATCTATGTATACATAGCATAATTTCCCGATAAATTCTTTTAAAACATCATCAATGGCACGTTAGAATATCGCCGGGGCATTTTTTAAGCCAAAAGGGAGCCTTTTAAATTCATATTTCCCGTTCATTGTGGAAAAGGCAGTTTTGGGAATGTCTTTTTGTTTCATCTTAATTTGGTGGAAACCTGAGGTCAGATCAATTGTCGAAAAAAATTTCGCATTACCCAAACTTGAAATTGTAGTTGATATATCTGGGATAAGGTACATGTCGGGAACAGTCATAGAGTTCAATTTCTTGAAATCAATTACCAATCGATACTTTTTAGTTCCAGATGCATCGGGTTTCTTATCTACTATCCATAAAGGAGAGTTGCATGGGCTTTTCTAATACGTATTTTATTCCCTCATATCGGCTGGATATGGATAAGATTTCATATACACAGGTTCATCTGTTGTTGTTTTTATTCCCGCTTCCACTGTTGTATTGAAAATTTCATGGGCATTAACGGGTCCAAATAATTTCTTGTGTTTTGTTACTATTGTTTCAAGTCGCGCTTTTGTTCCAGGTGAGAGGTGTTTGTCTCTAATTACTATATTATTAACTTGTGTAGAAGTTTTTTCTTTCAGTGGTATTATAATATTGGGTTTAATTTTAAGAATATTATTTTTTCTATCTATAATTGCTTCTAAATCTTTCAATGTATCATCTCCAATGATTCCATCGAAAGATTTTAGTCCAGGAAGAACGAAGAAGAATACTTGCATATTATTTCCAATGCTGCTAAAAAAATTTCCTCCTACTTTCTCTGTTATTTCTATTTCTCCCCCTGCAGATTGAATTTTAAATTTTTGATTGGTTGGAATTTTTTTACGGGCCTGCTCCGGTTTCAGAAAATTTTTGTTGGCCCATGTATCGATTAAAAATTTTAGGGTTTCGCCATCCCTGGCCCTGTATTCTAAGTAAGGAATACTAGAGAGGCTTGATTTATAAAATTTATTTCAGTTTCTTCTCCGAACATTTCTCCTTCATCATTTAATTCTTTAAACTGGTCCTCCATCTGAAAATAGAAAAAGACAGCTTCCTTTTAATTTTGTGTATTTTATTTATTCTCGAAATCGATTTTCGACCGTAATCGTTCGGTCTTCTTCAGCGATTAATTTATTTTTACTCACACTCCTGCTTATATACTAGCTATGTTTAAGGAAATTTACTCTCGATCATTAAAAAGTAATTAGGGAAATTTGCTTAAGCTAATAAAAGGTAGGAAAGGTAATTTACAAAAGGGGTAGTTATCAAAATATTATTTTTACATGATTCAGAAAAGATATTATTATTTAATTAATTTAAATAGCCATGATCTGCAGTTTCCGTCATCCTGATTCATCAACTTTTTCCTTTCCCGGGTTATTGCCAGGCTTTCCATCACATCCAATTCACGTGTATCTCTAGCTTCCTTGATGACTACAGCGTCCTCCATTGTTATATCGTGTCCCTTCGTGATAATATGTTCCGCTACCGCTGACTTGAAATTCGAAGTTCTTTCTTTCTTTCTTGCTGCTGCTGCTTCGCCTAGATGCTCCTTGATTCGCGTGCCGATGAGCCTCCTCGTTTGACCTATGTACACTTCTTCACAAGTGGGACATTCGATGCGATAGATACCAGATTTCTCGTGTGGTTCGCGCTTGTCTTTCGTTGATCCGAGAACGTTTTTGAGCTGGTTCTTGCTGCTTGATTCGATTAACCGTACAGAAATGAGCTGATTTATTCGCCGATTGATCCGATTGCTGATGCCTTTGTGATAAGTTAGAGCCTTCCAGTACGTTCTTTCGGTATTCGCATTTGATAATGTTGATCGTCCCTGACGCTGTCTATTAATCTGGATCTTCTGTGCCATTCTCCTAATCGTCGAGCCCTTGAAGCCGTTTAGTTTAGCTGTCTCAACAATGTACCTCATCTCCTTATCCTTAGCTTCCTTGCTTAGCGGCAAATCGAGCCATTCGTCTATATATCCCAGTGTCTCCATCACCGGAATACTCGGGAATAGAGCTTTCACGTCGAAAGACACCATAATTTCGTCTTGCGCTGGTGGGCCAATCTTCAGGATTTTCTCGGAGAATTCTTTGCTGTTTTTTACAGATCTACCATTCATTTGGGTCATTCCCTTAAATTCATTCACCAACCATCTTGCCAGTTTTTGGGTCGGTGCATTCACGGCCGAAATAATCTCACGCATTTTGTTCCCCTCTTTGTGTATTTTTGGCAAACACTTGATCCTAGGCAAAGTAGGGTTGCTCACTCTTACCTTCGTCAATTCGTCAATTAATGACTCACAACTTTTAATTGTCCTTTCGAATCTTTTCATGGATTCCTCTAACGGGCTCCGGCGTAGCTCGAAGAAATTACCGCTGCTTAGCTTTTGTATGACCGCCTCACGAAATGCGTGAGATTATTTCGGCCGTGAATGCACCGACCCAAAAACTGGCAAGATGGTTGGTGAACGAATTTAAGGGAATGACCCAAATGAATGGTAGATCTGTAAAAAACAGCAAAGAATTCTCCGAGAAAATCCTGAAGATTGGCCCACCAGCGCTAGACGAAATTATGGTGTCTTTCGACGTGAAAGCTCTATTCCCGAGTATTCCGGTGATGGAGACACTGGGATATATAGAAGAATCGCTTTCCCACCAAGAAAACTCATTTTCTTGGAAAATAAAAACTAGGCAGTATATCCAACTTGCGAGACTTTGCATGATCGAAAATTATTTCGCCTTTCGGGGGAAATTTTATAAGACGAAAGGCGGAGTTGCGATGGGAAATCCACTTTCACCATTCTTCAGCGAGATATTTATGACGAAACTAGAAGACGGACTGCAGGAGAAAGGCCAGTTACCAAAACATTGGGTCCGATATGTGGACGATGTGTTTGCATATGTGAAAAGGACTAACGTGGAGAAGGTCCTTGCTGACCTGAATGGAGCCCACAAAAATATAGTATTCACGATGGAGGAAGAGAAAGACGGTAAACTATCGTTCCTAGATATAGTAGTAAGGAGGACTCAAACAAATATAACTTTCGATGTATACCGGAAAGCAACTCACACAAAGAACGATTCCAAATACACCAAATCATTCGCAGCAAATCAAGGTTTCTCCGTACAGAGCCATGATCCACAGGATGCTCGATTTGCCGCTAAGCAAGGAAGCTAAGGATAAGGAGATGAGGTACATTGTTGAGACAGCTAAACTAAACGGCTTCAGGGGCTCGACGATTAGGAGAATGGCACAGAAGATCCAGATTAATAGACAGCGTCAGGGACGATCAACATTGTCAAATGCGAATACCGAAAGAACGTACTGGAAGGCTCTAACTTATCACGAAGGCATCAGCAATCGGATCAATCGGCGAATAAATCAGCTCAATTCTGTACGGTTAATCGAATCAAGCAGCAAGAACCAGCTCAAAAACGTTCTCGGATCAACGAAAGACAAGCGCGAACCACACGAGAAATTTGGTATCTATCGCATCGAATGTCCCACTTGTGAAGAAGTGTACATAGGTCAAACGAGGAGGCTCATCGGCACGCGAATCAAGGAGCATCTAGGCGAAGCAGCAGCAGCAAGAAAGAAAGAAAGAACTTCGAATTTCAAGTCAGCGGTAGCGGAACATATTATCACGAAGGGACACGATATAACAATGGAGGACGCTGTAGTCATCAAGGAAGCTAGAGATACACGTGAATTGGATGTGATGGAAAGCCTGGCAATAACCCGGGAAAGGAAAAAGTTGATGAATCAGGATGACGGAAACTGCAGATCATGGCTATTTAAATTAATTAAATAATAATATCTTTTCTGAATCATGTAAAAATAATATTTTGATAACTACCCCTTTTGTAAATTACCTTTCCTACCTTTTATTAGCTTAAGCAAATTTCCCTAATTACTTTTTAATGATCGAGAGTAAATTTCCTTAAACAAAGCTAGTATATAAGCAGGAATGTGAGTAAAAATAAATTAATCGCTAAAGAAGAACGAACGATTACGGTCGAAAATCGATTTCGAGAATTAATAAAATACACAAAATTAAAAGGAAGCTGTCTTTTTCTATTTTCAGTTGGAGTATTTTGTGAAGGCGAAAATGAATTCAATTACAAATATTGGTCCTCCATGTATTGTTCGGAAGGTAAAACTTCTTCGGGTTCCAGGGTATTAATCTGTTGATGTTTAAATGGAATTTTCTCAATCTCGTAGCTGCTTTCTCTCTTTTGGGGATAATTCTCTGCCACTGGCCGATTCATATAATTAGCGCGCCTTGCCGAAGGGTCGAAGGGTCAACGACCATTGGTACTGGTGGTTTTGGAGCAAAAGGCCTTGATGGTGGGTTTGGACGTTGATTGTGTAGAATTCCATACATCTCGTTCCTTTGGTCCATTGAAAGTGGTATTGTCCTGGTTGCTGGTCGTGGTGGTGGCCTAGGGACTTCTGGCCGGTTCACTAGGGAAAATAATTGATTAAAAGGTGTAGTTTTTAAGTTCGTCGTGTAAGGATTTTAGACGGATGCATTTCGAAAATTTAGATTTTGCATTCCCAAACACGAAGAGTATGCCTTTGGTAGTGTAGAAGGCTTTTGAATCATACGCATTCGTGAGAGATCACTACTAAGTCCCTTAATAAAAACATCGAGTGCCCGATTTCTATACGTCTCCACAAGAATATTCATAGTGTTCGAGCTGTAACTTTCTGCTCTTATTTTATTCACAATGAGTGAAAATTGATGGTTTATGTTCGCGTAAAACTCGTCAATACTTCAACTATCTTGCCTTATAAAGCTCAGCTGATGTTCCAGCGTGCGGATGTCCCGTTTGTCTGCGTAATGTAATGATAGGCACTGCTTGATTGTATTCCAATCATCATCAAAAATATTCTAGGAGATCAAGGCAATATCAGCAGGACCTCTGATTTTCTGACTGATGCATTGAAGAATTGCCCTGTAAATAGGTTTTCCTCTAACCTCTTCAAAGTCTTTTAGTATAGTTTCCACGCTATGGATCCATGAAATGTACTACATAGGATTTCCTTCGAAGATTTGTAAGTCCTTTACACAATCGGGTAGCCTACTAATCTGTTTAAGATCTTCTTCGTTTCCTGGCCTGCGGAGTGGTATATTTTTAGGCTGCTGGGGTTGATTTTGCTGTTTTTGTTCCAGCTTCCACATTCTCTGTTCCATTTGCTTCAATTTTTCTATTTGGGCATTAATGGCTCCATTTAATTGCTTGATAGCATCATTTAGTGCTTCCATCTTTAAGCACTTCCTATTTTAAATATAATATTTCCTTCACTTCTAAATTTCACAACACAACCAAATCCTCGCAAGATAATCAAAAAATTTCAGCCGAATTTATAATATATGGTGTCTTTTTTAAGACTTTTAAAATTCACTTGAATTCAATTGTACGGTATATCAATATTTTCTTCACTTTTTATATTTTTATATATTGAGTTAAGATGAAAATCAATAATTTGCTACTTACCAAAGTTGCGAGATTAACAGCATGTTAGTTCTCAGAGTAACACGGGTCTGCAAAGCCAAGGGGGTTTTTCCTAGTCCTTCAAAAATGTTTATTTGTGCATTGCACTTGATGGTTAACTGCGTGGGATAAGCCGTATTCGTCCCTTTTGTGTCCCTTCGTTGATACGTTGAAGAGCCCTACTTACGGTGCGTCACTTGTCACACGCGCACAATTTCGTGAGACTATTACACGTAAACTTTTAGCAAAACTCCGAAAAATAGCGTTCACTGATATCTATTCCCGGTTGCACGATAATTTTCTTTATTGTTGCAGATCCCAAATCAGCCTCAATTTTAGGATTTAAGCTACTTTTAGGCTTAATTTGTCGCACTGCTTTATTTATTTAACAACTTGTTTCAATAAAAAATATTTTCGAGCTAAGGAAAAACGCGTGTTAAAAGTTTGCCGATCCGTTTATTATTAGCTGAATGAAATAATTTATGAATTTTTATAATTTACAATAATGCAAACTAGACAAAAAGTATGAGAAAGATCAGCGTGCAAAGAACGTTTCGCATATGTAAGCGCTGACATGAAATACTGAAGAATGTAATTTGAACAACATTTTGCAATTTTAAGGAAACAAAGCTACGTTAACAAGATTTGAAGTAAGCGAGTAGTTTGAAGTTTATAATGATCCTAACATTTACGATGATGTTGAACTTAGGATTTATGCTGATGTTAACTTTAATTATGTCACGATAATTCATGAGAATTTTATGATCGTTTTATGGTGATTTTATGGTTAGGCAACCATTTTTTTCACTTTTCAAATAAAGTTTCAATTTAGGCGGTGATGGGGCTTGCCTAAAATTTTCCGAAAGCAATCCTTAAATTCTTGGTAAGAATTTAAATATTTACGATTTAATCACTTTATCAAAAATTTCGATTTAGGTTGTGATGGCGCTTGCCTAAACAATTCCTAATTTAGGCGGTGATGCGGCTTGTCTAAACAGTTCCTAATTTAGGCAATGATGGGGCTTGCCTAAACAGTTCCTAAACAGAAAATTTCTTGCTGTGTAAAATCAACCAAAGTAAAATTTCGTGCTAATAAATTACAATTATACGTTGAAGATGAGAATGCATAGCTTGAGATACTCTTAAGTTCGGATGTGATGAGGACTTGATCACTTTTTCCCAAGTTAGGCATGCATGCAGCATGCTTAAGTTCAGCATGCCTAATGTGGGCCTAATGGGGCCCTAATGCGGCATACATAAATTGAATCAAAATATTTCACTGCCTACATGTAATTCGTCCCAGAGCCTTGTTGTTGAGGTTATATAAAACGGTTTGCGAGTATAGTAAATGTGAATTTTTTTTGTTTTAAATGTGAAAACTGGTAAGTATTTCGTGGAGTGAACAGAATGGTAAGAATTATGAACAAATTTATATCTTTTATGTTGATTTTGCTAAGAAAGTTATTTGTGTTTAGGAAATGTTTAGGCAAACCCCATCACGGCTTAAATTAGGAAGTGTTAAAGAAAGCCACATAACTACCTAAATTAGGAACTGTTTAGGCAAGCCCCACCACCACCTAGATTAGGAACTGCTTAGGTAAGCCCCATCACCGCCTACGCAATGGGTCGTGGAAGCCAGTGGACGTGCGCGTACATTGTGCGGAATTGTATTATTATTAATTGTGAAAGAGTTAGGACTTATAAGTTAAGTTTTAATAGACATCTTTACACAAATCGTGGCTTGAATTCATACTCTTGTTGTATCGTGCACCAGTTCTTTCTCCATTATATTTTCAATGATAGAAAAATCTAAATCATCGACCAGTGATCGAAAGTATTAAATAGCAATTACTCCCAAAAATAGTGACCCAGATATCGTGAGTGTGTTGATCAGCAGTTGGAGTCAACTTAATTATTTATTATAATCAGGATGAAAAGCTCGGGAAATCATCGTTATTTCAAGCGAGAACATTGAAACTGTTGGAAAATCATGGCGCAATTCTAAATAATACAGCGTTATCATTTGGATGCTTGAGGAAAGAAGAGAAATTATCGGAGATTCTGTTGAAAGTGGGAAAGATTGAAGATAGACAAAACACAATAGTAAAAGGGATGCAGCGATATCACCAAGATAGTATGATTCGTGAAATGACGCATTATAACACATCTAGTGAACCGATTCAAGGAAAGTTACCAGGAAAAACAACTTGTGAGCCGGAGAAATTTCTACATACATCTGAATACGCCGCAAAACCCAATTTTGTTTACAAATTGGGAAAAAGATTGGAACAAAGAATTCAGCGGCTAAAATGTGTGAACTCAAACAATGTACTAGTTTCCATAAACAAGCAGTCGAATTACGGAATCTTTTTCATGCAGAAAGCTCCGAATAACTGTTATGAAGCTGAAATCCAGAAGATTATTGAGAATAATCTTTTAATCAAAGACTTCAGGGTTGAAGTGATACAACAGCAGGGCAAACGAAAGCGTCGCTTCAATGTTTTCATTCCATAACCATATGCCTGGTTGTTCTCCAATATTATGAAAAAAGGCGGTAGCTACTTATGGAATAGTACGGTGTTCAAGAAGTGGAGAGCTATCAACAGCTCAACATCACCTACCTGTAATATACAAAAAGCATGTAATTCCACTAACCTTTCTTATCGTACTAACCATACTTTACCCACAATTTATCTTAACCATCCACAACACCTAACTCATTGGCAGGCACCGTTGCTATTGCACCAGCAACACAAGACAACATTCACAATAGTAGCTTTTCACAAAATTCAACTAACTTACAGTCGAAAACTTTGCAAAACGTCTTTAAATCGAATGTAACTTTTGCCACGACGGGAATATTTCCTAAGCCACTATCGAAATACAAAAATTTCATCCGTGGCGAGATTCAAACCCCCTCTTTTTTGGGCGCAATACACCTTCCACAGTCATCTGTCCCCAGATATAACAATAAACCCTTTCTAGATCCGCTATGCCCATCATCCATAAAAGCCACAATCAACTCTGGGGCAGATTTAAAAGATATACGAGTATATCTTTTATCGAGATTCAGAGATCACAAAATCTATGAATGTGTTCGACTCTTTTTAGAATCATACATAAGGCACCAGATACGACATGTATCGATGGAACTTGGTTTTTCCATGCGCTGTATAAAATTATTGATAAACCGGAGGTCTCAACCATTTTAAGACTGTTGAATCTCTAAGAGGCCAAGTGAATTGTATGGACGAAGTACGGATACTCAAAAAGATATTCGTTGAGAGAACTGAAGCGTGGAGACCAAGTGGAGGAACCGGAGATTTGCTAGTTTGACTCGGGCGATGGAGACAGATCATCGCTGCTTGGATTTCGAAATTGTACAACGCGGTTGATGGGCGAATATAGTTGAAGGTGCTCTTTTCAGGAAGTGAAGGCCAGAGAAGGGCTGTAGCACTATGAAGAAGAAGAAAGAAATAGTGTAGTATAATCGGGAAAACATCAGAAAGCCTTTAGGCTTCCTTGTAATAATATTGTAGTGAAATACGAAGTACCAATAAGGAAATATGTTTCTTGAACATCAAAAATGAGCTATCTCTGGTGTATTTTCCATTATATGTTAGAATATTTCTCCAAAATGTAATGACAACTGCTATTACTAGGACATTGAACTAGCATGACTTTTTCCTTCAAAGCGAAACCATATTTCCCATTCATCTTTCTCCCCCATTTTTCAAACTCAAAGCTTTTTACACTGAAAATCATGGATATCCTATATTTCATTTTATATTATGGTTTATCTATTTAAGGACCATCACCGCATGTACGTGTTTATTTACTGAAGAAATCTTTTCACTTATATCGAATTTCATACATATGCTTGTTCAGGACACATTTTATTTTTAGTTCATACTCGAACATTCCAGGCTACAAATCTTATAAGGCGGTTATGTAGAGCAAGTCTGATTGTTTGGGATACGAATAAATATTTTGACAGGATTCTGGTAGCATCAAAAGGATATAAATCAAATTTATAATGGTGAATTTTTGTATTTTCGCCATTACTTTCATAGAAATATTAATCTCCTCGTAAAACTTCCACCTACATAAATATTATCGTTTCAGAACTACTATAAATGCAAAAGGAAAAACACATGCGTTTTCATAATCCTGGACTGACTGCATTGTTATGGGTGCATTGCATGGACAAAATATTATTGCATTACCCCCTTAGGAAAATACATACTGAAAGAAAACATTTTGTTTTTGAAGTAAAACTGGAAACCGAAAAACCAGCCACGTTGTCGAGAACCAAACACGCGATGAGATACTCGTATTCCTCCTTCATCTAGGCATCATTTGGTGCGAAATGTCAACCTATTTTCAAAGCAAAAGAGAACGTACTCCCATTAGCATGACCTATGGTTTGACCTCATACCACTATGCAATGAACGCAAGTGAAAGGATTCGTCTCCGCTCGTTGTGGAGGTTTAGAACTGAATCTAAACCTCCACAACTTTCGCCAGGTTTCATGAAAGAATTGTTTGACGAAGATGGAATGTGGCTTTGTATTTTGTTCTACTTTGAACTTCAACCGAAACAAAGCAAAGCAAAGCAGCAAAAATAAATCCTGACGTCGTTTGTTTGATTTTCCAATCATGTGACAAGCAGTCACATGATTCGGAGCAATGCAATCACCGTCACTTGTTAATTTACGGATAACCTCAGTGGTGGAATCAAAACTACATCTCAAGGACGATTTGTGGTGATAGATTATTGCAACAAGGATTGGGAGTTTCAATGGGTGCATTCTGCGGAGACAACGTTTCAGGCAAAATGCAATGAACACGTGTTGCTTAATACAGGAAAGCTGGATTACAATGTTGTCTAGATGTAAGACCTGCTTTGGCAGTTCTTTTGTTGCGATCACAACGAGATTTAGTGATTAGTACTAAAAGCGGAACCGACTCTTAATTATATGTTCTTCGTGCGAGTAACGAATGACGCGATATGAATTCTCGTGAAAATCATGCTGCTGGGCACTATGGAATAACTTCAAATTAGCTAGAAATTACATAAGATAGCAAAAAATGTAACTTGCAAGCAAAAAATGTAACTTACTTTGCACTGTTTATTCTGTATATGCAGACGTTTCAGTTTCGCATGTAAAGGGTGGTTCAACCAAAATGTACGATGTTAATTGTGAAACACACCTTAACGTCAAGTTTTTCACCCAATTTAATATGGCATTTCTTTGTTTCAGTGTTTCACAAATTCAACGATGAAGAGGTACACAACTGAGCAGCGTGTTAAGGTTGTTGAAGCCTTTTACGAAAACGTGCGTTCGAATCAAAATGCATTTCATGCACTTCTTGATTTTTTCGGTCAGTATAATCGACCAAATGTGTCTGCAATCGAGAGAATTGTGGGTAAATTTCAGCAAACTGGGTCTGTAGAAAATGTGAAATCACCTGTGCATGCTCGCTCAGTTCGTTCTACGGAAAACATTGCTGTTGTTCGCGATAGTGTGGCAGAAGAGCCGTTAACCTCGACTCCTCAACGTTTCATCGGAAATACGCCGAATGGTTGGTTGAACAGACAGAAGGGAAAGATAACTTTACAAAGAAAATTATTTCCAGCGACGAGGCACACTTTCACCTCAGTGGATTCGTTAACAAGCAGAATCGGAACATTTGGGCAAATGAGAATCCACGAGTGATTCTTGAATAGCCAATGCATGCACAAAGAGTGACTGGTTGGTGCGGTTGATGGGCTGGTGGCATCATCGGACCGTATTTCATCGAAAATGTGGATGGACAAGCATTTACCGTGAATGATGTTCGCTATTGCGAGATGATAACGAACTTCTGGTTGCCAGAAGTTGAGTTTTTGGACCTGAACGATATGTGGTCCCAACAAGATGCCACACAGCCAACGAAACAATGGCTCTTTTGCGCAAAAAATTCAATGGTAGTGTTATCTCACGTTGTGGTGATGTTAATTGGCCGCCACGATCATGTGATTTGACTCTGTTGGATTTCTTTCTCTGGGGATATTTAAAAGAAAAAGTGTATGTGAATAAAACAAGAACAATTCAAGAGCTAAAGCATGAGATAATTCAGCACATTAACGACATTGAACCTCAATTATGTCTCAGAGTCATTGAAAATATGAACCATCGTATAGAAGTATGCCATTTGTTTAGAGATACAGTGGCTACCAGCTTATTTAATGCAGTACATTTTTCAAAACATAAGTATCCATAAAAAAACTAAACAAGTTGGGTAGACAGAACTATGCTCATGTCAGAAGGGTTTTATATTTAACCTACGACATGCATACATGCAGAATGATTTAATTTAAGAAAAACTTTGATGACATGCACAACAAATATATTCTCGCTTTAAAAGAAAAACCAGTGTTACTACATTTTAACCGGCCAAAATTTTGGTGCAATATTGCTGAAATCATTGACTAGGCAGAATCACAAATGTATTTTTGTAATTCATCTCATCCGAAAATTTGGAGGAAATGCAATCAATAG
Source organism: Odontomyia ornata (assembly GCA_963969285.1). Lineage (NCBI taxonomy): Eukaryota > Metazoa > Arthropoda > Insecta > Diptera > Stratiomyidae > Odontomyia > Odontomyia ornata. The sequence goes on along the minus strand of OZ017741.1, from coordinate 190,983,438 downwards.
TGTAGTGTCTGGCTCGATGGAAAATCCCATGTAGTAGAAAAATCGTATATGACTGTTGCGAAAATGGAAACTGCTATAGCTTCTGTAAATTTTATGGAATCTTATAAAATGTAAGGACCTTTTAAATGGCTACTTAAATATACTTACGGATGAAAATATTACATTTATAAATTCTACTATTAATAGCGAATTACAACCTTGTTACAATGACGATAGCCACCACAGTTACAGACCATAAATTTTTGCAGAGGATTCTTTACCCCGAGGTTGCATACTGAGGCCGGCTAGTGCTCGGTCATGTCGCGGGTATGTCGGGGAATCCACTTGACACATTAGGCAAGGAAGGGAGGGGAAGACGTCTTGAGAAATGAAAACTATATATTTTTTACATCTTCATGGCCGTTTATAACAAAGAAAGCTTCATGATGGCAAAATATAAATATGAATGGGAAAAAGAAAGACAAAACCCCCTTTCAATTATATGGTCATAATGAAGAAAAAGTGGCACAAGACTATAGCGAAAAAATTGGAAAGAAATGAAATTAATTGTAAGAAAATTTTGAACGACTAAGCAAGTATGACCACGATAAATTTTATATAGTTATATAAAAAATGAATGTACTTACCTTTTTCCTGCTGAAGAGCGCTCTGCAACTGAGAAGGGAAGAAGCACTCTGAAACATTGATTGTTGAAATATTACAGTAAAAAAATTAAATTATTCTGGCCACTACTACCAAATCTCGCTTGGCACTCTTTCCGACTGTTCTGCTCGAACTTATGTTCGATTTTATGAAACACTCTGTTGGCGTCAAGTTATATTTTTTGCTTATACTTATTTACAATCCGGATTATGTACAGTAACTGAATTCATTTGAACAATTTCATGGAACTTTTATTTGAACTCTCGATTGTTTAATAAATTGAATAAATGGTAGGGATTTTTTTTTGCACCAACTTGAATTGCTTTATTTTATTTATAAATTCATTTGTTTCGTTAACTTTATGCACTTTTCACCACTCTCCTGCAAATTGGAAATATCACTAGATAATCGCGGTAACCGGCTGCCAAAAATTTTTCTTTATTTTCTTTTAACTGATATCTGAATATCAATTTTCAACGAGTTCACTGTTGTACAAATTTCATTTCACTTTTCCTAATCATCCTTCAGAACTCCGCAAAATAAACATTAAATAAATTCATTTTCCGTCTTACTAATTAGCTCCTCCAAATCTCCACTCAATCCACTTTCACTCCCCTTCAAAATTTGCTGTCTACATCCAACCTTTTCACCTTTTCCATATCCCAAACGCAACTGTCTCATCCCTCTCATTTCGTTTTTCCGATCCCGCAAGTTTTTTCCGCAAACTCCATCCTTTGTTCGGTCAGTTGGTTGTAGTGAATAAAAAGTTTCAATATGTCCGTAAAGGACTGCAGCGATGTTCTGCTGCCTCGGCAGAAGAAGATGACATTATCTGCCGAGAATGCCCTCGTCTGGAGACGCGTGAATGCGCTTGCAGGCTAGCATTGCGGTGTCGTCGTGGGGCGGGTTCATTTCCCCAGCACGAGGACCCACTACAAAAAAAAATCGCACTCACGAATTTGAGGTTGCTCAAGAGGCGACCGAAGTCGCAAAAAGTGTAGATAACTACATCGAGGGAGATAGTACTTGTTTCGAGAACAAGAGGAACCTGAGAAGAAAGGTGGACTTGGGGTAACCTCGTCATTACCCGACGAAGCTCATGGCCCACAAATGGAAGAGGGGCAACCGGGTGGTGATGGAGCCCCTTCGCACCCACCCAACCGGAATAAATCCATATTTTGTTGCAGTGGCCAGGTATTCCTCTTCTGAGTGGAAAACTCATACAACTTGACTTGTATAAACTTTCCCATCAGAAGGGGAGTACCCCGGTGACCAATTTATGCCATAGGATTATACAATTCGGTTGCATAACTCTATGTCATAAAGAGGCACTCTGCTTGGGCCACTCAACCCGCGATGTCACCTGAAGGGAAAAGTATTAATTAAGTACCCGGTGGCTGGCTCATGTTTTTAGGGGGCAGCCTGCCACCGTACTGGGTCCTATACCCCGGTCAGAATGTTGGGAAAGGAAAGACCGATTTTCAAAAAAAAAAAAAAAATAGCAATTCATCCTTTCTTTTCATTTTCGCAAAATTTAACTGGTTAATTCCACGCAAAGAAATACGTATGTGCCCAAATAGGGAAAAAACATAGGTATATGTACAAACAAGATTTTATACATCTAAAAAAATTTAAAAAAATTAGATGTATGTGAAAAAATGTAACAAGAACTATGTACATGCCAAAAATAATGCAAAAAAAATTATGTATGTATAAGAGAAAATGTAAAAAAAAATATATGTATGTGACAAAGTGCAAAAAAATTATGTAGATATAAAAAAAATGTAAAAAATGTAGATATATAAAAAAGGTAAAAAATGTAAAAAAAATATATGTATGCAAAAAAAATTATGTAGATATAACAAAATGTAAAAAAAAATGTAAAAAAATACATATATATATATATGACAAAAGCAAAGGTACTCACCCAAACAGCCTCGTCGGGCGCCCGCTGGTGATGTGGGTGGTCTTGTAATGCAATTTGACTGCTGTTAAATCTACTTCTAACGTTAACATGCATCGACGAATACTGAGATTCCAATAAGAAAAGTTCCAACCAAAATTATCGGAGATTAATGACAAACAGCTGATGATGTTCAAGTCCTTTGGCCTTTCAATGGAACCACGGAAGCGCGGAATATGCGGATTGCATGTAGTCACGTAGGTCAGATCACCTCAATCGCGGTGAGGGTTCAAAACTGTCGACCGCCAGGGAAGAACTGAAATGTAGAAGACCGTAAAGCAGCGAGTAACTTCACCACCAGCCAAACTACCGTTGGGGCTGTGGGCGTGGGTGTTGGCTAGCTCCCACACTATATGCGTGCACTTCCGTTCGCGATGCGAACTTTCGAACTGTCCTGTGAAAAACCCAACCTCAATTGGAATCGTCTTGGAAACACTTTCGCCAAGTAGCGGAACGGCCGATCTACCTTTGGTATATCGCGAGTTGAACTCCCATGTGCGCAAGTCCGTCCTGTACCGTATCCTCAGCACAATTCATTGCATCAGCAAAGGGGTCAAAGTTTTGCAAATTCTCGATGGACATGCGCTAAACAAATTAAACACAGGCAACAAATAAAACTGCTAATCAAATATCGGGCACAACTTCCCAAACGGGTGTTACCTGTTTTCTGCACTTTAAGAAAAATCTTTCTTCTCACTCCTCCGTCCAATGGCAACTGCTGTCAAAAATATTCAATCGTCCCAGATCAATCTCAAATCGTACCAGTTCGATCGTTTAGTTGATCTGGGACATTCTATGCCTGAATTTTCTTTAACCCTTAACTGCTCGATTACTACATGGTTCTCCATTCACTGCTCATCCATGCTAATGCCACATATATGGAGATGCACGTCATCATCGTAAATCCAACCCATCTGATTAGCTTACAACGTTACTGGTTACTGGTAAAGTTCAACGTAATCTTAAAGAATACGTTGATCCTTTTACCCGTAATACATAAACAAAAATCAGCTTTGATAAAGTTACAGTTATGACCCGATCAGGAAGCGAACCGACGAACGCATAGCCATGAGACCCAGATCCAACCCATTGCGCCACGTCAACGCTTTGGAAGAGAAGATCTCATGTCTCGAGTTAAGACGAGCTCTTGCTTGTCATCCATTCATACAACATTGCCTCGGCACCATAAACCTTTTATATATTCAATATAAACAAATGTCACAGAAGCGACCAGAGTTCAAGTACAAATTAAAATAAATTAGTCTTAGCTCGTTTTGTTTAGAATAAAATTAAAAAGAGTAAAATATTTAATTTTGAGCTAAGACAATGTACAGTTTAATGAATCAAATCAAATTAAGCTTTTAAATAGTATTCTAAAGATAATTTGAATTAAAAAAAGAAATAGATTAGATTAATCGTATGAAGAAATGCGAGATGAGATCGATGAGATTTACTTGTAATTTAGTCAATAACATGAAGAGAGAAGTAAATGGAAGAAATTATATGAATTAAAATAATAAACCAAAGCATTCGAAGAAAATCACTTTGACTACAGCTTTTTCTTCTTCTTAGCACTACAGCCCCTCTTGGGCCTTCGCTTCCTGCAAATAGTGCCTCCAACTATCTCGGTCGATTGACCGCGTCCTGCAATATCGAAATCCGAGCAGCGATGAACTGTCTTCATCGACCGAGTCAGATCAGTGTTTCGTTGGTTTTCCTACTGAACTTTGGCCTTCAGTGCTTCCAACGAATACCTTTCTGGGTAGCTGTTGTTCGTCCACACAATTCATGTGTCCAGCTCATCGCAGCTTCCGCAGTATTATAATCGCTGAGACCTCAGGTTTGTCAAAAAATTCATATTGCACATGGTTGTATCGAATTCGCTTTTGGTCTCCATCTTGCCTAGCTCCGATAATTCGCCTCAGGACCCGTCGCTCAAAGGCGTTCAATATATTTATATATACTTCTCAACTGGTCGTCAGAGTTTTTTCTTTTCTTAATCCTAATTATCTGATTTGTTACTCTTCTGAGATTTTCATAGTGTTCTCTCTACGTCCTGCCTTTTCTACCTAAATACGTATTCCTTGTACGCCTGATTCTTTTTATCTAACGCATTCTGGCATTCATCATCGAACCATTTACTTCCATCCAGAGCTCATTGCTTGTCTTTAACGATGCGTCTAATAAGATAGGTGCCAGCTGGTTGTCTAGAGTCTCCGTGAAATTTTTGGCCGCAGGCGCCGTTTGTAGCCTTTCGATGTCAAATTTTTGTAGTGGGCTGGTCTTTGCAGGATACGCCTTTGACATGTGACATGGGTAGTTTAATTTGATTAAGTAATGATCCGAGTTATAATTGGCTCTTCGGTATGTACGGCCGTCAAGTATGCTCGAGGCCCAACGTTGTTGGATCATATTATGGTCGATCTGGTTTTGTATATTGCCATCCGGTGATACCCAAGACATTTTATTTATGCGTCAGCGAGGTATAATTTCTGCTAGATGCAATGTTAATCAGGCACTGGCCATTTTCATTCATTTCATCGTGGAGGCCATATCCTCCACTTGCTCCCCGATGACATTGCTTATTGCCAAGCTTAGCGTTGAAATCACCCGAAATTATGTTTGTGTCATTTGTAGACAATGAAGTGACTAGTCTTTCTGGGTGATTGTAGAACATTTTCTTAGCTTCCTCGTTCTTTTATTTGGTCAGGGTGTATACATTCATCAGCCAGATTTTGAAGAGTTTCGCTTGCATACAATGCACACACAACCTGTCATTGATTGCCTTAAAATCAATAACGCGCGATTTGAACTCCCTATCCACAATAAAGGCCAATCTGAAGTCTCATTTTCCAGTAGGGCTCCCACTTTTGAATATTGTGTGCCATCATATGTCTGGAATGTCACTTCAAGCTCAATTCGTTTCCTGGATTGCCAGTCTGTATAATTAATATTGACTGGCCTGTCGTAAAAGTGATCTGACGTTCCAGGATCCAATGCCATAGTCCTTTTTCAGTTGCGAGGTCATTGCCGTGGATCCAATTCATTCCGAGACTTTGTAGCAGGTTTTGAAACAATGTAGGATTTTACAAGGTCGGTGAGTTAGTCCGTTACTCAGCCTCCATTCCGGCGGGTGATTAGTACTTTTGGTTCCATGAGTAAAGTTTTTGCCGGTTTTGGTTGAGCTTGGGCACATTCTACACATGGCCTTACTAGCCTCTCAATATCACAATCGATTCCTTTTCAAAAGCAATGTCTCCTGGCAAGTTGTTTAATTGTTGTTATTCCAGGATGAGTATGATTAAGCTCTTGAAGAGTTTAATGTTGAAAGATTTTCGAAATAAAAACTCGTTGACCATTGAAGATTTTGCAGTTATTGGTGTTGAGTAAATTTGACAAAAGTTTGGAAAAATCGTTTGCCGTTTCTGATGTCAAAACTACCGTATTTACGTATTCGTTTGATATTTTGAAAATTTATAAAAAATATAATCATTTTCTTCTTCGTCGATGATTTTTTCTGTTGACGGGTTTTCTAATAGCTGTATTGTACGAGATAAACAGTCGACGTTAGTGTGCTCCAATCCCTTTTTGTAGATTCTTTTGTATGTAAAACGCGAAAGGAATTCAGCATAATGCAGTAATCTCGCTGGTATTTTTACAAAAATCTTGTTGTGTTGATGGAAAATACAAGTTAGTGGACGATTGTCAGTGACCAGTTGAAAAGTTGTACCGCAAAGGTACGTAAAGAAGTGATTGATTGTAAATATTGGGTAGTCTAACAACTATTGAGCCTTTTTGTCACTAGATGATGTTTGTTGTTATACAACTTAAAAACCGAATGAACAAATAATTCCTGTTTATTTTTCAATTCATTATAAATCAATTCCAAAATGGATCTGTATGGCATAGAATTCAAAAACATATTTTGTAAAATTATTTTTTTTTTGTCTGAGTCCGTGTAGGATGCAGGTGCCGATTGCCTGGCACAAGTGTTAGCGCGCTATAAAGAAGACCGAGCTCAGCTGACTAGCTTCGCTATAGTGTGCTATATGCTTGACTTTCAGGGATAGTGTTAACAGTGCATGCACACGAAACTCTGAAAAAGATCCAGAGCTCAACGTGATGGTGAACAGCTCCTCATGAAGTTCGCTCCACTCTCAAATGGCTGAGGATGATACCAGTCTATTTAATTTTCTGCAGTTTGCAAAAGTGGCTTGTTACACCTTTACTTTTCCAGAAGAAAGGTATGCACAGCTCATATTACGAGAACGATGTCGTGGCTGAGCTGAAGGAACATCTCGGAGAACGTATCCTTTAAGCAAAAAGCTTGTCTACTATTTGTATAACCTCTAGGAGGGGAAAAGACGCTTTCATCTTTTTCAGTCCAGTTCAAATCAGACTTTGAAGTGCAGAAAGCGATAGACATAAAGTTCCTATTGTATCAAAAGTTAAATAGCTAATTGCTATCCTAAAGCAAAAGAAGTTGAAAAGAGGGGGAAGAATCTCCAAAGGAAAAAAGGAGAAGGAGGGATTTCATCACGGCTCCTATAAAAAATACTGTACGTGAAGGAGTCTTGTACTCTGGCCTTTGGGAAGGTAAAAAAAAGCAGCCTGCACCTCAGCCTATACGGCAACCCAAACAGCAACCAATGCTGCAAACACAGCAGTCGCAGAATTATCGAAATAGGGATGGATGATGACAAAGCTATTGCTGACTCTATTACAAAACATTTTGCGAAAATTCTTCAAGGAGAGAAAGCAAGTGAGGACTCCTCCATTACTTCGTTAGTGAGCAGCACCACAACGAATTTCAACAGAGACGATGAGCAATTGTGCTTGACCAGGTCCTCTGATTCAAATCCCTCAGACACAACCCGCTGGCCATGGTCTGTTCTTCAGTCCCGAGAGACTCACTTTGTGGGCACTGGAGCAAAATTCCACAAAGTCAGCAGGAGCTGATGGAATCTCTAATTATATGCTTAAAAGGCTTCCCCATGTTTTCTTTAAACTCCTCGCTATCATTCTGAATAATTGCATTAACATTTGCTACTTCCCTCAACAATGAAAATGCGTAAAAATATTTGCAATTCCCAAGAAGTCGGGTAGTACTGACGTAGTCGATACTCGTCCGATTTCGCTGCTTTCAAATATTGGCAACCTGCTTGAAAGGGTGATACTTGAAGTCATCGTACAAGTCTCTGCGAGGGCAAGAATTGTGCCGGAAAGAAAATTCGGCTTCAAAAAAGCTCAATCCACGGTGGATGCTATGGCCGTGTTCCAAACCGATATACTGAGAAGTTGGCGGAACAATAAGCTTGTTTAAGCTTGCTTGATCGATGTGAAGAAAGCCTTTGACTCTGTATGGATCAATGGGCGTCTCTATAAAATGATAAATTTTGGCTTTCCGGCCCATGTTGTAAAAATTATAGGCAGCTTCATGAAGGGACGAACTGCCTTTGTGGTGGCTGGTGGAGGTAGGTCAAACCCACTTTGTATTGACAAAGGGGTCCCACAGGGGTCTTTATTATGCCCATTTCTTTTCAGCATATTCACCTCTGACGTCCCAAGCGTAAGAGACAAATATAAGCTCAGGATTCAGGTGAAGCTTTTTGCTGACGACTTGTTGGTGTGGTCATCTCAGCACAATTAATGCTTTGCTAAGATGAGGCAGCAAAAATATTTGGAATCTCTTACTGCATATCAACAAGAATGGGGAATCAAGGTAAATGCAAAGAAACGTGAAATAATTGTGTATAAGGACCCCACAAAAACTTTGGTGGTCTTGAAAGAGGCATTTGTGACTCCAGGATTAAGTTGAATGGACAGATGGTGCACTGCTCTAGGCAAACGAAGTACATAGGGTAGTTTTCGACAGGAAAGCTACCTTCAGTGCTCACGTTGAAAACATTTTGAAAAAAAGTGACTTATGCATACCATCTTCTTAAACCTCTTTTCAGGAAATAGTCAACAGCAAATAAGCGAGTCAAGGTTTTGGCCTAAAAAGCCTTGATTCGTCTGATCATCACATATGCGGTGAAGATGTGGAATAGAGAATATATTTTGAAAAAAGTGCATGCATGCCATCTTCTTACACCTTTTTTTCAGGAAACAGTTAACAGCGAGCAAGCGAGTCAAGCTTTTGGCATACAAAGTCTTGATTCGTCTGATCATCACATATGCCGTGATGATATGGAATGGAGTTCTGAAAACAAAATGGGGCAAGATAGGATTAGTGGAGCGAAAAATCCTTCAGGCTTGCACAGGCCTATACAGACGGGAGGATGGACGGTCTTACCCCAACGAGGCACCGTACCAGGAAGCCGCAATGGAGCCCATTGAATCGTATGCGGAAAAGCTGGTGGAATCGGGAATCAGGAGAGCCAAGGAACACAAGGCGGGAGTAGTCAGGAGAGCAACGGACAACCGCTCGATGGATGCAGCGAATGACTAGTTTTAAGGTAGTCTTAAGGAAATGATGCACTTAATTTTAAGAAACTTAATTTTTAAAATTGCAGTTTGTAGTTAGCGAGCAGTTACATAAGCCAATTGCCCAAAAACTGCATAATACTATTCCGAAATTTCAACCACAGATTTGAAAAATTTAGTTACCTAAATTTAACTTTTTGGTAAATTATAGAATTTTGATTTGTATTATAAATGTAAATTTATGTTGCTTCGTTTTTATTCCATTACTCGTACAATTTTTTCTTTGCATTACTTTTCGTTATAATATTCATCCTGTTATTATAATCTAAATTTTTAATCTATTATTAATTTTACTAACTTAATTATATCTGCAAATTGAAATTTCGGATATGGGAGCATTGATTTAATGCATTAAATCCAAATGTTGCAATGGCGGTTGCAATCGAACGTATCTGAGCTAGAAACTTGGAAATTTACTGTTGCAACGCGGAAAAGTGGACGACGGACAGAAAAGTCGAGGAGTCTGCTATTAACCTTCATGGCGGACATGTCCCAATGCCCAAGAAAAGAGCCATAATCTAACCTGTCGCGCAATAAGTTTGGCAGATTGAGATCATTTCCGTCATCTTCTAAGCGCATTTATTCAATTGTTGCTCGTTAAATGCTCCTACTGAGGCATTTTTTAATTTGTGCGTGAAAGATTTCGAAAATTTCCCGTGGCTGTCGCGTAGAGCAGATTCCGCTCCGTTTGTTTCACTGATTGTGTTTATTATTGCGTTTGACTGCAGTGATTTTTTGTGTGCTGCATGAATTCAAGCCAATTCTTGAGTTTTTCATGTGACCGCCAGGTCGAGCGAGTAGTGATCTGGTGCGAGATTTGGCACCCCTATGTGCAAAGCATAGTATACTCAAATAGTAGCCACACCTTTCATTTACCCTGTGTTGCACACTTTTTGAATTTTCTCAGGGGCACGTCAGCTGATCCGGGGCATGACAGCTGATCCCATGTTTCGCGCGCTCAAGAAACAAAGCAAAATGCAAATAAGATTTCCGACGCACGTGTTCTTTTACGCATTTCAGAACATAGGAGTGCTGCCACATCCTAACAAAAAACTAAAAGATTGCATGGGACGAATTTGTTTTTCTGCAATGTTATTGATTTTTTAGCTCTGGTAGCCCTGAAATCTCTCATCGAAGCATATGTTTATATTCGCGCCATTCCTCGCATCAGCGTTTACCATCTACCTGCTACCGAAGATTTATGGCTCGCTGTTCGGCTTGTGTTCGAATTTTTCCGGAGGGTTGATGGAGTGTGGTTACTAGTTGAGTATACTATGGTGCAAAGGAACGGTTAGCACATTAGAATATTCGAGTAGACGAGAAACGGGTCAGTGAGTCTGCTCAAGATTGTGCCCCAGCATGGACGCCATGGGGTTCTAGACGTGATGTGAGGCTAGGAATAAATTAATTCGGGAGTACGCTATTGAGCAACGCAGAGCGTTATTTTGAATCGTCGTGTGTCGCACAATGTTTCTCGTTTTGGTGCGCGCTAAGTTCGTTGAAAAAATCGATTTCAAAAGCTGTCCGACAAACTTGAACGTGAAGTTTATAAGCAAATTTGTGGATTAAGTGCACTCTAGAGGATTTTCGCGATTTTCCAGTGGATGGAGTAGGAGCCCCGGTTTTTGGCATTTGACGCACACTAATGCATGCATGCGAAGGTTCTGTATGAAGTTTGCCTATAGCGATTGTTGAACAATACGCTGAATGTGCGAGTTATTTACTCACACAAATACGTCAACGGCAAATTGATGTTGCCATAAAATGACTGGAATTCTTTTCCAGAACGAAGTAACTTTATTGCACATTATCATATGGTGATTAACTGCAAATAAGCACTGGTAGCACAAATATATCAATTGCCGTAGCGTGGGTCCGGCGGCGTTGTGTTGCAAAAGGTAGTTCGTCGATATTACATAGAATAGTGCGTGGTGAAGTCGTATGTAGTCGAGGACGTGGAAGCCACCGAACCGAAAATATTTTTATACGTACTATATATAATCTTAGTAAACAATAACGAGAATAACCGTAGAAAAATCTTAAATGTTTAATATTTTACGAGCAAAAACATCATTTAATTTTGTTTTCTGTATTTAATGTGGTGTAAGTTTAACATTGATTCTAACGTCTACCATCATCAGCATCTTTCAATTTAATTTCTAAAAGTCGACCACGTCAACACCTTGAAATCAGCAAAGCAAGAATAATCTGTCTTTAGTCTTCATAATCAGTTTTCAGAAAAATCATCCACATCACCAGCGGGCGCCTGACGAGGATGTGGGTAAGTACCCTTTTATTAAATTTTCTTATAATTTTCTGAAAACATGTTTACCATTGATTGATTTAATTACTTTAATCTAAATATATGAAATATGAGCAACTAACATTTACAACATTTTTCCATAGTTTAATAGCAAAATATTTTATTATAATTTGATTAATTTTGCAATAGTTAAATGCGATAAAGATTAGATTTCACTGGCAATTTACATTATTGAGTTATGTTTTTGCTCTGTCTTAATAAGTAAACAAATCCTTGTTGTGAAGTCAAAGTAAGAAATAAAGTCACAAAAAAAAAACGAATTATTAAACTAGAAACCCGGTCTTTCCTTTCACTTTTGGAACCTGACGGAGTATGGGACCCGTAACAATGGCAGGCTCCTCATCTAAAAGGTGCTAGCCATGTGCGCTCTCCCCTTTTATTGCGTTATAGGGGCTCTGTGCTATAACATAAATTGGTCACGTTTATATTTCTCATTTAATAGTGAATTTCATGCAAATTATGTTTATATGAGTTTTTCACTCAAATGGGAAAAACATGGCCACCTCTACATTTGGATCTTGATCCGGTTGGGAGGGTGCGAGGGGGCACTGCTTCCACCTAGATGCCCCACTTTTATTTGTGGGCCATAATTATCGTCGGTAACGACGAAGTCTCTTTAAGTCCGTCCATTTTTTCCAGGCCCAATTTGTCCTCTGAACTAGTAATTTTTGACCCTTAGCAGGTTACCTCCTTTCTCGACTCCGGCCACTAATTATTGAACCTTTTTCGGAAATTCGTGGGTGCGAAAAAAATATTTTTTGTAGTGGTTCCTTGTGCTGGGGAAAAGAATCTGCCCCACGACACCGTAATGCTAGCCTGCCAGCGCATTCACGCGTCCCTAGACAAGGCCAAATCTCGGCGGATCCTATCATCGTCTTTCGCCCAGGTAGTAGACCATCGCTGCAGTCCTTTACAGACATTTTTATCTACATATTTCACTACAAGTTTTTAGAGCAAATGAATTTCAAACCAAACTAATATTTTTAATTTATTAATGCTTGATAATGTTGTGGGTATCAACATTTTAAAGTTTTGTTTTATTGAAAAAATTAATATTGTAATCTAAGTTAAGTTAATTATTATTGAACTCTGGGAAAAGCCCTAAGGCACAACCTGCACGAATATATTTTTTTTTACCTCAATTCCCTACCACTCTCTCCATCACACTTTATTCGTCGCACAACGCTCGTGCGACCTGCACTTCACATTTCGTCGCTTCTTCTAGTGCGACATCCAGCAATGTTTATAATATCGGTAGATGGGTGCACACAAAAATAGGTGAAGTCATTCTATTAATTTTTACTTGTCCAATTCGTGATCAGCTCTCAGAGATAAAAAAAATTATAAATTCGACACAGTAAAAAAAAGTCTGAGTTATAAAATAGCAAGCATCTCGACGATAGGGTTTCAAAAATGCCCTAAGATGCTATATTGAACTTTACTGGACTGAATTTCAAACGTTATTAATTAAATATTCTTTTAGCCTTTTCTTAAAGACTATAAGTGAGCTTGTTTCCTTAACTGAACCAGGTAGATTGTTGTATATTCGCAGCGCATCATTTGTAGCATCGTTCTTCAGACGGTCCGTTCTTGCAAAAGGTATTACGAATAGATTTGCATTTCTAGCATTGTACTGATTCTTTTGCGATACTTTAATAAATTGAACTTGTGATGACGATTTTGATTGTAAACATTTGAAGATAAACTAGGCTATCTCGATTTCAATAATTTGAGGAAAGGTTAATGCTTTCGCTGATTGGTACACTAATCTGGGTTGATGGAGCATCGGAAGATTAAGAATGTTCTTATACCCTTTGGTGAGAATTTTAGAGATGGTATGAAGATGCTGCTTTGATGACTGGCTCCAAATGACTACTCCATAATGTAATTTCGACAGTACGAATGCATTTAGGATCATCTGCTTGATGTTTTTTGGAAAACTTTCATATCTTCTAAGTAGTCCAACAATAGGAGCTAATTGTCTCCTTAAGATATTGATGTGTGATAACCATGCTAGTCTATGGTCAATGATTAGTACAAGATACTTGATCTCAGTTACTCTTTCTAGTTTTTCGTCATTAATTTTTATGTCCATGTCAAAGTCACCTTTATTCTTTTGCTTGAAAATGACGAATTATGTTTTTGAAGTATTCAGTGCTAGTTTACTATCAATCAGATGTTTATAAATCCTCATTAATGGTGTTTTCGACGTAATCTCTTTCGTGTCCCGAGTAAAGTAGTACTGTTTCATCTGCGTATAGTGCATAATGTCCTTTAAGTCTACATGTATTCAAATTATTAGTGTATAACAAGAATAAAGTTGGGCCAAGTATCGAGCCTTGTGGAACGCCTGATTTCATAGGAGCAGCATCGCTCAAAAGTTTATTCACTGCTGTTCTTTGCGATAAGCCTTTCAAGTAATTTCTAAATAGCTGATTTGCATTGCCTTGAATACCATATAATTCCATTTTACGAAGTAGAAGATCATGATCCACCGTATCAAAAGCTTTTTTTAGATCCACGAAAATTGCAGCAACATAATCTCCTTTACCCAGGCCTGCATTGATGAAACGCGTGACTGAAAGGAGGGCATCAAAAGTTCCTCTATTTTTCTGGGATCCAAATTGTTGTAAATTTAAAATTGAGTTTTCCGAAATGAAAGATGTTAGGTGGTTATTTATTAGTTTTTCGAAAATTGTACTAAGCTCTGTTAAAAGGGTGATCGGGCAGTAGTTGTTTAGATCCATTCGGTCTCCTCCCGTGAAAATTGCGACTATTTTAGCTACTTTCCCTTCCTCTGGAAACGTTCCTTTCCTAATGTGCTCATTAAGGTAAGTTGCAATATAATCAGCTATCAGTTCTTTAATGAGTTATATTTCGTCCATGGTTATGTTGTCAATCCCGGGTGCTGTATTTTTCTTCATTCCCTCAATGATGTTTATAACTTCAGATTTGTTTGGTGGATGCATATGAAATGAGGATTTTGGTAAAGTAATTGTGGGACTAAAATTTCTTGTTGTGTTTTTCCGGATGTCATCGGCAATCTTTTCACCAATAGTCGAAAAAAAAATTATTGAGTGTACTTGCAGCTTTAAATGCATGTAATTGTGTAGTTGAGTTCTCTAATCTGAAAGAAGATTCCTGGGCTACTGAGTGACGCGGTGAGTTACTTTTAACTTGGTTTGTTATGTCCAATATTTCATGTGTATTGTCAGCCGCGGCATCCAGTCTTTTGGTATAGTACAAAGCTTTCGCTTCTTTCACAGCGCATTTGGACAATTTGTTTGCTTTGTTATACATGAACTTTAGTGACTGATCCTTCGTATTCCGTTTGTAGTCCATATACACCTTCCGCTTGTTCTCGCTCGCCTCAATCACTTTTTGAGTAATCCATGAATGCTGACGACATCTAATTTTTTTCTCTTTAGTGGCGTTGTCTTTAGTTTCTGCTATTACCTTTGAAAGTTCCATTAGGTTTGTAGGTCTCCGTTGTTCTAATAATCGTTGGATGTAAGATTTGAAGAGCTCCTTGTTGAAGTATCGGAAAGTATTGTAAGCAGGCCTCTGTTTATGGGCGCTTATGCCTTGAATGTTTATTTTTAAAACACGAATATCTAGCTCTGGCCAATCCTCATATATGAAATTAATTTTTTTCGCAGTTGGCTTATCGTTAGTAACTATGTGATCGAAGCAAGTATTTGAAGCAGGACGTGTAATTGTTTCTTGGTTCACGATAATAGCACCATTTGTATCCAGAGTATCCTTATATAGCCTTGATTCTGAGGTATAAGTCATTATATCTATGTTTGTGTCAGCTATTGTTAGTAGGTTTTTTTCTGAGGAATAAAGGTTGTCTAGCACCGAGCATAGATCTTGGGCACTCAGACGGTTGGGGTAGTAGAAAGTACCAATTTTAATTTTGTTTCCTGCGTAGTTTATTTCGATTATTATAATGCAGTATTTTTCAGGTGTGACGCATTTAATAATGAAGTTTATTGTATTTTCAATAGACATGCGTAGGTAATGTGTATGATATTACAAACATAATATCACTCGGAGAAGGAATGAAACATTACGCATTACGCGAGATGTCTATGCATCACACATTGCGCGAGTTAAACATCACATATTTCGTGAGAGCTTTAGGCATCACACACTGTGCGATAGCTCTAGGTATCACACATTACGTGGAGCTCTAGACATTACTCGTACGTGTATCACATCATTGAAAAACGAATGCCATGGAAAGATCCTAATGCACAACCATGGCGCGTGTAGATGAGATAGGTAATGTGGAGAGCGGGTGGCTCAGCACCGCGTTACCGTGCGAAGAAGCAGATAGATGATGAATGCTTTTTTTGTTTATACGATTCATATTAACACCTTTGCATGTGATGACACTCCTGCATATAGTGTAATATCTGTATTCACAACTATCGCATCGACCTAGAGGGTAGTACGACGAATTTTCTTCGCAGTTTTATGATTAGTAATCATTCGGCCGAACGCGCCTCGAACGTTTTGTTTGAAAAAGTTCATTTTCTTATTGTCAAATTATAAGCTTTGTGAATAGATTGTGAACATTTAAGTGCATAGTGCAGTAATTAAGGTTTTTAGTTTGCTTCACAACATAAATATGGCAACAAAAAGAAAATCGAGTCCAGTTTGGGACCACTTTGAGGAAACGAAGGGTCCAAAAAAAGCAAAATGCAACTATTGCCGCAAAGTTTTGGCCATATCCTCTAGTTCTATAGGGAATCTGAGCAAGCACATGAACTCTGTTCACCCTACAATAAGCATTTCCATAAGCAGGTTAGAGCCGGTAGTGATTATAGCGGATGAAAGTTCAATTCCTGCTGAAGATCAAGAAGTCCCCAACTCAACCAGCAGAACAACTGGCGTTTCAGTAGCATCATCTGCCAGGAGGAGTAATCAGTTCAGGGTTACCAATGTTTAAAATATATCATTATTTTTAAGACACATTGTTTAAGACAAGAGTTCAAAACAAAATTAAAAATGCCAAAACCAATATATTAAGCAGGTGTAATTTGGTTGCTTTCAATATATATTTGATGAACTGGTATCGTCCACTGCTCTTTAATGTGCATGTTTGGAATTGATGGCTGCTCAATGTTCAGTCATCGTTGCATCTGATGCCTTGATGATGCTTAGCAGTGCGGCACATGCAGATTTTATTTTTAGCATAGGGAATATGGCGGCGAGGATAAAAAATTAAAACAGAGTGTGGAAAAGCTTTCTTTTAATTGGTGTTTAGGTTCCAGGTTGGTTTAAGTGTTTTCGCTGCTAATTACTTAGGCATAGATTAAATGAAATTAAAATGTAAGTAAAACTTTTATACTGACATATTGGAAATTGGTTTAGTAAGAGTTACATGAAATTTGTTTCCTTATGTTTGCTCCTTATTTTTTTTGAACTAAACTAAACGAAAACATACTTTTTTATGCAAGTGATGAGGAGGTACATAAGTTTAAGAAGATAATAGGGATATGGTTGATTTATAATCAAATCTATTGGTGAATCAATACAGAATATTCTATTAGAAATTCAAAACTTTCAAAAAAACATTGAATTACTCACAGAAAATATTCTGCTATAATACAGTAATAGACTTGATTTGCAAATATATTACATTTTCAAATTCATGATGAGATTTGAAGATATGCTTTGATTATAGTTATTAACATATAGCTGTTTAATTTTTTGATTAATAAATACATGTAATTACCATTGTCAGCATTTAAATTTTCAATAATTTTCAAGTGGCAATTGCTTAAATTTTTCTATTATTGAATACAAATTAAGCACTTGTTAATTTAAAATAAAATTTATCATATGTATGTTGCATTTGTAAAACGCGTTTTGTCCTATAAAGGCATTATCAAGCTTCTAATTAATCAATATTGAACCCATAGCCTGATAATGCCTTTAAAGGGTAAAATGCTTCACAAAAATAGAACATGTAACATATATTATTTTAAATAAACAAGTGTTTTATTTAACCTTCTAAGTAAGTTCTGATTACTAAAATTAAATCAAAAATGCAAACACGGAATGAATGAACATCCTAACAACTGTCAATTTTATAGTGCCGGATTCTTTTATATGTTCCTGTTACAACATGACCAATTTCTTTCCAGTTGAATGGATTTAAAATCGAAAAACTAGTACAATTTGGAACTTTTTTACCGTGATTGACAATACCAACTGTTTTGCGTAGTGCGACATTTGTAAGGCAAAGTTGTCCTATAAAACTTCAGTGACTAATCTGAAGCGACATGTCACATTAAAAAATCCGGCAGTCAAAATTCCCAGTAGTAAATTTGTAACGAAAACTAGCTCAAAAAATGTGCCCGTGAGTAATTTTAGTGACATGTCGTACATATGTTTCCCTAATTGTCAAAAAGATTCAACATTCATTTACAACTTTGTTCTGTATATTCCAATGTACCGAACGTTCTGTATACTCCAACGTAACCTTGTCACGTCAAATCCATTCAACGTAATCAAAGAACCGATCAATGCGCTAGCTCATACCCATTTTTTTTTTTGTAGCACAACAGCCCCTTTCGAGCCTTTGCTTAGAGATAGTTAGAGAATCTCATTATCATGATCGAATGTATCGGCACTTCACAAGGTCATATGGTCAGTATCACGCTTTGCCCGTAGCTCATACCCATTCCTTTTATAAAATTATTTTTTAGAATGAATCTGCTCAAAGCACCAATTTATCGTCTACAATAATTGTGGATCTGCAACCAGGTACAAGTGCAAGTCAAAATTCTCAAGAAAATCGGGAACTAACATTAATTAAGCAATCTTCATTGGTATTGGCGACACTCAATGATTTCGTGCCACGCAAATTGACAACGACAGCAAAGCAAAAAATTGACGACAATCAATGCTTCTTTTTAAAGTTGATTTTCAACCATTCAGTATTTTAGAAGACTATGGATTCCGTCGACTAATAAAATCGCTAAAAAGTTCTTACACTTAACCAAACCGGCGCCTCATTTCCAATACTATGCTTCCTGCTACCTATGAAAAAGTCTTCAATGAAGTGAAGCTTCTAATCAACTCAATCATGAAGTGCAGTCTAACAACCGACTGCTGAACTTCTGTCAATAATGAAAGCTTCATAGCAGGGACTGTTCATTTTATAGATGTTAATTTTGTTTTGAAGTCGGTCTTATTAACTTGTGCGACCTGTAACGAGGGACACACAGCTCTAAATTTGGCAAATAAAATTAAGTCGGTGACAGATGAATGGGTTCCTTCAGAAAAAATTTCTTTAGCAGTATCTAACAATGTTGCAAATATTAAATCAGCGCAAAAAAAATTCCGTAGGTTGGAAGCATTTTGGGTGCCTGACACACAGTATCAATTTGATTACGCGAGATGGACTCAACCCTTTAATGATTTTGCTTGACAAAGTCCGTAAAGTTGTTGTTCATTTTAAAAGAAGCAGTGTATCGAATAAGAAATTCTTGCAATACCAACAAAATGCAAGAAATGAGCCCAAAAAATTAGTTTTAGATGTTTCAATTCGATGGAATTCTACATTTCATATGTTGGAAAGGATGTTTGAGCTTCAAGAAGCAGTCAAAGCTATTATAGCTCTGATCGACAAAAATCTTCCGATTTTATCTGCCGATGAATGGACAGTTATAGCTGAAGCGATTAAAGTTTTTAAACTTTTTTTAACAGCTTCACTCGTGGTTGTGCTTGTCTCTGATTTGAAAAACGTGGTAGATCAGCTTTCAAAAATGCGCTTCCATTCCACTGTTATGTCAATAGTTTTTTCTTTGAAATCTGGCATTTGTTCTAAATTCGACGATCTTGAATCAAATTAAAACATTTTGTCTGGCAACATTTTTGGATCCTCGATTTAAGTGCATTGCCTTCAAAAAAGATTGTAATACTGATCGGACGAAAAAAAGCCTTATTGAAGGCACAGCAACAAAGATTGCAAGCAGTAGTGGAAATTTAAATTCTACTGATAACCCCTAAAATATCGCTGAAAACGATGTTTCAATGATGAAATGTTAGTTTGGAGTACCTACAACAAAGCAGCTTTGGAAATAAAACCTGTCGGGACAGCATCTTCCAGAGCGCGTGTAGAAGTAGAAAGATATTTACAGGTAAGTATAATTCCGAAAAATAAAGATCCTCTGAAATGGTGGCAGGACAATAAGCCAATTTTTCCCAACTCAGTCAGCTAGCAAAGGGAAATCTATGTGCAATAGCTACTTCGGTGCCTTGCGAACGCCTCTTTACTAAGGCTGGATATGTGCTAAACGATCGCAGAATGAGACTTCAATCACATAAGGTGGAGAAAATTTTATTTTTAAACCAAAATTGGCGCCTCGCAATGGAAAATGCTTTATAATTTTGTATATATTATAATGCTTTATGTATATTAGCTTTGGCTTTAAGTTATTATTTGGATCGTATGAATGTACGTTTGTATGAATGTATTTTCTAAGTATTGTCTGAATTTATGTTTAAATGTACAATTTTAAGTCAAATCTTAGGTATTTTCTTCTTCTTCTTGTATATTCATAAACATTTTTCTATAAGATAAAAGTGTTTTTTTTTTCATATGACCAAAAACTATTTTTTTTTATTTTTGCATCAAAAGTGTATTTTACCTTAATAACCGCGAAATATCACTATGATTAAAGAGCTGCTCATTTTTACAGGTATAAAAAAAATCACTAAATAAAGATCTTGAATTTTGAGTAGCTTCGCTTGACGACCGCGTACGTCAACCACTCATCTCTGCCCAAAGGGTGGAAATTTAACGGGTGTAGTTAACATAAACCTAGTAAAACAACCAACTTAGCAGTTTCGACGGGGTGGCCAGCTTCCCTCCTCAGGAGCAGCCACTCCTTATCACCACTGGGCCGCTCGACTGCTTATGTTTATGACATTTATTTTTAACAAAAGCTATTGTACTTTAAGAAGCTTAAGCACACCCAACGAAAAGCATTAATAAATTCATTTCTTCGAAAGGAATCTAAAAATTACTCTTTGTGGATGAAACCTTAATTTAATGTATTAATGAGGACCTAATTTTTGCGAACCACGATTATAAATAGATACCCATACGCCAAACACGTGGGATACAGCAAAGTCGAAATTTCATGCATTTCTTATGAGCCTCAATAAGCACAATGCCTATTTATATCGTTCGAAAGTCAAGTTAGCCTAAAAACAACAAACACATGACCATAATCTGAAAATTGGATTTACAGTCGGGCAAACGTCCCAAAATATACTCTGTATTCAAGCCGCAAAAGAATCATATTCTGCCCGAAAATGCTTCAACAAGGAGACTCATGAACACCGTTAGAAGGTGAATCCATCCACATACTCGTACCACCATGTCACAAAGCAATCAGGACACCAGCAAAAGCTTCCGTCCATTGTAAATGATATCAAAGTAAATATACCCCACACCAAATACGGCCTTCATCCTTAATTACTTCAATCGCGCTCGAAATGAAGCGAATTTTTGCTAAGCCGAATAGGAAAGAATTAGGTTCAATGCTACCAATTATCGAATGAAATCAGGACAAAACTACTTCGGCTTCATCTGCTTGTTCTTCATTTCCTCTTCATAAGCAGTTTTGTATCCAATTCACCCTTTGCATTTCATCTCGAACTCTCCGAGGACTATCGTCGGGATAATGGATGACCCAAAAAAATCACAAGAACTAAAATTAGGCATGGCGGCAAGGACTCATAATTCTACTGAAGCTTTTCATGCGCTAAAAATAGATACCGTGATATTGTGTCTACGTGATGTAAACAACGTACGCAGTGGCGCTACAGTTGGCTATGCTGTGGATAGGTGTTGAACCTTTTTGAGAGCTGGAGCAGCTCTTGTGAACTCCTTGAATTTGAAATTAACGAAATTTCCAAGTACGAACGCGCGAGGGAAAATCATGAGTCGCAAATTGAATTCGTTGGATTATTTGGGAATTGCCAGATTTCCCGCTTTCCTGCCCGTTGCTTATGAATCTTGCGAAACTAGGTCTTCTATGACGTCATTGTTACGTCACGGGTTAGGAAGGAAATTGTTACAGTAGAACATTTTCAGCTTGCGCAAGGAGTGTCTTCCTGCATGCTTATGTACCATCAAATAAACAAAAGTAGGTCACAGACAGGCATTGCAAGCTCCAAAACTAGGTCTCGAAGTGAATGGGTGCCGTTTCGTCATCTGCAATTAAGACGGGGTATACACTTCACCACTAAACCTTTCAGTGATTCAGTCCTAACTTATGCCAATGGTAATGTATAAATTTAATTTCATATTTATCTAATGAAAAGTTTGCTCCTCAAGGAAAAGATGCAAATAATTTATGAAACGGATAATACCTTCCAAGAGTACTTATAGTAAAGTCACAACATGTTTAGCAACCTTAATTCCATATCAGACCGAACATTCCCCTTCCATTCTAGGAAGTTACTAAAACATATTAAACAGATGCGAGAAGGACACTCGCAAAGCATCGCAGCAGCCGAGAATGGCGGGAATAGCACATCAAAGACGCAAAGGGAGGAGCAGGATGCGAATTGTCAAGGAAAGGCACTGAACTCTGCTGTATGCAATAACCCGGCAATGTAAAGTTTGAGGGAGCATGAGAAACGCAAAGGGAATTTTGTTTTCTGCCCATTGATGACGTAAGCACATTGCATCTCCCACCCCACATACCATGCTACCCATCTGAAACTTTCTCAGTTAAGCGGCTGTCCTGCATATGAATGAGAAATTCGCTGCAGCTTTCGAGTCGGTGAAGGACTTCCATTCCGCTAACGGTCGCGAAGCAAATAAGGGCGGAGAGAGTTGGGTAGCGGACATAACGATATTCTTTAAATGCGACTACATGAAAGTTTGTAGACCGCTATGACAACTAATTTTTGGGATTTAAGCCTGGGGATTTGCGATGGCAATTTGTTCGACATGATGTTTGGCACGGCATACATTTAGAACTAGGCACAATGACTGGAGCGCGGATTGGTCCTGATGTGTATGAATGTGAATGCTCGTATTCATCCATATCTGGCCCCAGCTTTGCATGTTTTACTATCATGTGTTATTGTTCTAGTCGCCAGCATATGTTCCGATCCTGAAGCGAAAAGTAGGTCTCAAATTTATTTTTGGTGCTTTATGATTATTACTTTTTTCAGCTATATTCCTCTGGTTTTTATTGAAGTCATACAACAAAAAAAAGCTGCTTTCCGTTGAGGAAGTAATCAGGATGAGAATCTATGTCAAAGCACTTAAGAACAAAAGAATTTTTTTAAGAGTTCATTAGAAGTGGGTGCAGAAATTTGGGGAGCCGTTAGATTGTACATTAAATAAGTTGTGGTAGGCAGGTAGTAAAAAATACTGAATTGTGTTTTGTTAGTCAATGAAGCGAAACTTCTGGTTAATTTTATTGCTAGTCTACGTCATTTTACTTTTGAAGGGATTTCAGTGGGTTTTGGTTGGTGAACTTAAGAAGGAATATTACTCTCGGTACGCAATGGAGGACAATCGTTGAAAATTATAGCTATAATAAATTAAATAGTAAAGTAAAAAATACTGAATAGTAGTAAAAAATACTGAATTGTGTTTTCTTAGTCAATGAAGCGAAACTTCTGGTTAATTTTATTGCTAGTCTACGTCATTTTACTTTTGAAGGGATTTCAGTGGGTTTTGGTTGGTGAACTTATGAATAATTACTCTCGGTACGCAATGGAGTGCAATCGTTGAAAATTATAGCTATAATAAATTAATTTATAATTTAAATAACTAATTCTTTCTTAAAAGATACTACGGCTATAGAAGGCAATTCTTGACTTTTTAGCTGAGGTAGTCAATATGATAATTACTTTTTAGATTATGATAATGACTTAGATTAGATTAGTACTAAAAGTACCGTGACAAATTTAAAGAGCTTTGGGGGATCCAAAATATGGTAAAAAATGTGGTACCCTCCTCTGAATTGGACATTTTTGAACTGAAAAGTCTGAATAATAATAAAGAAGTAGGCCTTGATGCGTATAATGACCTAATAGATACCTCAGAAATCAAACGTATGATTTGTGAATTAGCGTCTATCCTCATCGAGGTGAGAAATTGTTACACAAGCTGCTAGGCGAGTACGGTTTAGCCGAGTCTTCAATGGCGAGTTTCGGATACTATAATTTTAATACAGTAGAATCCCAATTATCCAGACAAAAATAACCAGGCGTATTCCACATAGCCCAAAACCCGAATAGTAATAATAAATAAAATCAAACGATATTTAAGTTAATTTCCTTAAAAAACTTTTACATCGTTTCTCATTCAATGTTGTCTTCTGACAAAAGGCAAAGCAGTAGTTGCTTTCTATACAAACACTTTAAAGTTTCAATGACACTTTTGTCATTAGATTACAATATCGCTGTTATGTTAGAGGGCCAAAGATAACTGTATGCTTCCTATTTCAACAGAATAATAGGTTGGCGTATTATTTAACAACAACAATACATTGCCCTCTTTCCAATGCCTTTTAACTTATTTTATCCACTTTATTAGGGAGTATTCATTATAAGTCCATATTTTATTGCCAATTTATTACGCAACAAAATATCTTATTGCTTCCCCCTTCCCCCAAAAAGTGGGGTATATGGCTTAAGACTTCAGCTTCATCAGCCACCTCCATGCCTTAAGAACCAATACAGATAGGGAAATTTTGGGATGGAATATATTATTGCTAATATATTGCTGGCTATCTAAGCAACAAGCGAGTTCTCAAAACTACTACTTCAACCCCCACTTCCATATTGAGTTACATCATCTACTTTATTAGGTGCGTATTTTTTTTCTAATTAAATACTCATTTATTAAGCATCAAAAGACTTTATTGCTCCACTTCTTCTCCGGAAAACAACCCCGTCAACTCCTACCGTTTGTTTCACACCCAGAGAGTTGTCAAAAGTTGTAAAAAGATTTTTCCACCCTGAATAAAGCCAGAGGAAATTATTGTTGAACTTGTACGCAGACCTCAATCTGGCTGCTTCATTCCCCTTCCCCTGGAAATGAGGGTAATGTGGCTTAAGACTTAAGCTACATCAGCCACCCCCGTATCGCAAGAACTAATTTACTTAGAAACTTTATCGATGTGGCAGATTTGATTGCCAATATATTGCTGGTGACATAAGCAACAAGCAAGTTTCCGAAACCACTCCTTCAACCTCTACGGCATATCTTACCCCTCCTCCATATTAAGCTTCATCACCCACTTCATTAGGGAGCATTATTTATAGATTCAAATTTTATTGCGAATTTATTGATGATTTACTACGCATCAATAAATATTATTGATATACCCCTTCATCGAAAAACTATCCCTAAACTTTCAGAAAGTTGTAAAACTATTTTTACACACTAAATAAAGCCAGGGGAAGTTATTGTTGAACTTCTATGAAGAACTCAATCGGACTGTTCTACCCGTTCCCCTGGGAAAGCTGAAAATGTGGTTTAAGACTTAAGCTACATAAGATACCCCATATTTCAAGAACCAATACAGATAGAGACGTATTCGAGGTTGGATATTTATTGCTGATTTATGACTGGTGATGTCAGCAGCATACCACCCCTTTAAGCCCTACTGCATACCTTAACTACTGCCTATTGAGCTGCATCATCTACTTTATTACGGAAAATTCATTGAAGGTCCATATATTACTGCTAATTTATTACGAATGAAAATTTTACTGCTCCAACGCTTCCCTCGTGAAAAAAAAGTGGTTTAAAACTTAAACTACATAAGCTTCGCCCGTACTTTAGTAACCAATGCAATTTTAAGAACTTTGGAAGTGGCACTTTTTATTAATGATTTATCGCTGGCAATCTAAGCAAAAAGCCAGTTCCCGAAACCACGTAAACAGCCTCTAACTCGTAACGGTAATCGCTAGACGGGTGGATATTCTGGACACGCTGGAAAACTCTTTTCAAGTTCCAGAATATCTAATGCGGCTTTTGAGGAACTACCTAAAGGACCGAAGCCTGCTCTACGACACGACACAGGGCCAACGAAGGATGGAAATTACATCGGGTGTTGCCCAGGGATTTATCCTTAGTCCGGACCTGTGAAACGTGTCTTACGACGGGCTACTGAGACTTGAGATGCCAGATGAGTCGCCCTTGGTCGGCTATGCGGATGATGTTGCGGCTCTGGTCGCCGGACGCACCGTTGAACAAGCGCAACTTAGGCTAGGTATGCTAATGCGCCGAGTGAGGGACTGGATGACTGCTCGCAGGCTCAGTTTAGCACTGGAGAAAACCGAAGTGGTCATCTTGACAAAAAAGAGAATCCCTAGAGTAAGGATGATCAGTATTGGAGATATACAGATCGAATCGAAGCCAGCGGTGAAGTACCTGGGGCGACTGATCGACTCGAAGATGAGTTTCTCTGAGCAAATCAGGGCAACGGCTGAGAAGGCTGCTTCGGGAATATCGGCCCTGAGTCGACTTATGGCCAACGTAGGGGGACCCAGCCCATCAAGAAGACACCTCTTGATGAGTGCTGTAGGGTCAGTGCTACTGTACGGAGCAGAGGTATGGGGCGACGCTCTTAGCAAGGAAGTATACCGAAAACGATTGGCACAGGTACAGAAAAGAGGAGCACTGAGAATTGCATCTTCGTATCCAACAGTCTCCGACTCGGCGGTGAGAGTGATTGCAGGCGTGATACCTGTCGCCCTCCTTGCTAGAGAGCGCCGCGTTGTTTACCTGCGTCGAAACGAGGATGCGAGGGAGATAGTTGTCCGCGAAGAGAGACAACGCTCGCTCAACGATTGGCAGCAGTCTTGGGGGAATTGCACGAAGGGAAGGTGGACTGCGTGCCTCATCCCGGATGTGAGACCATGGCTGAATCGAAGGCATGGAAAGACTGACTTCTATCTGACCCAGCTTTTGAGCGGGCAGGGGTGTTTTCAGTCTTTCCCTCGCCAAATCGGTAAGTCACGGTCTCCCGATTGTCGGTTTTGCCCGGGAGAGGAGGACAATGCCTGTCATACATTTTTTGCGTGTACAAAAAGGGTCAGGCTGCGAAGGGAACTCTACAGGGAGACGGGAGAGCTCAACCCGGATAATATAGTTGCGGTGATGCTCGAATCGATTGACAAATGGAACCAGGTGGCACATTATGCTCGGGCAGACCTAAAATATAAAAGGGACTCACAGCAGCCGGAGGCGCTGGGGCTGGGGGATTGCTCTTCTGGCATTTCCTCTTCCCTCCCGCTAGGAAAGGGACTCCCCAGCTTGAAGGCACCCCACGGCGTAACAAAACGAGACCTGGCCCGAAGTAATGTGTCAAACGGTTCCAGGCTGGGTTCTCAGATTGGCAGGAGAGGTGTTTAGTGGGTAGTCCAAGGGTATCCTCCATGGGAGTCCCACACTGCCAGACTCGGCGGGCGTAAATGCCTTCACCTCCCTACCACAAAAAAAAAACGCGTATCTCCCCCCCCCCCCCCCCCGAAAATTTTCAAATGTCTTAAGAAATTTCTGAATGAAAGTCAGCTGAATTAATTGCTATTTTATTGGTGAGTTTTTACATGGAACTAGACTCCCCACTAAAGTAGTCAATGTTGCACATTCGGACAATGCTATATTCCAAATCAAAAAACTGTAACCACACTTTTTTACCGAAAATGTGCAAAATGAATCTTTCTTTTAGGTATTGCCATTAATGATTTCATCTACCACTGAATTCTCTAGTTTATTGAGAAGCCGAGATATAACTTAATTAAGACAGGTGGGGAATTTTATCTTAAGATCAACCATAGTCTTTTGTCCTAAGCCATTCCAACTTGAGTTTCAAACAAAACGTTTATCGATGACTCAAAACTATAGCCTTTGTCTAAAGTATCCTGTGTTGTAGATCTAAAAGCTATGATCCTATATCATAATATGGTGATATTGTGTAATCCAAATTTTAAAACTAATCTCAACTATTCGCACTCTTGATCGGATTTCTTTTAAGATCGAGGATTCTTTAGAAAAACAAAAAAGTAGTCGTGTAAAATTTTATTCCGGTTAGAGGCGATACGACAACGTTGGGCTTACTTTCAATCGCAACATTTTTTTCACCCAACGAATACCTTTTTGGGTGTCCGTTGTTTGTCCATAGGAATCATATGTCCAGCCCATTGCAGCTTCCACTGTCTTACAATCGTTGAGATTTCCGGTTCGTCAAAAATTCCATACAGATCATGGTTGTATCGAACTCACCATTGGTCCCCGTCTAGCTTCGCTCCTATTATTTGCCTCGGGATAAGTCACTCAAAGGCATTCAATATATATGCGGACGCTTGACTTAAGGTCTATGCTTCACACTCATAGCATAACACAGGTCTTACGAGTATCCCAGATTTGTATACTTGGAGCTTTGTTTTCCTGTGTCTGCAGCTGGTCTTCAAGATCGTCAAAACTGAATAAAATATTTGATTTCCGAGCTGTATTCTTCAGCGTATTTTGTCTCTTTCATTACTGGTTTCCGGCATTTTGGCGTCTAAATACAAAAATTTGCCCACATTTTATATACTGCATTCACGAAGTGTGATATTTTGTGTATTTGAGGTATTTTTCCTCAACTGTGTCATGCGCTTTGTTTTGTTTTCATTGATTTGTAGTCCGACTCGTGTTGCTTCGCTGTTGAGTTTCAGGAAGACTTCTTTGGCAGTTGCTGTGTCTGCATAGGCTACTGCTTGGCTCCACCAGTTTAGTAATGCACCTCGTGTATCAACAGGTAGCTTCCTTATGACGCACTCAAGAGCCAAATTGAATAGCAATAGGGCCAGCCCATCTCCCTTCTTTAGTCCGAGATTTGTGTCAAAGGCATCGGTGACTTGGTTATTGATGTGGACTTGAGAGGTCGTCGATGTCGTTGTCATTTTGGTATGACAGACCGATTTGGCTGGGATGCAAAAGCAAAGCATTACTTGGTACACTACGTTACAATCAATACTGTCGTATGTTTACTTAAAGTCAACGAGAATTTGGTGTACATCTATGTTGAACTCCCAATATTTCTCAAGTACCTGCTTGACAGTGAACAATCGGTCTATTGTCGATCTACCTGCTCCCTAATAATTCTGTTGGGGTGTGATCCTTAATCTTGGTTTCATCACTGATGATATTGCCGATTTCATCACGACAGAGAGTGGTTTTGGGCTGATAACCTCGTTTCAGGTTTTTCACTACTTTGTTTGCTTCTCTTGTCCTCTAAATTTAATATATTTCAATTTCTAATTTAACATAAGTTTTTTGCGAACCCTTAAGTCTTGCAGCTTGGACAGATGGATGTCCATCCACCTGTTCTTCCGTGAGTCACTGTGAGGTTTCTCAGCAACTGCAATAACTTGAACCTTAAAATTGTCTGACGAATTAAAAGTGTTAACCTCTTTAAACTTCAGTTTAAAAAATAAAGTCTAACGTATTCAAGGGCCTCCCCATAAAAAGCTTCAAAAAATGTTGTACCAAGGAAGCCAATAACATCTTGGAGAAATCATTTCGAAAAAATTCCTTTAACTTGTACTTTTGCTTCAACAGGTGCAGGGTGAGGAGAAATGTACGAAAAATGCCCACCTCTTCTCGTAATTCAATATTTTTGATCCAAAAATTTGGAGAAAAAAAATCAAGGAAGCAGGAAACACGTCCGAAGTCAACATTTGATCTTCTTTGTTAATAATAAAACATTTAATGAATTTAAACCTTTCTTTTCCGTTTTTAAAACATAAGTAACCTAGGTACTATAAGGTAATTATCTTTTAACTTTTTCGTCTTATACAGTATATCATCTGCTGCTATACACCCTGTGTTTCCCTTTTAGGAGGGCAAATGTAATATAATGCCCATCTGGGGTGTTATAATCAGATTGAGTAAAAAGTAGAGGCTTAGCAATGCCCTCCCCTGGCGTGCAAAAATATTTTTACAAATTTTGATAACTTTCTGGGGGTGAAACGTGGTAGGGGTTGATATAGTGGTGTTCCAGAGAAGGGGTGGAGCAATAAAATTGTTTGATACGAAATAAATTAGCAATAAATTATTAATAAACTATGCACATATAATGAATGTGGATGATGTGGAAAGTGGATTATGTAGCTTGATATAGAGGAGGGGTGAGATATGCTGTAGGGGTTGAAGGGGTAGCTTTGCAAACCTGCTTGTTGCGTATATCGCTAGCAATGAATCAGCAATTAAATCTGCATATCGATTAATTCTCCATGTGCATTGGTTCTTGAGATAGGGGCTGTCTTAAGCCACATTATCCGCATTATCGGGGGAAGGGGAGTGGAGCAGTCAGGTTAAGTTCTTCGTTGAAGTTCAACAATAACTTCCCCTGGCTGTATACAGGGTACAAAAATATTTTTACAACTGTTGGCAGTTTCCTTGGGGTGAAATAGGCGCTAGCGGTTGATGGGGGGGGTTTTCTGCGGAAGGAGCGGAGCAATAAATTTTTTTGGTGCTTACGTTATTCGCAATAAAGTATTCACTTATAATGAATGCTCCCTAATCAAGTCGATGATGTAATTTAATATGAAGGTAGGGTGAGATACGCAATAGGGGTTGAAGGAGTGGTTTTGGGAATTTGCTAGTTGCTTAAATCGTCAGGAATAAATTAGCAACAAAATCTACCACCTCGATAGAGACTCTATATCCATTGGCTCCTGAGATACGGGGATGGATGATGTGGCTTAAGTCTTAAGCCAAGCCTTAAGTCACTTTTTCGGGGAAGGAGGGGGGCAGTACAATTTTTTATTGGGTTATAAATTAGCAAATAAATATGGACGTATAATAAATGGTCCCTAATAAGGTGGATGAAGTAGCTTAATAGGCATCTTCTTCCCGGAAACTTTAGACGCCTTAAAAATCACATTCAAAATATGTGCATCAAATTTGTATTTCGGGTCAAATGTTACTCCAAGGTCTTTGTGAATGATTCCATCGTAGAGCGAAGCATCATTTAATATATAATTAAAATTAAAATGAGAGTCCTTGAGGTAAAAGGTAATTTTATGACATTAAGTACCCTTGGCATAAGTTGTTTGAAGTACACCATTTATTTAGAGCATTCATATCAGGTGGTAGGAGCAATTTATATGGGATTTGACTGCTCGAAATAATTTGAAGTCATCAGCATACAAAAGACAAGGGGAATTAATTACAAATTATTTATGGACAAAAGAAAGAGAAGAAGCCCAAGAATTGAACCTTGCAGAAGAGCAGATGAACGATTAAAATGCAGTACCAAAAAGACTTACTCGTCAGAGACGATAAGATGACATTCAAGATTGAAGAGCACCTGAGATGCCAATAACATCAAGTTTACAGCAAAGAAGAAGATGATTTCCAGTGGTAAAAGCCTTGGATAAATTTGTAAAGATCACGTCAATTTGCAATTGGTTGTCCAAAGCTCTTGCAATACTGCACACTCCATTAAATAAGAGGTAGTAGAGTATCCTTTTAGAAAAGTCATGCTGCTCTGGGGCAATAATAGGGACTAATGAGTTTGAGAGTTGACCCAGTCATACAAATAACTTCCAATAATAGGAAACTCAGGAAAAAGGACGATAATTGGACGCTAACGAAGGGTCATCAGGTTTAAAAGTAGGCACAATATTAGCACTTTTCTAACAGTTAGGAAATGGAGCAGTGCTCAAAATGAAATTGAAGAGAAGAGCTAAAGGAAATTTTATCGATGAGCCCAATGAGTTCGCAAATATGCTTGGCAAACATTCAGGTCTAGAACTGATTTTAAGATCAAGAGCATTGATGAAAGATTTCACTTTAGATACATCTGTTAAAATGTAGGAAGTTGGCATGGAAGGCGATTCGGTAAGACAACAGGATACACACTGTGTGCCTTATCTGCACACTGTGTGCCTTAGGATACTAATTACTCCTCTGGTAAGCCTAGGTTTATAATCGACTTGACGTATAGTATGTGCAGGCGTAAAGCAATAAATAAGGCTATAAATATATACGAGGAATTTGCCTGAAGTAGCCTCAAAATTTAGAACTCCAAAGAAATCCAACCAGTTGACTGAAAGCAGTTTTATGTTAACCGCTCCATAGTTAGCTTTAAAAAGGTTGAATGTTTGAGCAGCATGAGATTTGTTACATTCAATGTCATCACCGACAAATTCTATATATAAAGGAAGATAATGCCAACCAGGAGTAACATACGATTGTAAGGCTTAAGAAACAGATAAGCAGCCTGCTGAAACATTTGAAAGGTCAAGAAGATGACCATTAGTATTGTGGGTGTGATTGAATTGAGTAAAAAAAGAGCATTGGGATAGGAAAGGTGACAAGATTAAAGAGAAAGGATTAACTGAAGAGACAGACGGAGTGAGATAATTTTTCCATATCATAGATGGTAAGTTAAAATCCCCGCAAACCAATATTTCCATGTCCATGTTGTAAAAAGAATTGGAGAGACACTTTTATTAGGAGAAGAAAGGTTGAA
The DNA here is from genome assembly GCA_963969285.1 of Odontomyia ornata. NCBI lineage: Eukaryota > Metazoa > Arthropoda > Insecta > Diptera > Stratiomyidae > Odontomyia > Odontomyia ornata. The sequence goes on along the minus strand of OZ017741.1, from coordinate 190,951,496 downwards.
CTTTATTAAGGTTTAAAAAAATTCATTGAGGTTTAAAGAGGATACAGTGCAATAAACATAATGATTATAAGGACATTCATTAAACCTACATGTGAGTAGAACTTAAGGGTTTCGTTTACTGTCCAGCAAAAATTTCTTTGTCTCATTGCAAATGGCTTACGAAGTACACCAGCATGCCAGTTGTCTGAATTCAGAATAATATCCGAATTTGCTGAAATCACCCATTCTTCTTCTGTCAACTTATGACAACTAAATACTTGAATGGATAGTCCGATCTTTTTAGTAGTATAACGCTTCAAGTCATCAAGAGAAGTTTCGTATACCACTCTAGAGATGAAAAAAAACAACGAAAGAACGAATAACTTGAGAAATAAGATCTATTGAAGAAATCTCACTCGATTGAAGGAGACATTTTCTTTAGAATCGCTCCCTGCTGCAAGATGATGCACCAGACGGGTTCATAATAAGTAAATCAGACTCCGAGACTACTAGTTGTTGATTAATAGAAAGCAGTTTCAACGGCAGCAATCTGGCTACAGTACGAACACTAGTTGTTGCCGCATGTCTTGTTGAGCAGTTTAAATTGTCAGATACTGCAACCAGTGGTTACTGGGTAAAAGCGAGCGGCTTCCTGCTTACTGCTAGCTGCCATTGATGGACCAGGTTCAATTATTTCTGCAGATATTTGGCAATCTGGTTGCAGTGCGAGCGCTGATTGTTGTTACATACCATTTTGTCCAGTTGATGAAGGACGAGGAACATTTAAACTATCACTGAAATACCAGGCCGGCAATTCTACTTTAGAGGAAATATTAGTTGATTTTGCCTGCAGTTTATTTCTTGCTTTCTTTTTACATAGAACTAGACAATGTATTAGAAAATGAAGATTCCGAAAATATGTATGAAGGAATCCCCCCTAAAACTCCCTGAACATTTTTTCACCAGAAAACGTTCAAGAAGCCATCACTTCTTACCTTTCCACAAAGTTTAATAGCCGTACCTTTGCTAGTTTTGGTGGAAAACTGCTATGATATATAAATAGAGATCGTGATTTGAATAAGTTTTGGTATTAAAGTACAAAACTCTAAAAAGTAAAAATAACTAATATTGCCGCTGTATGGACCGTGTAGTTTTATGTGTAGAGATTGTGCTGATTTATAGTAAATTTTCGGTGCTGTGATCATTGGCCTCATTACACATATCTTCCTTGTCGAGGGGAGCAAGATGTGTGTAATGAGGCCAATCATTAAAGCACCAGAAATTCACTATAAATCAGCAAAGTCTCTACAAATAAAACCCATACATATAGGCTTCTTACACTTCGAACGGCAATGCTTTGTTTACCTGCCTTTTTAGGGCTTTGTAAAAAAATTTACAATTACCTGTTAATATCGATAACTGCCCGTCCATCCATCTATCAGTGCATCACAGCAGGTTTTCTCAGGAAATAGAGAAGATAGAATTATCAAATCTTGTGAACAGCTCAGGAGTTACTGGCTAATGAAATTTAACGAGGGTCTCTCTAAAATAAAAATTTGACCCCAAAACGTTTTCTTTTCAAATGAGAGGCCTTGATGAAATCTTTTGATATTCGTTCTTAAAATTGCAATATAAATAACAAGGTAGGTAGAAGAAATCGTCGAACATGAAAAAATTGTGCCTCCCGTCACGCAATTGAACATCTGTGCACCAAAAAATCTTTTAAAAAATCATTCAGGTCGTTTTCTGTGAGTACAACGACAAAAAATACCTCAAAAGTCGAAATTGGCGAAACCTTGTTAATCATAATAATAGGATTTATTAGTTTGACATTCTCAGGAATAAAATCATTCAGGTACTCATTGAAATTCAATGCATCAATCATGATAATTTTAAAAGATTCGAATGATAGTTAGGCTGGTTTGAACTTTTCTGGTTTTATTAACAGCAGGCAGTATGGTTTCAGAAGTGAAGTAGGCGCCCAAGACGCCATTTATAGTGTGACCCAGTGCATCATCAATGTCGTAGACAGTAAGCAGATTTGTTTAGCTATATTCTCAGACCTTCAAAAAGCTTTCGATATGGTCAACCACATTACCCATTTGAGAAAATGGAGATGCCTGGGTTTTCTAAGCAATATGTACAAGCTTTTTGAATCTTATCTTGAAAAAAAGTCCAAACTATCTAAATAATCAATTTCTACAGCGCTCCTCTAGTGGTGCAAAGTGGTATACCACAGGGTTCAGTTCTAGGGCCCATTCTCTTTCTGGCTTACATTAACCACCACTTGAATATGGATGTTTGTGCCAACGGAAGCATAATCCCTTCTGCTGATGATACAGTTCTAATAATTTCCGTCAGTAATATTGAAGCTGAGTACCAGCGCGCTAATCTGGGTATAGAAATTGTAAATTGCTGGTTAGAAAATAATAAACTACTCCTAAATAAATCTAAAACCAAATATTTTAGTTTGAATCCAAAGCATAAAAATTTCACCAATGCTTTTAACATAAGAATCTCAGATGAGGTCAGCCAAAAATTTGAGAAAATAAAATAACCAAGTACTAATAATTTGCAGCAACCCAAAGTGGGACACACATTCCTTCATGGCATGCAAGAAATTCAGATCTCAAATTTTCGCACAGAAAACCCTAAGTACACCTCGATGGTATATAAAGCACATAAAGAATTCGATGGCTATTGCTGCCACCACTACCAAAGTCACCCAAGCTAGGGTCTTCAATCCCGAAATAATAACGAACTACTCTAAATTCCACAAAGAAATTACATCTGGAAAAGAAAGTATTGACCAGAAAAATAAACCACCGTAGGGTGATTCACCGTCACCGTTGAAAATGTGGCGGAAGTACTATACTCAGAAACAGAAGCCGATAACCTCTCTCAAGAAAGATAGTCGCTAAGTACAATTACCAAAATATCCAATCCTATGCGGAAGTCTCACGAGACCTCAGAGGAACTGTAAGGTCACAAGGCACCAATACTACCATTAATACAGTAAAACCAACGCTGTGGGGTCACATATTAGTCGCATTTGGAGCACAGGCCGACAAAAAAGGAGCATTCTGTGACGCGGTAAATATAGTCCTCGGCAAAAGCGCACCTATAGCCTCACTCGAGCCAATGACAACGATCAAAATAGAAGATATTGATTTCATCACGGACCTGGTCAAGGTAGAAAAGGAAATCAAAAAGGAGTTCCCATGCGTGGGCAGGAAAGCGCATGGCCATAATTTACTTGACCAAAATGGATGCCAACCAATTTCTAAATAGGAGCAAAGTGATAATAGGGTAAGTCTCTGCAGGATATTGCGAAAAGCAGCACCTCTTCAATGTTACAAATGCCTTGGCTATGATCACACAACACAAGTTTGCAAAGGAATTCCCTATGTTACAAATGCGGCGGGTTGGGATACAAAAGAGAAAAGTGTACAAAGGAGGAACACTGTATTCTTTGCAAGGATGCTGACCCAACACCGAATATTGGGCATGTCTTGGATCAGGATAATGTCAGCTTTTCCAGGAAGCCCTAGCCAAGACAAAATCAGAACATCCTGCAGCTGAACCTCCACTACAGTTCAACTGCCCAAAACCTGCTTGAGCAGTTTGCAAGGGATATGAACCGACTTTTTGCTGGCGAGTTAGCAACACCATGATAAAAGTTCTGCATTATGGTATTGTCATGAAACCGGTACTTCCATCATCTAAGTGGAGAGTTGTGGTCGGGGGGATGGTTCCATGTGAGTTCGGTGCTCAGGGACCACCTTTTCCAAGTATGGACGTAACATCGAACGAATCGATATCATCTTTCCAAGCCAAGCTTAATGCTTTGGAAAGCGCTGTCTCAAACGCAGACGGCAACATGATTATTGGGGGAGAGTTCATGGTTAAAGGAATTGAATGGGGCATGCTTCAAACAGATCCGTGGGGAAAACGAATCTTAGAAATGGTGCCCAGGATGGCACTTGACGTCCGAAATACCAGAAATTCTTCGACTTTCCGCCGTATTGGCTGTGAAGGAACTATATTGGACGTGACATTTGGAGTCCTTAGTATGGAGGATGCGCAATTGGAGAGTGCTAGTGGACACTCCGCCAGTGATCATTAGTGCATTTTGCTTGAGACCAGTAGTGTTTTCTCTCGACGTTCGTGCTCTCGACCTTTCTTCAATTGGGTGGAAAAATGGACGTCGAGAGGTTTGTCGAGATTTTTACAGCAGGTACTCCACTGCTAGGGCTCACAAGGGACGGAAACTCAACTTTGAGCATCATCAAGGCAAGCTCTCAGTGTATGGTGGTCGACTGAAATCGCTGAAAAGCAAAGGAGTCGTCGCAAGAAGGAGTCGAAGAACACGGAACCAAGAGGAGGTATGCAACCGCGTAGCAGCAAATGAGCCGGCCAGAAAATGCCTTCGCAAATTGATTAACACCAGCAAGGCTCACTGCTGGAAAAATCTAGTGGACTATGTGAGCAAGGACCCATGTGGACTTGGCTACAAGCTAGTTATGAGGAGCTTTGGTGCCATACAGAAACATTGCATGAATGATGCGAGAATGAACGAGATAGTGTGGGCACTTTTATTCGTCCAACTCGTTTATTTTGACGCTGTCCATGGTGAAACAGCAGTCGAGTGTCCTCTCTTCACATAGCCAGAACTGAAAAACGCAGTCCTTAGACTGAAAGCGAGAAAGACTCCAGGCCCAGATGGTGTTCAAGCTGAGGTATTGCAGCTTGTCTATGACTATTGTCTTGACTTGCTGCTCAACATATTCAACGCTTGCCAAGGAGGTCGATCTCCAGCAGCACAAATGACGTCAGTGAGTCTTCTTTTGATGATTTTCTCTAGCACTTTTCCAGCAGTGCTAGCATGCATAACGGGCGGTATGCAGTCGGAGGTCTGGGATTTCTCTTCCCCTTGCTGATGAGCACAACACTTGCCATCTTCCATCGTATTGCTTCAGGCAGTATAGCTTTAGAGCAGGATGTTCCACCATTGATGCGATTGCATCAAGCATCGGATCGTCCTGTTGGTGACACTTGACGTAAGGAATGCCTTTAAATCCGTGAGATGGGTGGATATCCTGGATACGTTGCAAACGCTTCCAGAATATATGATGCGACTTCTGGGGGACTACCTGAAGTATTAAAGACTGCTTTACAACACGACACAGGGCCAACGAAGGATGGGTGTTAGATCGGATGGTACTCAGGGATCTATCCCTGGTCCTGACCTGTTTAACATGTCTTACAATGGGCTACTGAGACTCAAAATATGATATAATTCACGCTTGTTCAGCTATATGGATGATGTTGTGCCTCTATTTGCTGAACGTACCGTTGAATAGGCGCAATTTAGATTAAGAATGCATGGATGACTGCTCGTAGGCTCGGTCTAGCACTGGAGAAACCTGAAGTCGTCATCTTAACAAAAAAGAGAATCCCTAGAATAAGAATGATTAGTTTTGGAGATATACTAACCGAATTGAAGCCAGCGGAGGAGTATCTGGGGCTACTGTTTGACTCGAAGATGATTTTCTCTGAGCAAATCAAGTCAACGGCTGAGAAGGCTGGTTTAGGCATATTGGGTCTGAGTCCACTCAAGGCCAACGTTTGGGGACCCAATATATCAAGAAGACGCATGTTGGTAAGTGCTGTAGGGCCAGTGCTACTGAACAGAACAAAAAAAAAAGGCGTAACACTCTTATAAGGAGGCATACTAAAAACGCTTGGTACAGGTACAGAGAAGAGAAGCACTGAGGAGTGCTTCTTCATATCCAATAGATTCGGTGGTGAGAGCTATTGCTGGTGTGATACCTGTGGCTCTCCTTGCTAGAGAGCACATCGCTATTTACTTGCATCGAAGCAAGGACGTGAGGAAGGCAGGAGCCCGTGAGGAGAAACAGTGGTAACTCAACGATTGGCAACAGTCCTGGGTGTTTTGTATGAAGAGAAGGTGGACTGCGCGCTGCTTTCCGGATGTGAGACCATGGCTAAATTGAAGGCATGGTTAGATTGACTTCTATATGACCTAGCTTTTGAGTGGGCATGGGTGCTTTAAGTCTTGCCTGCACAAGATTGATAAGTCACGGTCAACGAAACCTCTGCAAGGAGATGGCAGAGCTCACTCTAGATGGTAAAGTCATGTTGGTGCTGGTATCGGTATACAATAAAACTATTTAGAACATTATGCTCGAGCAGTCTTAAAAGATAAGAAGAGCTCACAGCAGCCGGGGGCACTAAGGCTGGGGGGGTCGCTTGTGTGACAGTTTCTCTTCTTCTTTCCCTTATCACTAGAGGAGGGATCCCCTAGCTTGAAGGCGTCTCATGGCTTAATAATTCGAGGCCTGGCCCGAATTAATATGTCAAATTGTTCCAGGCTACATATATTCTCAGTTTGACAGGGGAGGTGTTTAGCAGGTAGTCGAGTCACTTGTGAGCATGGAAGTCCCACACCCAGTGAGTGAATGACATTCACCTCCCTACGATAAAAAAAGCACAAAAATTTTCAGAAATATTTGCTAAAATGCAATTTTAACCACTTAGGAGCAAATGTGAGCAATAAATTACACTTTTTACATAGCTACTTAGACAGATCGCAGGACAATCTAAGTTATTAAAGCCCGGAGCAAGAAGAATGGTTCTATCAGAATATCAGAGCAATGGAAGAGAGGTACCTAGGCTGATGAGATGGCCATATCATGGCAAACTATTGCTGAACTTTGATAAGGGAATGTGCTGAGCAAAAACACAAAAGAAAAGCCCTCCAAAAAAGTTTTTTTTTTGTATTTTTGTTTTGTTACTTGTGTTAACAACAGATCTATGCAAAAGTTATTATCGTTAATATATAGTTATCCTTTAAATATATATTATATCATTGTTTTTATTATTTCGTCGTTTTCACTCAAATAGCCAATAGACTCTTTATATCATATTCAGCATAACAAATTTACTTCAACCCTACTTGCCGCAAAATGACTGTCCCCCAGTGTTAAATGTTACGCATTTCTTGAATTTACTTGCTTGAATGCTCTAAAGTAAGGTACTCTGACCGTTGTTCTCTGAGGATAGGAAGATAGGAAACAAAAAAAGCATATTTACCTGAGCTAATGTCTTCGGAGAACGTTAAGCTTCAATCATCTACCCAACTTGAAATGACGTTTTATGCAAAAACAAAACAAGCAACGTGGTTGATTTCTCCAAAGCAATGAATGAATGGCAGTGTATCTACGTGTTCTGTATTGCTCTATGATGGCTAGATTTCATCATTTCCATTCATTGTGCTTTGAAAACCTTGTCTCCATACTTACCTAGATTAATTTTTAGGGTTTTGCATGCGCATGAAAGCATTGTAATTTCTTCAAAGTGAAAATAGAAATATCAAATTTGTAATGAGTATTTGATTTTATTAATTATAGATAATATTGTATATTTATAATCGTTATAACTACTGATTTGTTTAATATTTTTCCTAGTTAAAGATTCGATTAATTTTAAAAATGGTGATGTATTTTAAGTCTCGGAATTGGCATGTATTGCAATTATGTTAAATATATTAGTTAATATTGCAATTCAACGAAAATCGCTCATATAAACCTTTCAAACAACAAAAAGGAATCGAATTAACACTAAATTGCCTTATTAAAGGAATGGATGTAAACCAAATTGCAAGAAAATCATACAAAATTCTTATACGCAGGTGAATTCGAATGAAAGAACAAATTATAACAAAATTTTAAGAAATTTATTAACGTTGGCATAAAGGCACAGTAATTTTAAAGTTTCAATTCTTATGAATCATTTTACAATCATAATGACATCATTTCGCCAAGTTACATTACGATTTTAAGTTTTTTTCATGTATATTTTATACTTAATATTAATTACGGCTCGTGTTAAAAAATGTCTGAACACACACGGGAAAACTAGTATACTTTGATCGCTTAAACTAAACGCAGCTTCTTAATTGCGTATTTTACATGCGTTTTACCTCTTAAAGAAGTTGAATAGGTATAGTGTCGAGAAAAAAACAGTCTTTGCCATTTAAACTTACAATTACGACTAAAAATGAGGAGAAAGCTACCTTTCAATATTGATTCACAAAATTGCTACTAATTCGATGAATTTCTTTTATTTTTAACCGACGACATTTGAAACGAATGATTGCAGTGAATTTATCGGAAGCGGAGAGAGAGCTACATTCCTACTTGTTTTGATTGATTTTTTAACTAAATATCTCTTGGTGCTGTTTGAACTAGTTCTGATTATGCTTTATTAAGTTTGAATCTACTATTAGTACGTTTACGTAAAGAAAAATTTAAATTCTAGTATAGACGAAATTTACCTAGGCGTGCTTTTATACTGTTGTAAAATTGCTTAGAGTTTGTATGAAACTACTCGTTTGGTATTATCAAAAACATCCTAACGTTACACTGCTACATAACAACTATTCCTAGAAGTAGAAACGATTTGTCCTTTATCGACGGGAGTATTGGCAGCATACGGCAGTTCTGGGTACTCGCTGAGTTGGAAGTCCGGACATGCCTTTGAGATATGTATAAGACACTGGTTGCCGAAGAATTTTCTGCGGTTGTTTCTTCAGAGATTTCTGGCTAGGCTCACGATGCGGTGTGCTATTGCAGGACAAGGACCTTGTGGAGATGGAGAAGTTTTGTAGCGCTCGCCGTATCGATGACGTCGATCTTCGATGCAGTCGACTGGTGGAGACACTTGTTTTCTCAATGTCGCCCGCTGTACTACTTGTATCGCTGGAACTGCACGATAGCTCCAAATTTGAATTGTGAACATCCTTGAGATTGCTTCGCAAATTGCCCCCTGTCGTGGATGAGCAGGAGTCTGTGGATGAGCTGCGGGAATCCTCTTCACCGTTATAATTCAAATCATCATGTGAACGCCGTCCGAATCTCCGACTCAATGCATGAAAAAATCCTAAATTCCGTTCCAAACGTGGGGATGGTGTCAAAGGTGATATGCTCCGCGATTTTGGATCAGGTATGTCAATGAAACACACACGATTCTCTTCTACCTCCAGGTTGTCCATTGTTTGTAAACTTAAAATTCACTTTAATACACACCACCGGCTTCGCTTCTCAATGTCCTATAAAACGAATCGAAACCTCTCTAAATTTTATCTGGCACTTTTTCAATTTTGATTGTTTTCTAGTCACTTCCGATTATGTCACTTAATCTTAATGTATATAAATACTGGTCTTCTAAAATCCGTTAATGGCTGAAACATCTGAAGGCGTTAAGCTTTGAAACGACAATGAAGGTTTGGAGGAGGATTTTGGTTTATATTGTGCCGGCTCCATGGGGAAACTTTGTAAGAAGCTTTGTGTTGGCATGCGTACCGTAAAATGCGGTAAGCTTGATGCAAAATCGGAAAAAATGCAATTGTTTTCCTGAAAGATATCAACGCTCCTATCCAGATGCAAGATGCTGTTTCCATTCAGTGTATGCATGGACTCTGAATGTAAGAATATACCATGCAAAAGGACAACTTGGCCAAGTATTATGTAATAAAATTCCAGCCCGAATTTTATCAGAACCCAAAGGAATCCAAAGCGCCTTTTCACAACATTAATCAAAGCATAAGGATGAAAATCAACTTGGGCTTACGAAATTACTTGGAAAGAGGGTGAATTATTCACGGTGGCCTAGATCGTTTTGTGATTAAGGATGCTGCATCGCAGGTAGGATGTTAAACAGGCTCTAACATGGAATCATTTACTATATCGCTCACAATTTTCTCTCCTTGCTGTGGCCTCAATCATAAATATGACGTAGATGTTGCTATTGGATTCAGATTTTACACATGCTAATAAGTAATAATCTAATAGTATTCTGTGCAATCGAAACTAAATGATATTCTGTTTCCTATTCTGGGAAGAAAACGGAGCTCGAAACATCATACGGGTAGTAAAAGAAATTTCAGGTTAAATTTTAAACTGAATCATAACCTTCATCGTTATTTAATAGATTTCTGCTTGAAGTCTACATAAAATTGAGAGATGTTTATTCTGCATGTAAAATCATAAAATAATAAATTAAATCAGTAAAGAAAATGACACAAGTAGTTAGAAGCGTTTTGTACTTAAATTACGATATAAAGGCACTAATAATGAATAAACATGATGATAGTTACTCCATTTTAATCAGCCGCCACTTTGTTGCAATATTTCCAGTAACCATTGACTGAATGAAGTCTTATAGATGTTTTTATTATTCATTTTATCTCAAAATTCATGGTGTAAAAATGACATTTTAACATTATTTAAAATTTGCGTAGCACAAAATTATTTTGAATTTATTAATAACTTTTATATTGGGAATTAACGCTTAGCAATAGATAATCCTCTGTGTCCCTTCACCGACAAATTTTTATGGACAATCCTGAGGCTCAAATTAGAAAAAATCCATACTTCAAATTATTTAAATTTTGATATAGATACATGACTATTTTATTGACTTGTTTTTTAGGAACACGTAGAAAACTGGAAACGTTTATTTACTTTACTAACAAAATCAACAGAAAGATATCTTTCACATTAGAATTAGAAGAATATGATAAAATGAATTACTTAGATTTAACTATTAATAAAAAAGCTTTGAAAAAAAAGGAAACCAACCTCAAAAGGCCCTAAAAACTATGAAATAAATTTTATGGAAGTGGTGCCGTATCAGATTTTCTCTGGTTCTTCTGTGATGGTGCACTTGTTGGAAGTTGTTTGAAATAGGAAAACTGATTTGGCACTGCTTCCATAAAATTTATTTCATCCTTTTAAGGGCATTTTTAATTAGGCTTTCTGTTTTTTCTTAAATTTTTGTTTTTTATTTCACCCTTCTCAGTGGTAAATTATTTCATTTCAAATCTTTTAAGATTCAGTTTCTTGAATACATTGAATACACTGCTATCAAAATCTGCAGTGTTCATAGGAATTGAATATTGTTCTGATACATTTTTGTCCAAGACCTTCGAAATTTGAGCTTTCCCTAGCCGCTATTTCGATAATCTGATCTGAGACTGAAGTTTTTTTTATTGTTCATTAAACGTTTACGGTCCCCATCGCATTGGCAGGTTCTATCAACATTGGTTGAAAGGTTTGTTCAAAAGTACAATAACAAAATTTTGTGCATTTTCCACTTTTAAGTAGTCGCCATTTTGTTTCAAAAAGGTCGATTTTGGATTTTTTATTGTGAGCTTTATCACACACTTGAATGAACCTTTGTACCGGTTTTGGTGTGAATTGGGGCTATACTTTGCTCAGAACAGAAATCACGGATTTTCATCTAAAATAGCTGCCATTTTGTTTTCACTAAGTCAATTTGAGTGATTAGCAAAACTAGTCGAAATCTTTACACACCATACCATTTCTGAAAATTTGGCGAAAATTGAAGTAAAATTGCGACTTCCAGACACAAATTAGGTTATATCCTTTATACATGTATGTCAGAATACACGAATGAATTCATTTTCTACTATTTACATTATTCGTTCATATTTAATGTTAAAATCAGCACTTCAATGTTGCTGGTAACTTGCAGTGCATAACAAGTTGTTGCTCGACATGAAATTTCTGTTGACTCTATCAATTGGCGGGCATTGCACATAGATGTTCAATACGTTCATGTTGTTGATCGACGGAATTGATGACTGCTGTTGATTATAGACAGTATTGCTAGGTGGCCTATATGCCTTCCCCCTAGATGGAGCTTCACATCCCCCTAATTTTTTTTGTAAACGCAACATGCAATAAAAATGTAGATGTCTATAATTTTTGCACAAAATTCAGTTTTTAACAAACGATAATATTAATTATACGTAAAATGTAATATAAAAGTGACATCAACTAATATTTAACTACGATCACAACATAGGTTCATGTGAACCACCTCGAGGACCTTAATATTTTTCATTCACTCAACTTCTCGGAACGTGTCCTAGTATCCTAGTCAACAGCACCACTCATGTAAACATGCTCACTCGTGAAGTGTTTGATCATTTTTCCGAAGGTTCGCAATGCATGCAGCCTTCATTTAAAGACCTAATTCCCATTACCGCATCAGCTGTTGTGATAGCGATTTTATTACGTAGATTGTATTTTTATCAGACCAATGATAGAAAATGCTCTTTCCACTGAAGCGTTCGAAAAAGGTAGTGGCTACATTGAAGTTGTAAGTTTAGAGATGTCTTGGAATCTACCCTTTCTGTTGGCATCAGTGTATTCCATGACTTTTCCCCAGTATTCATCCGATGAAATTTTAACGTTTTCGATGTCCAATCGATGAAGCAGATTCCACTCTCTTATATCTTCATCAAAAACATTCCTACCTACAATTTTTTTGAATGCTTCAGCAATGTGAGTAATATCTCCTTTGGAAGGTGTAGTGATGGTAGGTAGTTATAATGACCGTAAAGGACTGCAGCGATGGTCTGCTGCCTCGGCAAAGAAAGATGTTGATATCCGCTGAGAATGCCCTTGTTTGGGGACGCGTGAATGCGCTGGCCGGCTAGCATTGCGGTGTCGTGCGGCAGGTTCATTCCCCCAGCACAACGATCCACTGAAAAAAGAATTTCGCATTGACGAATTCTTGGGTCTCAAAGAACGGGCGACCGAAGTCGAAAATTATACGTAACTACAAAGAGGGAAAATAACTTGTTCAGAGAACAAGTTGAACGAGTGAAACCAGACGGACTAAGAGAAACCTAGTCGTTATCCGATGATTCTCATGGCCCACAAATAAGAGTGGGACAACCGGATGGTGGCGGTGCCCCCTCGCAACCGCCCAACCGGATCAAGATCTATTAACGTTGCAGTGGCCACATATTTCCCTTCTGAGTGGAAAACTCATACAACATAGCTTGCATGAGCCTACCCATCCGAAAAGAAATATATCTGTGACCAATTTATATCATAGGGTTATGTGAGTGAATCACATTACCCTATGCCATAAAAAAGCACCTTGCTCGAGGCCACTCAACCCACGAGAGTCCCTGAAACAAAAAGAAGGTTAGAGTGTGTCCGATGGCTAGCCCGTTTTTTTTGGTGTTAAAAGCCTTGCACCATACCGGGTCCTGTACCCGGTCCGAAGAACAAAATGAAAAGACCGATTTTACAATTTATCTATTCATTTCATTTATTCCTTTACGAAGTTGGATTACTTAAATCAAAACAAAACCTTTCAGTCCAAAGCAAGCAAAAATCTAATCGAAACGTAATAACGGAAGTTATTGCCTGGTAAGGAATTTTGATTTTTTTTTCCTTTCTGACCTGTATTAAAAACTACAATCGTTCAAAAATAACAATTTATCAAAAAAATTTAGTAATTCCAAATTTTCCAAAAATGGTATGAGATCATAATGGTTGGTCATTAAAATTTGATATGAAATTTTTGGAACTACAATGAAACAAGTTGGGTAAACAGACCTACGGTCATGTCAGAAGGGTTTTGTATTCAATTTACAAAATGCAGTCACCAGATCGAATAAAATCAAGAAACGATTTTATTGGAGAAAATATGAAATTCGAAGATCATACTATTATTAACAAAGTTGAACGAATTTCGTGTTCTGAGATTTTTGTTGTTGTTATACTCATAAATATCTCCCTTGATAATTATTTCAGATATCCATTCGCTAGGGAGGAAACACATTTTTCGTGTATTTCCCCCCTGTGCCCCCACTGAAGCAAAAACTGACAGTTTAACAACTGTTTTGAAAAGCTCCCATGAAAACTTTCATTTCATACTCATACCGGCTACGTTTGATGAATTTTTATTTTCAGGAGCCACTCTCCTGTACTGTTATCATCGATTAATGGCCAATTTTTTCGAATCCTAGAATGGTTACAAAACCCTTTTGCTAGGAGCTCTCTCCCGCCTCCTTGACTTGCTTCGCTTATGAGTATTAATTGTAGGTACTCATCTTCAGTCATTCATTAAATTGAATCAAGTGTTCAAAGCATGCACCTTAAACGTTGAAGTTGGGAAAAAATAACTCAAAATTATTCAATCTTCGCATTTAAAACAGCCACCATTTTGTTTTACGATTACTGATACCACTAGCTGAACCGATTCGCAAAGATATTCATGACACCTATCATTCCTGAAATTTTCATGCAAATCCTAGCAAAACTGTAGTGTCTGAGTCGGTAAAAGCGCATGTTGTTCCATAGCCATATGTTGCCATAGTAATAAATGCAGCGCATATTGTTCCATAGTAATACAGGAAAATTCAAACCACTATAACTTCGCTAAATATGATTCAATCTTTATGAAACTTTCAGGATAGATCAACCTTATAAATAGTCATCTATATTCATAGAATTTAAGGGTACCGTTAAGATTTTATTCGAGAAAACATAAAATCGATAAATCATACTATTACTAACAAAGTTGAGTAAATTGCCACTTCTCACGTATTTGTTGTTGTTGTACTCACCAAGGCCTACATGCCTGATTTTTTTCAGATTTTTCGGATCACAGGTGTCCAATCGCGAGGGGGAGGGACACAAATTTTTCGTGTATTTCCCCTCCCTGTGCACCCCTCGAAGCAAACTTTGCCAAACAAAGACCTGTTTTGAAAAGCTCTCATCAAGACCTTTCATTTGATACCCATATCGACCACCTTCAATGAAATTTTTTTTTCGGGGGGTCACTCCCCTATATGGGGAGACCCCCCTTAAATACCTTATAAAATTTTTTTTGTATTCGAACTTTGAAGAGAACACCACTTTACATCTACATACAAACTTTGATGTTTCTAGCTTAAGTAGTTTCCGAGAAAAACTGCTGTGACACACGGACGGACGGACGGACGGACGGACGGACGGACAGACAGACGGACAGACAGGACGCGATTTTAGAAGGGTTTTGTAAAATTATTTTACAAAACCCTAAAAAAGGCAATGACACAAAAAAGAACCAAAAGGGTACTTACCCAGCTTTTTCGACTAGCGCTCGATGACGAGATGGGCAGGTCCTGGAAATTTCTTATTGTTGATTTTATTCTATCAACCAATTCATTAGATTTTCGATTTGCGGCACGATGATCCCAGAATACTCCCTAGTGTAATCACTCATCCAATAAATTTAGCAGTTGGTCAATGTGATTATTTCGACAAAAATAAACGCATTAAAACGCTCCTTTGGTGTAATCCATCCGTTCAGAATGAAACGAAAAATTAATAACAGCAGTCCCACCGTTCGATTTTAAAATAATTATGAGGCAGGTGTTGTAAATATAGTGTCATTCTTCCTGATTCGTGGAACGCACCTTCACTTGCATCAATCTATATGATGATCCCTAATCGGGACACTATGTACAACATACAACGGGAAATGTTTTCAATGGAAATCACAACAACTATCGCGCAATTCACTTAATTTCATCCCACTAACGGCACACATATCTTTCAAACCCGTTGCTCAACAAGTATAAATGTTACGGAGCAAACAATTCAAGACTCAAGCGATTGCTTGGGCACCACTTTGAGATCCAACATTCTCCTTGAAGTCATATTTCGTAGATAGCTCAATCTGCAGAAGAAATCGCCGATTGAAAGCAAATGCTTCCACCGACAGCAGTCAGTCACAGATGATATCACTTTTATCTTTATCTTAAATCACCACTAACTCCATTCACGCCGGGCAAATGTATCTTTTTTTTCGCTTTCAATGCACCAATACTCAAAACTTCTTCTTCTTCACTAAATCATAATTTTTCTATTAATTTGTAAGCTTCACTGGGCACTCGAAATACAAAATTCCCGTTGTATGTCGTACATAGTATCCCGATTAGGGATCATCATAGAGATTGATGCAAGTGACGGTGCGTGCCGCGAATCAGGAAAGAATGACACTATATTTACAACACCTGCCTCATTATTATGTTAAAATCGAATCGATCGTTTCGTTCTGAACGGATGGATTACACCAAAGGAGCGTTTTAATGTGTTTGTTTTATCGAAATAATCACATTGACCAACTGTTTAATTTATTGGATGAGTGATTACACTAGGTTGTATTCTGGGATCATCGTGCCGCAAATCGATAATCTAATGAATTAGTTGATAGAATAAAATCAATAACAAGAAATTTCCAGGACCTGTACACCTCGTCAACGAGCGCTCGTTGCAAAGGCTGGGTAAGTACCCTTTTGGTTCTTTTTTGTGTCAATGCCTTTTTTTCATTGTAGTTGCGAAAATTTCATATCAAATTTTAATGACCAACCATTATGACATCATACCATTTTTGGCGAATTTAGAATAACTAAATTTTTTTGATAAATTGTTATTTTTGAACGATTGTAGTTTTTAATACAGGTCAGAAAGGAAAAAAAAAAATCCAAATTCCTTACCAGGTAATAACTTCCGTTATTACGTTTCGATTAGATGTTTGCTTGCTTTGGACTGAAAGGTTTTGTTTTGATTTAAGTAATCCAACTTCGTAAAGGAATAAATGAAATGAATAGATAAATTGTAAAATCGGTCTTTTCATTTTGTTCTTCGGACCGGGTACGGGACCCGGTACGGTGGAAGGCTTTTAACACCAAAAAAAAACGGGCTAGCCATCGGACACACTCTAACCTTCTTTTTGTTTCAGGGACTCTCGCGGGTTGAGTGGCCTCGAGCAAGGTGCTTTTTTATGGCATAGGGTAATGTGATTCACTCACATAACCCTATGATATAAATTGGTCACAGATATATTTCTTTTCGAATGGGTAGGCTCATGCAAGTTATGTTGTATGAGTTTTCCACTCAGAAGGGAAATATATGGCCACTGCAACGTTAATGGATTTGATCCGGTTGGGCGGGTGCGAGGGGCACCACCACCATCCGGTTGTCCCACTCTTATTTGTGGGCCATGAGAATCGTCGGGTAACGACGAGGTTTCCCTTAGTCCGTCTGGTTTCACTCGTTCAACTTGTTCTCTGAACAAGTCATTTTCCCTCCTTGTAGTTACGTATAATTTTTCGACTTCGGTCGCCCGTTCTTTGAGACCCAAGAATTCCTGAATGCGAAATTCTTTTTGCAGTGGATCGTTGTGCTGGGGGAATGAACCTGCCGCACGACACCGCAATGCTAGCCTGCCAGCGCATTCACGCGTCCCCAGACAAGGGCATTCTCGGCGGATATCAACATCTTTCTTTGCCGAGGCAGCAGACCATCGCTGCAGTCCTTTACGGACATTATAACTATCTACCATCACTACAAAGGCTTGAAGAATGGCTATGTTTTGCGGTACTCTTTTTTGAGATTCTTGCGCTAATTCAACAAGGGAATTCTGACATCGACTTTTGATGTCAAAAAGTTGACGCAAATTAGAAGAAGCATTATGAAAGTCGTACCCAAAGTTGATGCAATCTACACGCATCAAATAGCGATGGAATCGAAAAGAACACAAATCATTTTCATCAGCTTTCTCCAGGTGCTGTCGATTTAAATTTTTTTAAAGAACTGAGTAAAAGAATGGAAGATTTGTTTGTATTAATGATATCTTTCAAGGAAAAATGCAAAAAATATAAATACAATGTGTTGCCAACGTCTTGATACACTTGATAAAGCGTATCTGCCTTAAAACCTGGATCTCCGCCCAGATAACTTTGCTTCTTCGAAATGTAACTTCAGGGTATCCTATTGGTCCAAAATTGTCTCAATTGCATAATGCCATGCAAACCATCTAGTACCTGATAATTTGCTATTTTTTGGGCGGTGTTTTCATTGATAATTTTGAACGAATCAACGTATTTGATGTTTCTCATCATCCTTTTTGAAAACCAGTTATGACCATCTTTTACTAAAGTATCTAAATACTTTGGCGGAATGTTGCAGGCTTTTTCCGCACAAAGATGTAAGGAATGACATTAACATTTAATTGTAATCAAATGAGATGTTTCCTTAGTCAGATAAGATAATACTGAATTCATAGCACCGAACGTAGCATTGGCACCACCAGCTCCAAACCCAATCATATTTTCCAATTTCAAATTATACAACTGTGTAATCAAACTATTTGTCCTTACCCCAGCAGTTTCCGATTCTAATTCTTGCAAACGGTAAAATTTTATGCAGACTTTCTTATATTTTTTGCTAAAATATCGAACCATGATGCATATAACTTTTTTCGCGTTAACCACAGTGCTATCATCAATGATCAATGAATACACCGAGCTGCCAATATCTTTCAGCAAATCTTCAAGTAAGCATGGTGAATGAACGTTGAAAATGAGGCCTGAAAAAAACGAAGGAAAAATCAACATTTATGCAAAATATCATTAATGTAACATATCAAAATTACATATGTCTAGAAATTTGTTTCCTAACGTGCAATATCTACCGGTGCATTTTGTGCAATAGAGTTTGATATTTGATAATGTCTTTGAACCAGGATCCAGATTATTTATAACCTTGCAAAAATGATCAACTGTGTTTATGGAACAGTGCTCAGCTACAAAAGCAGCGGTCTTCAACCCTGCCCGTTTCCATTTTTCTCCATTTTTGGTTTGACGAACTCTGTCATTTTTTTTGGTTTTGAGGCATTCTTGTCGATTTTTGCAGTTATTTTCGAGGGTTTTAGTCTTAGCATAATCCACGAGACTTTTTTTATGCGCAGTATAGGTTTTTGAACAATACAAATAGTACGCGCGTAAAGTATCTCCCATCTGCCGTTTTAACCAACCTTAATGAACAAATTATTGGTCAATTTCGCTTGGCATTAGGCCCACTGACTCTACTCAATTTTTGAAGCCAATCTTACCTTTGAATAATGGTTTGCTTCCTCACGTTTTATTATTTTTTTGAGAATAGATTAGATCCGACAAAATATGTTAGTTGGCCTTTTGTCTTCATTTACTCAAAACTTTGATTGAACTGAAGAAATTAATTTTTAAATACTTTTATAAAGGTCAATAAACACAGCACACTAAAACAACACTATGCACGATTTACATTGATCGACGACCGTCGTTAATTGTTTGGTATAAATATAGGCTTATTATTGAACGTGAGACACACGGTATGATAAGCATAATACAGCCTTGCGACTCACAATATTTTTCATACAAACTTCTCATCAAAACATTCTCACTCGTGAAGCATTTGAACATTTTATCCATATGTGCTGAATGTATGAGTATGCTGTATGTGCTACACTGCAAAAAATTATTCGTAGAATTACTACGCTATAGCTACGAAAAACAGGTCTAGTAGTCAAAAAATTTGTACAAAAATCTTTTTTTCGAACCCCCTAAATTTCTCCCTAAATGTTTGCGTTCCCCCTAAATGATTTGTCCCCCTTAAACTCTCCCCAAATGAGAAAAAACCCCTAAATTTTGGGGGGAAGCCCCCTACTCTGGCAACACTGATTGTAGATTGCAAGACTTTTGCTGATGCGTTGCATTAGTGGTTGTTGACTGCTTTTGATCATTGATCGCAGGATTTTGCTGATGAGTTGCATTAGTGGTTGTTGACTGCTGGTCATCATAGATCGCAAAACCTTTGCTGAGGAGAACCTTCTGCAGTCCTTTATTAGTAGATGTTATAGACAGGTCTCACCATATTCTGTATTGCTGTTTTGATACAACGTTGATTTTTGTGTGATAATGACGAATAAAAATAAGACAGATGGATATTATCATCAAATTAATACAAGAGACAGACTGATGCTCGTTCCGTGCTGTCGAATAGTTGACCAAGAGGTTGTTTGGTAGTCTTCAATAATCATTTGTTCTTGTACAATATATTTAGGTTCTAAATAATTCCTCCGCTTTAATGATAGCGGATGCAGAAATGTTGGGAACAGATTTAAGACTTATGGTTTGATTGAAGATCGGTGAGTGTGGAAAGATATAGGCAGAGAAAAGTAACAGTAAAAAGTGAGTTTTCAACTCTAAGGCTGCAATCTTGTGAGTAATATTTTCACGGTCCCCTTGACATACTGTTTGTTCCGGGTTGCGGATGATGTGAGTATCGGCAGCATATAGTTGTTTCCCACTGCATTGCGTGATTTGAAGGTATGCATTGCGCATGGATTCCTATCAAATATTTTGTTATAAATTTCGAGTCAGTGATCAAACGATTCATTTCTCGAAGATCTAATCAAAATTGAGAAAGTAGAACTGATGAGATTGAAAAATATTTTTCCTTGAAATACCTAGGCACATAACAAGTAATCAGTACATATTCAAATATACTTTCATGCTATGATCGGCAATGAAATTTAGACTCTCAGATTCAGACTCTCTAGTACGTTATTGCATAGTTATATAATTATACAAATTCATGAAATAATAAAACAATAATGATTTACCAAACAGAACTAAGCTCTTTCCTTTTCAGTAGATAGTCGTTCTTTTTCAGAAGGAAAAGAAGGTCAGAGGTGTCTATGCCGCCAAGGGAGTAGGGTTTTTGGAATCGGGGACGGATTGGTTCAGTGATTTGGTTTGGTACGCTGTGCGAATTCGATTTTGGACTCGAGTAGTTTGTTTCTGGCACCGCATCATTGAATAATTGGGAAATCGTAGTTTTGGATTAGTGTTGTCTCTTTTTGCTTTCTCTTTTTTGGAATGTACCTACAGCCTGAAAATGATAAAAATGAAGCAAAGTAGAGTAGGATTGGCTTCAAAGAAGTTGTTTTGATGCATTTTAAAGCAATTGCTGACAAATTGTATTCGGACTTAGCCTGCCAGCAGCCACCTCGGGGTGGACTAAGGGTGTCCGGACTTGTCGACTTGTTGGGTACAGTCCGTTGACTCATTCCAAGACTTCACGTCTATAACCGATGAGGGGTCAATTGAGGTTTCCTTTGGGAAAACTCAAACGCGGCGAACGATTTAAAAATCATTACACAGTATAAAGGACTAGTAAGAGACTTCAATTCTAAAGTTGCAAGACATATTCAACGAGAACTGTAAGTGACTCATCGAATTCGCTATTGAAAACAATTTGATTTTAAGTTTAACCTGCTCCCACATCATTGTGCCCATAAAATAAAATTCATTTGACGGGCAGACCAACA
This sequence comes from Odontomyia ornata, assembly GCA_963969285.1. Taxonomy (NCBI): domain Eukaryota; kingdom Metazoa; phylum Arthropoda; class Insecta; order Diptera; family Stratiomyidae; genus Odontomyia; species Odontomyia ornata. The sequence goes on along the minus strand of OZ017741.1, from coordinate 190,930,466 downwards.
AAATGGATCAGATCATTGATGAAAAGTCTGCTTTGAACATGATGCATGTGCGAACATCTACCTGTGGAAATTGTTCTACTGAAAATTTTCTTATAGGTTGCTAAATATATTCCTTAGATTGCTGAAATAACCCCATTCAAATAGGAGCTGGAATCCTAAACGCACTCATTAAATTCAAAAAGGAAACCCTATACAAGTCGAGTTTCCTTACACTTTAAAAATATTTTGAAGCCTATTCATCAGGTTAATCAAATGCCACAATCAAAAATATATAAAAGAGCACGGAAGGTTTCGTTATGAATTTTAGGACAACAGGAGCCTAAAAGAATGAATGAATTTTTGTATTTGGGGGCCATAATAACGAAAACATCGAGTGAAAGAGACAAGATATGCCATTCAGTTTTGACGATCTTGAAGTCCAGCTGCATGCAAAGGAAAACAAAGCTCCAAGTATACAAATCTTTGATAAGACCTGTTTTATGCTATGGGTGTGAAACGTGGACTCTGGCCCAAGCATTCGCAAATATATTGTAAGCCTTTGAGCGACGTGTCCTGATGGGAATAATTGGATTGAAGCTAGACGGGGATCAATGGCGAATTCGATACAACCATTAGCTGTATGCAATTTTTGACAAACCTGAGGTCTCAAAGATTGTAAGACTGCAGAAGCTGCAATGGGCTGGAAAAATGAATTGTATGAACGAACAACATATACCCAAAAAGGTATTGTTTTGGAGAACTGAAGGCCGGAGACCAGTGGGAAAACCGAGAAACCACTAGCCTGACTCGGTTGACGAAGACAGTTCATTGCTGCTCGGATTTTGAAATTGGAGAACGCGGTCAATGGACCGAGGCAGTTGGAGGCACTATTTGTAGGAAGTGAAGGCCCGAGATTATATATAAAAATATACATATATTTGTTTTTTTTTTTTTATTTTTTTCATTATTGATGGGCTTAGTTTAATGCACTATTTTCCTTTATATGTTTTTATAATCTATGTAGATTAAATGATGCCAATGTTGAAGACACAAAAAATTTATGTAGATTGAAAATTATATCTAAGTAAGCAAAGATGAAAAAAAAATATTAAGTGTTGTGTGACTAAATAAATTATGCAACGAATGGAATTATACGTTTCTAAAATTATATTAAAATGTGAAGAAAAAATAGAACTAAAAGCTAGCATGAAAGTAATAAATAGAAACTATCGGTCACTTTTTTCCCTCTGGTGGTTATGGGACCCGCAACGTTGGCTGGCTCTTCATAAAAATGAGCTAGCCATCGGGCGAGCTTCTCCTTTTTTCCCGTGGTTACAGGGACTCTCGCCTGGCACGATTGGTCTTTCACTTTTCATAGGGCCTAGGCAAGATAGCCATAGACGGTTCCAAGCCCGTTTGAGAAAGGAGGAGGGAACCCCTTGTTTCCCCAACCCATAGCTTCCATGATTCCTCATCCTGAACCCCCCCAACTAAATGGTAGTAAATGCTCTCGGGGTGCACATTGGGTTTACTAGTTCCCCAATAATGTAACATTAAATGTCGAGAAATGCTCATAAATGTAAGTAAATCTACAGCTTTGCTACTAAATCCGGCTTACACCTCCTTTGTGAGGACGTAAGAGGGTGAATGTGAATCTTCTGCGCCTGATAATCGAATCGACGTAATAACCATGCCGCCGGAATGGAGGTTGGGCGACAGGCTAACTCCCCGTCCCTGAAAAACCTTTAATTGTTTCTAAACCTGCAGATAGGCCTTGGAGTGGATTGGACTCGCGGCAACGACCTCGCAAACGAAAAATCCTGGAATGTCAGATCACTCAATTACCCTGGTGCTGTTAAGGACCTTTAAAAACAGGCCAGTCAATATCAATTAAAAATACTGGCAGTCCAGGAAACGAATTGGACTGGAAACGACATTCAAGACATGAGATCGCTCACAATATTTTAAAGTGGAAAGCCTACTGGAAAACGAGAATTTGGAGTGGCCTTCATTGTAGATAGGGAGCTCAAACCGCACGTTATTGATTTTTAAGCAGTCAATGAATGGTTGTGTGCGATCCGTATAAAAGTGAAATTCTTCAAAATCTGGCTGATTAATGCTTACGCCCCGACCAAAGAAAAAGACGAAGGAACAAAGGAATCGTTTTACAATCACCTGGAAGGACTGGTCGACTCATTGCTCATGAACGACGCAAAAATAATTCCAGGTGATTTCAACACTAAGGTTGGCAATGAGCTATCTCATCGGGGAATGACTGGAGCATATAGCCTCCACGATGACACAAATGAAAACGACCAGCGCCTCATTGACCTTGCATGCAGCAGAAATCTAGTCATACGTTCGACTTGCTTCCCACATCGAGGTATTCATAAAATGACCTGTGTATCACTGGATGGCAACACACAGAAGCAGATCGATCATGTTCTGATCCAACAACGTTGGGCCTCGGGCATACTTGACATCCGTACATACCGAGGAGCCAATTGTAACTCAGATCATTACTTGATCAAATGAAACTATCGATGTCGTATGTCAAAGGCATTTTCAGGGAAGACCAGCTCGCTACAAAAATTCGACATCGAAACGCTTCAAATGGCGTCCGTGGCCGAAAGTTTCACGGAGACCCTCGACAACCAGCTGGCTCCCATCTTATCAGGCGCATCGTTAAAGACGAGCAACGAGCTCTGGATGGAAGTGAAAGCGGCTATCAGAACCGTGGCAGAACAGACGATCGGACATCAAGCCCGGCGCAAGAGAAATGATTGGTTCGATGATGAGTGCCAAAATGCGTTAGATGAAAAGAATCAGGCGTACAAAGAATACGTACGTAGGAAAACCAGGACAAAAAGAGAACACTATGAAAATCTCAGAAGATTAGGAAAAGAAAATACTATGATGACCAATTGAGAAGTATAAATGTAAGTTTAGCGAACAATAACACAAAACAAGCATACAAAGTAGCGAAAAGCCTGAAACGTGGTTATCAGCTCAAAACCACGCTCTGTCGTGATGACAGCGGCAACATTTCGAGAGCCTCCTTAATCCTCCACACAGCTCCAGAACATCGGAGCCTATAGATGTCTGTGGAGAGCTGCCATTGACTCCACCAACTCTGGATGAAGTTTGTTCCATCGTCAAAGCCCAAAAGAATAATAAAGCGCCGGGCATTGATGAGATTCCAGTGGAGCTCATCAAATATGGTGGCAGTAGTGTTCATCAAGCTATTCACAAAGTCATTCAGTGCATTTGGCAACAAGGACATATGCCAAAAGAATAGAGCCAATCAATTATATTCCCTATCCACAAAAAAGGTGACAAGCTACAGTGGGAAAATTATAGAGGCATATCACTACTTTGTACGGCGTATAAATTATTTTCTAAAATCTTAGAAAATAAAATCGGATCATACGCCAACAGTATTATTGGGGAGTATCAAGGTGGTTTTAAGGAAGGTAGATCAACAACAGACCAATTGTTCACAGTCAGGCACGTACTTGAAAAAATGCTGGGAGTTCAACATATACGTACACCAAATTTTCGTTGACTTCAAGCAAGCATACGACAGTATTGATCGTAACGTACTGTACCAAATAATGCTTTGTTTTGGCATCCTAGCCAAATTAGTCCGTCTTACCAAAATCATAATGACGTCGACGACCTCCCAAGTCCGCATCAATAACCAACTCACCGATGCCTTTGACACAAATATCGGACGCAAGCTGGGAGATGGGCTGGCCCCATTGCTATTCAATTTGGCTCTGGAGTACGTCATACGGAAGCTACCTGTCGATACGCGAGGAACATTACTATACAAGTCGAGCCAGGTAGTGGCCTATGCGGACGACATCAACATTCTGTCACGGTCACTAACAACTGCCAAAGAACTCTTCCTGAAGCTCGACAGCGAAGCAAAGCTAGTAGGGCTACAAATCAACGAAAATAAAACAAAGCTCATGACGCAGTCGAGGAAAAATACCCCAAATACACAAAATATCACACTTGGTGAATACAGTATCGATAATGTTAGCGAATTTGTGCATTTAGGTGCCAAAATAACGAAAACGGGCAATGAAAGAGACGAAATATGCCGAAGAATACAGCTCGCTAATAAAATATTTTATTCAGTATTGACGATCTTGAGACCAGCTGCATACACAGGAGAACAAAGCTCCAAGGATACAAATCTGTGATAAGGCCTGTGTTATGTTATGGGTGTGAAACATGGATCCTAACCCAAACATCCGCAAATATATTGAACGCCTTTGAGCGACGGGTGCTGAGGCGAATTATCGGAGTGAAGCTAGACGGGGACCAATAGCGAATTCGATACAACCATGAGCTGTATGAAATTTTTACGAACCGGTGGTCTCAAGGATTGTGAGACTGCGGAAGCTGCAACGGGCTGGACACATGAATCGTATGGACGAACAACGGATACCCAAGAAGGTATTCGTTGTAAGAACTGAAGGCCAGCGGCCAGTGGAGAAACCGAGGAAAAGCTGATCTGACTCGGTCAACGAAGACAGTTCATCGCAGCTCGGATTTTGGAATTGGATGACGCGGTGAACAGATCGAGACAATTGGAGGCGCTGTCTGCAGGAAGCGAAGGCCCAGAAGGGGCTGTAGTGCTAAGAAGAAGTAGTCATGATTTGGATCCTTGATCTGGTTGGGAAGGATGCGAGGGGGCGCCACTACCACCAAAATAGCTCACTCTTTTTGCAGGCTGTGAATATCCGCGGCAACGACGAATTTGGAATTCGGATTCCCCAACGCTAGCTGCCAGCACGCTTACCCGTCGCCAGGCAAGCCTATTCCAGTTGTGCACCAATCTTTCGCTCGCTGATTTAGCAACATATCGATTCAGTGATAAACGGACATTTAAAATCACCGAATTACAACAATGTGCTGGTTCTCTACTCAATGATCTTTTGTTCAAACCATTTGTTTATTGATCAGATCTCCTTGAAAACTTCAGAAAAGAAGTATAACTTAAATATCTTTGAAGCTGTGAACACTGAATGTTTTTTTCCTAGACTAAAATATAAATTGTGGCCGCTTAACTAAGAGCATAAGATGATTTCCTTCAAACTTTTAATTTAACATATATATCATAGAAGTGCTTCTTGAGCTTGTTCATAAGTTACAAAACGTAAATGTCTGTATTTCATATGTTGAATTCAGAACCATTCTACTTGTTTTACTTTCTTGTTTTAATGAGTTTTATTCAATATATGTTGAGCGGCATAGTTTTTGAGTTCTCTTGATAAGAGCTTCGACACAACTGGGTGCTAGCCAGTCTCAGCGTTCCAGTTTGGATCACAAGAACCTACTGCTAATGAAATTTTTTCAACTGCGTTGTGATCGCTACAGATTGATGGTACTAACTATGGAGCAGGTAGTGCTAAAAATTTGCTTGTCTATGAAGATGAGGAAAACTATCCACAACCCTAAGGTGCCATGCTAGATTTTTTTATCCCAAAGCGACCTTCAAGTATACAAGTATAGCCCAAGTTTATGTGCCACTAAGAGTTGACCAGAACATTGCTCTTTGCAAACCTAAGAATATCTCTAACTGGCTTTGAAGCTAAGTGTTATCATCAAAAAGTTTGGTAATTCCCTAGAAAATTGTTGTGAGTTAATAATTTGCAGTATTACATTGGACTCTTGAGTGCCCAAGTGAAACTTTGTCGCCGATATTTGGAACTTCTTCATCAGTTATTCACTTTCTACAATGAATCGATCTATTGAATAAATGCATGTTAACAATGGAACTTCTTAACTGAACCCAAATTCTATTCAGTTTAATAAAGCCAACGTCTAGAAATCACGACGGAAATATAACTGAACCTAAGAGGAATGCAATAAGTTCAATAAGTCCCATATTAAGACTATTTCTAAGTTATTTGTGTCATTTTCAAAGACATTTTAAAGTTGTTTTTCATTGTTTGACAATATTCTTAGCTGAAATAATAATCTAAGAAGCTAAATACGGTTCCCGTGAGAAAAAGTCCGATGATTTTCATTAAAAAATTTAATAATAATAATGGCTCGCCCGATAGTCCTGTTTGAATGCTGCAGTTGGTTTAAGTATCCATAGGTATATATTTGAAGACGATATGGTAGTGATTATGATAATAATTAAGCGTCAGATTATTGGTGAACCATGGATCTGAAACCATTAGAGCTAGCTAAGCTCTTTGTTTGCCTAAAGAGTCACTTGAATGAAATTTGTTATGACAACAAGGTTTGAAGTAAGAAAATGCTGTACTATAAATGTTACTCTACTTCCACAGCATGTTATTCCAAAAATACTTGTTTTTTAAATATTTCTGCCAAAAGTAAATAGAATTTCATCTACTTTAAAATTAAACACTGGATTCAATTCATTTGGTTTTTTATTTCATTGTTGTTTTTTTTATGTTTTATAATTATCTTATTTATTTCTAAAATTTTTCCTAGTTCTAATTTCAATGGTAGTCTTTAATAAAATTTTGATATTGACAATTGATTTGAAGGTACGGTTAGCATATTTTTCATATTCAGATATGAAGGATAAAATTCGAATTCACATAAGGCACAGATCACTGTATTTTCATTCCATGTTATATCAATTGTTTTTGCACATCTAATTTTATACTTTTCAGTCATAAGAAAGGATCACATCACTAGGCTCGTCCGTTTGGGGGCATCATAAATGTTATTAAAATATGAGTTTCAAAAATGTTCTAATCTTTCCATCACATTACATTTTCGGGTCTTTGATACAGCTTTTTAAGGGTAAATAATTAATTTAGAGTCTTTTTACACTGCGAATCTTCTTCTGCACGGATATTGAGAACAAACACTAGATCTTGGTACTCTCTGGGTCGGGAGTCCTGACATGCCCCTCAGGTAAGTGTAGGAAACAGGTTGTCTAAGAATTTTTTGTTGAGTCTTTTTATCCTTTTTTGTTGAAGATGTTGGTTTTTTTGCAGGAGTAGAATGGCACGATGTTGACCTTGGAGATATTGATAAATCACTTAGAGCACAGCGAACCACTGACAAGGATCTTCGGTAAAGGCGTTTTGACAATAAATCCGTTTTGCTGGTCTCGTCTGATGAATTGCTATTGTCGCTGGAGTCCGAATACAATTCCAGATTTGATTTAAATTCGTCTTTTTGATGAAATGAGCACGACTCAGAAGAACTGCCTGAATCATCTTCTGCACTATTGTACATAACACCATCGTGAGATCGTCGACCAAGTCGACGAGTTAAGTCCAGCACAAATTCACGGTATCGCGCTCTTGCGGAAGGCGAAACACTTCGCGATTTATCTTCCTTGATTTCGATTGTACACAAACCGTCTTCACACATTTTGAGTTTTTTATTTAAATTGTCTTTCTATTAATTTAAACAGTAATCGATTTGAAAAGAATGTCACAATTCCACTGGCACGTTTAGCTAAGGAGCAACAGGTGGGAATAATCCTTCGATAAATGTGAACTCTGATTTCGCGATTTCTAGGATTGAACGGTTGGCGGTTTCAAAAATTTATGAGTCCAAACTAGCTGCAAATGAGACTTTTATACACAATTTCTGAAAAGTTCTGATTCAATCTGGAAGGGTTAAAGAACAAGTGCTGATTGACATGCGTGGAATGGAAGGGATAAAAGCTTTCAGGGGAGTTTCGAATATTCGAAATAAACAATGTTCTCCTTAGGTGCAGCTGATTTAGAATGTTTACAATAACAAGGAACACCTTTAATTAGGAAAAGCTTCAATCAAATCCTTATTGTTTTTCAGGATTATTGTAAGTGCTAATCATCCTTAGACTTTTATTTAAGAATAAAGGGGGAAATAGCTGCATTTCTAGTTTTTTATGCTACTGTTTTTATGTAAGTATGATGTCAGATTATGTAAAATCAACTTTTATCTCAAATAAAGGGAGTAATAATTTACAAATGTAAAATAAAGTTAAATATTAACTTCGTTGTACATATGTACGACTATGTATACTTAGGATATACCAATGCATTCTGAGTTAACTGACTTTTAAAAAAAGATACTACATGTCAATCGCTTTGACTACAAAGGCTACGAGAAATTCGCTACCAGTTTTGCTATGGTACATAATATCAAGTTCGGATTTAATCTCATCCGAATCGTAACATCCCAAAAGTATATCTTTTCTTTGGAGAAGAATTTAAGATTTAAGTTGAACATGCACGAATAATTTTTGCGTTTTAAGCTTCGACTCAGCCACAGTGCGGTATCATTTTCAGGGAATTTCAGAATAAAACGCAAGCAGGGTACCGTTCGCTCTTATTTTAAACGCATTTCAAAGGTAAGTAGTGGATTTGTATTTATTCCGCGCACTTGAACTTTTCGGTAACATGTTAGTTTGTTCAATTCGATAGGGGTTGACATGGGAGTTTAGTACAAAGTCCAACTAAAAAACTAATGTATTGCAAAATGTTGATGTGAATTTTAACTCTGAATTTATATGGGTTTATTTTTTGAGATCGGTTTGAAACCGTTTTTTTTCTAAATTCTTACATTCGAAATCACTTCCAAACACATGGTTTCATCATTTTAAAGTTTCTAAGTTTGAGATAAAAAAACAAGTTGGGTAGACAGACCTATGCTCATGTCAGAAGGGTTTTGTACTCAAATTACAAAATGCAGTAACCAGCAACGAATAAAATCAAGAAACATGTCAAAGACGATTTTATTGGAGAAAATGTGCAATTTTAGGATCATACTATTGTCAACAAAGTTGAACGAATATTGACTTCTGAGATGTTTGTTATAGTTATACCCATAAATATCTGCTTTGATGATTTGTTCAGATTTTTTAGATCACGGGTTTCAATTCGCGAGGGAGGAAACACATTATTCATGTATTCCCCCCCGTGTGCCCCCAGTGAAGCAAAAACTGTCAGTTTAAGAACTGTTTGGTAAGCTTTCATAGAGAACTTTAAGTTGATACTCATATCGGCTACCTTTCATGAAATTTATTTTCAGGGACCACTCCTCTGTACTGAAATCATCGATTCATGGCCTGTTTTTTCGAATTCTAGAATGGTTACAAAGCCCTTTCGCTAGGAGCTCTCTCCTGCCTCTTCGACTTGTTTCAATTGTATGTACTCATCTTCATGATACCTATCACTCCTGAAATTTTCATGCAAATTCTAGCAAAGCTGTAGTGTCTAAGTCGGTAAAAAGCACATACGAGTATGGCTCCATAGCCATATGTTTCCATAGTAACACAGGGCATATTGCTCCATAGTAATACAGGAAAACTCAAATCGCTATAACTTCGGTAAATACTATTCGATCTTTATGAAATTTTCAGAAAAGATCAATCTTATAAATAATCATCTCTTCGCTAAATTTTATTGATTTTAAAGGTACCGTTTAGATTTTATTCAATAAAACAGAAAATCGATAAATCATACTATTCCTAAAAAAGATGAGTGAATTTTGACTTCTCATGTATTTGTTGTTGTTGTACTCATTAAGGCCTACATTCATGATTTTTTTCAGATTTTTCGGATTGACGGTGTCCAATCGCGAGGGGGGGTACGCGAAAACTTCGTGCATTTCCCCTTCCCGTGCTCCCCTCGTTACTTATAGGGCAATTATAAGACTTGTTTTGAAAAGATCCCATTGAGACCTTTCCAATGACACCCTATTCGACTACCAATGGTGAAAATTTTTTTTTTGAGGGGTCACCTCCCTATATGGGGAGACCCCCCTTAAACCCCTTTGAAAAAATTTTCCACCCTTAAAGTTTCAAGAGGTCACCACTTCTGACCTTTCCACAAAGTTTCATGGCTGTAACTTCTATAGTTTTGGAGAAAAAGTGCTGTGACATACAGACGGACGGACGGACAGACGGACACAGGTCGTGATTGCAATAGGGTTTTGTATTTTAGTACAAAACCCTAATTATTGTCGACAATACCGAGGACTTCAAACTATATGCCCAACATGTTTTTCCACACTTATATTCCAAACCAGAAATAAGAGTGGCAGCATTGAATCTGGAAGTGGTTGGTTACTTTACAAGATCCTACAAAATAGCTTAGAGCTCAACCGGAGTTGGTTTCTTCATGAAAAGTGACCCTTACGGTTCCCTTCTTATGGAGCACAGCAAGAACAAAAGAGCTTCCTTCGACACACCTTCAATCTAAATGGAGGTTCGCAAGTGTCGCTTGACTAAGCTCATGTACCTAAAATCCATAAAAGGAAATTCATAAAAATAAAATTCAGAGAAGCAAACTGCTGTCTAAGTAAAATAGAAAACAGTTTCTATGTGATACAAGAACGAAAAGTTTTCTTAACGTTGATTCAATCCAAATATAGTTGTAGTGCGCATTTTTGCCGGATTTTTAAAAGAAATACTACTTTTAGTACAAGGAATTTGTATTATGTAGCTTTGATAAGATTTAAGGAATTCATTCATTCTTTTACTAACTAACTCATTGACAAATTAGAGTCAAAAAATTCATTAATTGTCCATAGTTTAAGCTTTTGCATGAAATATTTCTGAGTGCTCCGAAACGTTTCAGGCATCAGCTTAAATCATGAAAAATAAATGAATTTTGTGATGAAATATGTTGTCAATATGGTTTTGGGACTATAAATTTCATTTTATTGAATTATGAAAATTGGATTTTGTGTTAATGGATTGTAGACTTTGAAGTGCGGTATTTTAAGGTGTCATGGGTAAACGGAGAAATTCATAAAGTTTTATTTAAAAACACATGCAAATTTTGATTCAAGGTAGTATCTTTTCAATTAGAATGCCAAAACATTTCACTGAATATGCATTTGTGCATTTTTTATAGAGTTTTATAAATTAAAATTGAAAATTTAGGGCTTTATTTTTCAAGATGGTGCTGAATTTCTAACTTGAAAATGAGAAAATACAAAAATAGGAGAAGAAAAATATACCCAAACTTTACCTTCGTAGTTGAAATTTAATGCTTTAATATTTTAAATATTCAAAAGAAAATATTTGATTTAGCCTTTTCAAGTAATATACCGGTTTTTCCAATAAGAGGCGTTATTTAGATATTAAAAGAAAAATGCCATTTTTTAAATATAAATGATTGGTTGTTTATTTCATTATAAAGAAGAAAGTATGCCGTTGATAAATAAAAATAACATCAGGCAAATGGCCACCACGACCACGCTTACAGGACCACATCCTTTTCATGAAATTTACCAAAACCAAACCACAAAGTGGCTGCCCTATGTTCTCGATAGCCTTACGAATAACATCTTTGAGGTCTTGAATCGACGCTGGTTATTGGCGTAGACCTTCTCTTTCACGTGGCTCCGAAAGCAGAAGTCGCAAAGTGTTAAATCACAAGATCCCGGTGCCCAATTGTGATCACCTCTTCGAGGAATAACACGATCCGGAAACTTTTCCCGTAAAAGATTGTAGTAATCGAGCAGTTATACCAGCAAACTGCTCGAAACCCTCCTATCTCCTATCTAAATTGTAATGGCAGATTTAAAAATAAAAATATGTAAATTTTCTCCTGTAATTGTAGTTTGTAGAATAGTTTTTCTTCTTATTGTTAGTAGTAAATGTAACTTGATATTAATTTTCCTTTATATTAAAATTTAAATGCTATCGTTAATTATCTTTTCTATAAAATTTAAATTTTATTACTCATTAATTTTTTTATTTCCTTCCTTCATGTAAATTTGTTCGCAGCATGTAAATTTTCTTCAGTTTATTTAAATTCCTTTACTTCATTTGTAATTATTTAGTTTAGTTAAAATTTCCCTACTACAATTAAATCCTGGTTTTTGGTTAAAAATTTAAATCTGGCCATTACAATACAAGATGTGGAACCTCTGACTTAGTGCAGGGCAATGGTGCATTTTCACCGTAGGCACGGAATGTGAAAGCCAAGACAAGTTTTGGACGGATGCAAACTGGACAAATGGGAGTCCGCTGAAGATCGCCGCCCAGCGCAGACGCCCCGAGAAAAAAGAAAACGGTTAGGGTAGAACGAAAGCGAAGAAAAGTCGTGGTGTGCAATGGAGTGCTGAAGAAAAGTTTATATTGAATATACAACTCTTGCGACAAAACAATTTTTTGATGATTGTGTTGCCCTTGCGCCCACGGTTGCGGCTCTCGAGTTATTCCTACTCGTCGTGTAGAATTGCAGCTTCGCACCGATCACTTTGTCTTGGTTTCCGCCTGAAATTTTAAATTTTAATCTTCCTTTGTTCAAAAAAAAATATTACAAGAATAATCAGTGAATGTGTTTCGATAAATCAATTATTTCCATCAATTCTAACTGGGAAAATTAATTTTCCATTGTGGCCTCATTGAAGTCTATTATTTTGGAATCGGTTCATAGTCAATAGGTGAAAGTGGAAGTGTAATTGAGACGGAGCTCCGCTGAATGCTTGAGAGTGTTTCATACTGAATGTATTCACAACTAGACCTAGCTGTTCACTTAAACATCGGCATTCTCCACTCGATATCATCACATCGACTTCATCATCATCACGGGCGCTATTTCTCGACATTTCGTTTAAAATAAAATTCAATCTTCACACTTGGCGTGCTGCTTCTGGGAAACATATTGAAATGATTGATTCTGGTGGATCGTGTCGGTCAGTGTTGTAATATATGTGCAGCAGTATATTTCCTTTGGTTGGCAGAAACAAGAAAGGATTACCAAAAAGTTTCAAAACAACAGAAACTAATTCCAAGTATGGCATTAATTTTCACAATAATAATAATATGTTTGTGAACAGTGTTGCTTATTAAGTTACGACTTGTGCTATTGTTAGTGCTTGCCACCGGATCCACGACATCGAGATGGGGGGCCTGCTCGCTGATCTTACGGCAGAATATTCGTCAAAAAGTTTGCACAGAAAATTATTTATCATACAAAATTTTGTGTATTTCGGAAGGGAGTAGGAGTTGTGGTCAGTGTTAGCGCATAGATGCATGCGATGCAACGATATTGGAAAGAGTAATCGTGAATCATAAAGTCGCGACGATATAGTGAAGCAAACGCCCCGAAAACCCATTTAAAAATCGACGAGGATCAAAAGACGCAACTGATGGTTCGTTCAAAGTGAGTGGTCCGACATAACTTCCTCATGAAAATTGAGTTAAATTGAATAAGTGCGAATCATTAAATGTGAAGAATATCGTTAACAAAAACGTATGCCAGTAGCAAAAGTCAGAAGTGTGTCGCTTTTGGTGTTTATTTGGAGCCGAACACATTTGGAAAGAGGTGGAGCAGTGGCATCACAAATTCATTTTCTGTAAATTGTAAAGCGAAGGGATTTTAAGGAGGATTGTAGATGCAAATTTTTTTTTTATTTCATTCATATTCAACACATACTGAAAAACTTCCTTAATTCAAAGACTACAAAATAGTGACTAGGTCTGGCAATAATTTTGAAATTGATAATCATAATAACTTTTGAGAGTGCCCCATGCCCAATAATTTAAATAATATATCAGTAGATGCCCAGATTGAATGCCAGGACTTACTCACCCCACCCCGTCAACGAGCGCTCGTCGGCGGAAAGGCTGGGTAAGTACCCTTTTGATTGATTTCAATTGTTTTATTGACATTTCAATGTTTTTATGTACATATAATGTTTTGTTTACATATATTTCAAATTTTATACACACTTTAATTCACATATACCGTAGTTATTTTTTGATAAACAAAATACCGTAGAACGGAAAAGAACATACATTACGAGTGATTTTTAATCAGGCACATGTTTCCTTTAGATTGTTATGATGATTGTTCTGAGATAATATACGTTAAAATATAATGAAGTAGTTAAAGTAGTATATTTCGGTCTTTTCATTTATGTTCTTTTGACTGGGGACAGGACCCGGTACGGTGGAAGGCTTTCCCCACCAAAAATGAGCAAACCATCGGGCACGCTCTAAAGTTCTTTTTGTTTCAGGGACTCTCGCGGGTTGAGTGGCCTCGCGCAAGGCTTTTTTTTTATGGCATATGGTTATGTAATTCGCTCATATAACTCTATGATATAAATTGGTCATCGGTATATTTCTTTTCGGATGGGAAGGCTCATACAAGTTATGTTTTCCACTCAGAAGGGAAATATATGGCCACTGCAACAATTTTGGATCTTGATCCGGTTGGGCGCGTACGAGAGGGCACCACCACCATCCAGTTGTCCCACTCTTATTTGTGGGCCATGCAAATCGTCGGGTAATGACGAGGTTTCCCTGAGTCCGTCTTGTTTCACTCGTTCAACTTGTTCTCTGAACAAGTCATTTTCCTTCTTTGTAGTTACCTACAATTTTTTGACTTCGAATGCGATATTCTTTTTGAAGTGGGTCCTTGTACTGGAGGAATGAACTCACCCCACGATATCGAAATGCTAGCCTGCCAGCGCATTCACGCGTCCCCAGACAAGGGCATTCTCGGCGCATATCGACATCTTTCTCCGCCGAGGCAGCAGACCATCTCTGCCGGACCATAAACTGCACTAAAGAGTCACACGTTGAGGATAGAGAGGCTTTTCAACAATAACTCTTGGGTTTTCCGAGCCTGAGATGCGACAATTTTGCTTGTTGACGAAGCTCAAGATGATTTGTCGATGGAGTTCCAGAACATTTTCATGCATTTCAAGGCCCCAATCAGCAAAGACACGACGTTGTTGATGATCGACCGGCTTGAGTTCTTGTGTGAACTGAACTTTATAAGCCTTAAGACCCAAATCTTTATGCAAAATACGGTGTAATGACGTTTGTGGAATTCCTAACTCCAAAGAACGACGGGGAATGGACAAACCTGGTTTTTCGTCAACACTTTCGGCTACAGCAGCAATATTCTCGGCTACTCTTGAGTGACGTGCACGGGTTTTATTCTTCACATCACTAAGTTGTCCCACCAGCTCGAACTTTTCCACCAATTTCTGTATTGCGGTCAGACAAGGTGCATTTTGAAGCGTTTATTGTTCCATTTTTATCAATGGCGTAGTTTTTACTTGGCAAATGTTAAAAAATTACAGCTCCAAAAGTTACACCTACCGAAATAGCGTGCTGTTCAAAATAACACCATTTATTGGAAAACCCGTTATTATTTTTATTATAAGATGCTTAAATATGCGTTTAGTTTGAATTGAGACTTGACTTTGACACAGTGTTTTGTCTGTCCTTAAAAAATAGAAGCTGCTCACAACAAAATCGATTTCTTTGCATTCAGATGTTGAAAAGTTAAAAAGTATTTAAAGATTATTTGAAATTGAACACAAGTAAAGAAGTAGTGTAAAATTCAACTCAGCAAAGAAATAACCTTAGGATATATTTTGAAGTTGAAAATCCTACAAAATTAAAAAAAGTTGGTACCTTCTACGACCCACCCTAATGAATGTGCAAAAAATTTACTCGATACTAGGTGAAGTATGTTGTTCAGAAAAAAAAATCTATTCATAGTAGCCAACAGAATCATTGATTTAAGGGTTGTAGTGATTAACTAAAATGCAGTAAAAAAAAACAAAACCCAAATTAGTTGCACAAAAGAAAAATAAAACGAACACATTCATTCATTTGTCCATAAATTAAAATTTCAATCTTTACATTAAGATAGTGAGTATGGAAAAGGAGTAAAAATTCGAGGTGCGTTCAAATATTAAGGTGACTTTGTATTTTTAGGAAAAAGTATTTATTCATTCGTCAATATTTAAAGTGTCCCCTTCAAAGTAGTCAATAAACTCGTGCCAACACTTTTTTAAAATCTTTGAAGCACTTTTCATAAGCACTTTTCGGTATAGCCTTGAGCTCTTCTAGCGATACAGTCGTTATCTCGTCAATCGTTGTAAATCTCCGTCCTTTCATAGGTCTCTTCTGTTTTGGGAACAAGAAAAAGTCACATGGGGCCAAATTCGGTGAATATGGTGGCTGAGGCATGGTTTTGGTGCTGTTTTTGGCCAAAACATTCTTGAGCTTTGATCCATTTTTTCGATAGCAAAAAATCGCCGTACCCGCACCAAACTTGTAACCGATATGCCTCTCACAAACAAACTAAACATATTATAGAGCTGAAAATCTAAACATATGTCCGTGATGAGTGCAACAACATAAAAAAAATGGCAAATCGATGATCGAATGAACGTTGTCCGCGAGATTTAAAAATGTCACCTTACTTTTTGTACACACCTCGTATGCTGTTCTGGTGATGACTCTAACAATGAATCAGTTCATGATGAGAAGAAACCGACAGTAAATCGCGAAAGAGTCTATCGCTATGGCTCTTTCACAGCAAATTCTGGTGAAGAGTAACTATCGACCTTTGCGTACAAATGCCGCAGAATTTATTCCGAACGAAAGTTAGAATGCGTCATGAAAAAACTACTAGAGGCTTCCTATTACTGGCAAATTAATGAGCTAGCATTGGCCAGTAATGATGAAATATTTGATTGTGCACCGAAAGAGGATTTCAAAAGTTTAAATAATATGTTGCAACACGATTAATATACAATCTACCAAAACAGGTTACAGATAAAAACAAACAGAAAGACCTAGTACTAGAATACCATGGATCACCACATGGAGGTCACTTAGGGATTAGAAAAATGATATTAAAATAAAAACAAAGATATTGTTGGAAGGGTGTGAGTTCAATGGTAAAAAAACTTATCGGTTTTTGTGACATTTGCCAAAAATATAAACAATTCAGATATAAACAAGTTGGGTAGACAGACATATGCTCATGTCAGAAGGGTTTTGTACTTAACTTACAAAATGCAGTAACCAGCAACGAATAAAATCATGAAACATGTCGAAGAGGATTTTATTCGAGAAAATGTGAAATTCGAGGTTCATACTATTATTAACAAAGTTCAACGCATTTTGACTTCTGAGCTATTTGTTATAGTTTACCCATAAATATCTCCTTTGATAATTTTTTCAGATTTTTTAAGATCACGGGTGTCCATTCGCGAGGGAGGAAACACATTTTTCATGTTTTTTCCCCTGTGCCCCAACTGAAGCAAAAACGGTCAGTTTAAGAACTGTTTTGAAAAGCTCTCATAGAGAACTTTCAATTGATACTCATATCGGCTACCTTTCATGAAATTTTTTTTCAGGGGCCACTCTTCTGTACTGTAATCATCGATTCATGGCCTATTTTTTCGAATCCTAGAATGGTTACCTTTTGCCCTTTTGCTAGGAGCTCTCTCCTGCCTCTTCGACTTGTTTCAATTGTATGTACTCATCTTCATGATATCTACCACTCCTGAAATTTTCATGCAAATTCTAGCAAAGCTGTAGTGTCTAAGTCGGTAAAAAGCGCATATGGCTCCATAGCCATATGTTTCCATAGTAATACGGGCATATTGCTCCATAGTAATACAGGAAAATTCAAATCGCTATAACTTCGGCAAATAGCATTCGATCTTTATGAAACTTTCAGAAAAGATCAATCTTATAAATAGTCATCTGTTTACTAAATTTTATTGAATTTAAGGGTACCATTTATATTTTATTCAAGAAAACATAAAATCGATAAATCATACTATTACTAACAAAGTTGAGTGAATTTCGACTTCTCATGTATTTGTTGGTCTTGTACTCATGAAGGCCTACATTCATGATTTTTTTCAGATTTTTCGGATTGAAGGTGTCCAATCGCGAGGGGGGGTACGCGAAAAGTTCGTACATTTCCCGTTCCCCTGCCCCCCTTGGTACTTATAAGGCAATTTTAAAACTTGTTTGGAAAAGATCTCATTGAGGCCTTTCCAACGACACCCTACTCGACTACCAATGGTGAAATTTTTTGTTTGAGGGGTCACCTCCCTATATGGGGAGACCCCCCTTAAACGCCTTTGAAAAATTTTTCCACCCTTGAACTTTCTAAAAGTCACCACTTCTGACCTTTCTACAAAGTTTCATGGCTGTAGCCTCTATAGTTTCGGAGAAAAAGTGCTGTGACATACAGACGGACGGACGGACGGACAGACGGACACAGGTCGTGATTGCAATAGGGTTTTGTATTTTAGTACAAAACCCTAAAAAGGAAAGAATGGTGCATACTGACAAGCCTTCCGCAACGTTCAAGATAATTCGGGTAGAAACGGTAGGACCCTTGAGAACCTTCAACCATTCTCGATATACTATATCTTGACAATGTAATGCTCATTTTCAAAATTTTTAGTCGCTGTACTTATTGAATCAAAAGGCGCAAAAATAGCTTTGGAGAAAGAATTTATTTTGAGATACGGACAGTTTAAGATCCTGAAAACAGATGGAGGTACTGAATTCTTTAACGAATTAATGGGGAAAATTTGTAAAAAACAAATATTCTCAGCCACATATTATCAAGAGACATTGGGTGTTGTAGAACGAAACCACAGAGCATTAAATGAATTTATGTTGCCATTTGCCGAAGATGAAGAATGGCAAGATTGGTTGCCTTATCACACATTTGCTTCTAATACTTCACCAAATATCGAAACCGGTTATTCTCCTTATGAAACTTCAATCATTACAAATCGATTAAATTCAGTGGAGACCCGGTTGACCGAATCTCAGTTATATGGAATCGCGGTTATCTGAACTCTATCGCAAATATTTTTAAGTGCTGTTAGCTGCGTTTGCATGCACATTCATGGACATATCGCAAAGGAACTTCCAGCCCACATCCCATTTGAAGTGTTCTCCGTATGGTTCAGATATTGTTTTCGTTGATCAGTTGCCAATCGCTACGCCGCACATAGGTCAATTTTCACGATCTATGCGGCCAAAAATATTTTTTCACTTTTATCATTTATATTCGGTTTTTATCATTTCTATGCAATATTATATGTCTGATTAATGAATTTGTTTTTGTTTAAACACCAGTTTTTTAGGGTTTTGTAAAATAATTTTACAAAACCCTACTAGTTTCGCGACCAGTCTGTCCGACTGTCCGTCCGTCCGTCCGTGTGTCACAGCAGTTTTTCTCAGAAACTACTTAAGCTAGAAACATAAAATTTTGTGTGTAGGTGTAAAGTGGTGATCTCTTCAAAGTTCAATTACGAAAAAAAATTTATAAGGTATTTAAGGGGGGTCTCCCCATGTAGGAGAGTGACCCCCCGAAAAAAAAATTTCATTGAAGGTAGCCGATATGGGTATCAAATGAAAGGTCTTGATGAGAACTTTTCAAAACAGGTCTTGGTTTGGCAAAATTTGCTTTGAGGGGCGCACAGGGAGGGGAAATACACGAAAATTTTGTGTTCCCCCCTCGCGATTGGACACCTGTGATCCGAAAAATACTGGCTGTTTTAAATGCGAAGATTGAATAATTTTGAATTATTTTTTCCCAACTTCAACGTTTAAGGTGCATGCTTTGAACACTTGATTCAATTTAATGAATGACTGAAGATGAGTACCTACAATTAATGCTCATAAGTGAAACAAGTCAAGGAGGTGGGAGAGAGCTCCTAGCAAAAGGGTGTTGTAACCATTCTAGGATTCGAAAAAATTGGCCTTGAATCGATGATAACAGTACAGGAGAGTGGCCCCTGAAAAAAAAAATTCATCAAACGTAGCCGTTATGAGTGTGAAATAAAAGTTTTCATGGGAGCTTTTCAAAACAGTTGTTAAACTGTCCGTTTTTGCTTCAGTGGGGGCACAAGGGGGAAATACATGAAAAATGTGTTTCCTCCGTCGCGGATGGACATCTGAAATAATTATCAAGGGAGATATTTATGAGTATAACAATGCCAAAAACCTCAGAAGTCGAAATTCGTTCAACTTTGTTAATAATAGTATGATCTTCGTATTTCATATTTTCTCCAATAAAATCGTCTTTGACATGTTTCTTGATTTGATTCGATCTGGTGACTGCATTTTGTAAATTGAATACAAAACCCTTCTGACATGAACGTAGGTCTGTTTACCCAACTTGTTTTTTGGTAAAATGTAAATAAAAAAAATTTGAATAAAAAAAATCGTCCTCGGATTCCATAAATAAAAAACACTGATATTCAAAAGAAATGTAGGATATATTTTATTTTTAAGTTGAGTAATACAATTTCCTAGAAAAACTAATACAAAAAATATGATGATAATACCTATATGTACAGTATTTATATTTTTATTCAAATAAAGAGACAACTTGCTCGTCATCTAAATCGGGTTCTGAGTAAGGATCTGCCGGCAATAGCATTTCTATTGTTTCGGGACAAAAACCTTTTGATATAGATGTCTTTTTGTTCTCTAGAAAACTTCCTAGCGAAGTTCTGACGATATAAGCGGAAATGTTTATTACGAGCCTCTGCAGCCTCCTCCGACAATTGACCTATTGGTAGCAAAGCTGTTTCAATGATAGTTGCTCCATGTATTAAAATTTTATGCATAGTCGGTGTCATAGGGTGCCATCCATATAAGTCTATATACAATTTTGCTGTTTCTTCGGCGTATTTTTCGTATTTTTTTGTATCAATTCTATGGCCACTTGCAATAGTCTCTAATATAACTTTTAATCTGTAAATTAATTCGTAGTTTATACCGGTTATGTCTGCCGCCAATTGGGGATTTGCGAAAAATCTTCTACTGGTATTACCATCATTAGTATTTCCAAAATTAGTTTTAGGCATGTCCACCAGTAATCCACTTTCAATCCGAAACCTGTTTTGGATGTGCATTTTTGTTTGTGCTTCTAGTTCTTTCTCTTTGTCTCTATATTTTTTAACAGGTAATTTATATGCCAAATGTATAACACTTTCAAATAGTCTAATTCTGGCGTGCAATATAGAGAGCCCAAAATTAATACCAGTTGAACTTGACTTCTTTTTATCAATTTTGTTAAAGTCTTTCGATGTTGCACCACAGATATAGCACCGAGTAGTAGACTTGGTTCCGGTTGCAGCGTTACATATTTTTCCGTCCACCATAGTCATCAGAAGAGAATGGTTAAAAGTGAATTTGATATCGTTCAAATTTATTTCTGTTGCTTTTAGTCCTTTCACGGATTCTTCGACGTAATTTATTTCTTCCTTTGTCACATCAGTTGATTCTTTCAAAAATCGAAATCTTATTGGACGGCAAAATTGTGGGGACGAGGGCGTAGGGTTTTGCCATATTACTTTTTAGGGTTTTGTACTAAAATACAAAACCCTATTGCAATCACGACCTGTGTCCGTCTGTTCGTCCGTCCGTCCGTCTGTATGTCACAGCACTTTTTCTCCGAAACCATAAAGGCTACAGCCATGAAACTTTGTAGAAAGGTCAGAAGTGGTGACTTTTTGAAAGTTCAAGGGTGGAAAAATTTTTCAAAGGCGTTTATGGGGGGTCTCCCCATATAGGGAGGTGACCCCTCAAACAAAAAATTTCACCATTGGTAGTCGAGTAGGGTGTCGTTGGAAAGGTCTCAATGAGATATTTTCCGAACAAGTTTTAAAATTGCCTTGTAAGTACCGAGGGGGCAGGGGAAGGGGAAATGTACGAACTTTACCCCCCCCTCGCGATTGGACACCTTCCATCCGAAAAATCTGAAAAAAATCTTGGATGTAGGCCTTCATGAGTACAAGACCAACAAATACATGAGAAGTCGAAATTCACTCAACTTTGTTAGTAATAGTATGATTTATCGATTTTATGTTTTCTTGAATAAAATATAAACGGTACCCTTAAATTCAATAAAATTTAGTAAACAGATGACTATTTATAAGATTGATCTTTTCTGAAAGTTTCATAAAGATCGAATGCTATTTGCCGAAGTTATAGCGATTTGAATTTTCCTGTATTACTATGGAGCAATATGCCCGTATTACTATGGAAACATATGGCTATGGAGCCATATGCGCTTTTTACCGACTTAGACACTACAGCTTTGCTAGAATTTGCATGAAAATTTCAGGAGTGGTAGATATCATGAAGATGAGTACATACAATTGAAACAAGTCGAAGAGGCAGGAGAGAGCTCCTAGCAAAAGGGCTTTGTAACCATTCTAGGATTCGAAAAAATAGGCCATGAATCGATGATTACAGTACAGAAGAGTGGCCCCTGAAAAAAAATTTCATGAAAGGTAGCCGATATGAGTATCAATTGAAAGTTCTCTATGAGAGCTTTTCAAAACAGTTCTTAAACTGACCGTTTTTGCTTCAGTTGGGGCACAGGGGGAAAAACATGAAAAATGTGTTTCCTCCCTCGCGAATGGACACCCGTGATCTTAAAAAATCTGAAAAAATTATCAAAGGAGATATTTATGGGTAAACTATAACAAATACCTCAGAAGTCAAAATGCGTTGAACTTTGTTAATAATAGTATGAACCTCGAATTTCACATTTTCTCGAATAAAATCGTCTTTGACATGTTTCATGATTTTATTCGTTGCTGGTTCCTGCATTTTGTAAGTTAAGTACAAAACCCTTCTGACATGAGCATATGTCTGTCTACCCAACTTGTTTATTATTCTTTCCACACACTACTTCAAGTGGCACAAATGAGCTCAAAAATAAATTAGCATCTAATTCCATATCATCACCGAATTTTTGTTTGTATTTAGCTTGCTGAGAGCCATCGCAACCCCATTTACAAATTATATTCAAGGAATTTCTCTCTTCTTCCTTAAGAGTTAATAGTACTTCTTGCAAGAAAATTGATAACCGCTTAACGGTATTGTCAACAAGGCTCTGTAAGCTGCTCTCCGCACAGGTGCTCGTGACCCACAAACATTCCTTTGGAGGATAGCATTCTTGTTTAGCTTGTAACAAAAGGTAATATGGAGGATAAAATGCCTTATTTGTATTTCGGATGATTTCGTACTGACGTCTTGTAAGGTCAGCCTCAACGAACATTGTCAGAGCTAGTAATGGTGTCAAAGGAGTAACACCATATTTTTTTCTTTTTCTTCGACTGCTTTTTTATATGCGTGAGCTCGAGCGGGATCATTTGTTATTTCTTTAAGAATACTTGACGCATCTCTTTTTCCTTGCACTCTTAAGGTTGTTTGTGCCGCGTGAACAATGACGTCATCTTCGACATTTAACCTAATTTCTTCAGTTTTTCGACGCTTAGTTCGTTCACTTGCTTTATCGAAAGTTTTCAAAGGCCCCCCCGGTCGATTCAACAATTTTGAAGGAAGTTCGAAAGTTCCCTCTAGCCAAGACTCGTTGTATTTCAAAAAATCGTCTTCCTTTCTGTGACATTTCATCCACCTTTCCTTTAATTTTGCTTTAAATGAAGAAAATCGAAGTTTTATTGTTTTTAAATCATCATCAGTAGTGCCATAGTTCGATAGTAAGTGATTTTTCAAATGATCGAGACTTGCTTCGAGATTTGGTAAATTTTGGTCTCTCATTATTCCATAAAGGTATCTCCGGGTAACAATTTTCACTCTGGCAGTTCCTAAAATAGCGAAATACAATGATTATTCAAATAAGAAGAAATATGAATATTTTATTGAAAAAAACTTTGCCGTTAAAAATGAGCCTCTTTTCATTATCTGCAAGTTTCTGCAGCTAATTTTAGTAATATTTACAAAAGGAAGGATGGTACTTCAAAATAAAAATAAAACGAACACGGAGTTTAACGGAGGAATACAATAAATTCACTTACTACTCACTTATTACTCTAAAATTTGTCTAAGAAAACACTCTTTGTTATACTCGTTTACTACGTAATTATATTAAAAAATAATACCTGGGTTATCGAAATCCATCACCTTCACTTCAAAAACTGACACTGGTAAAGAAATATTTATGTTCAAACTTGTGGTTGCTTTAAACACTGTGACCTCGAAGAAGAACGCACTTGTTGACGGTCAAGGTCCAACTACCGCTGCACGCTCGGAATGTGGGGGGATCGTTTTAATGGGTGATTTAGGATTTGCTGAAATGTTTTCTAATCACTGATAATTTGTTTTAAATGGTTACCGTTAGTTTTTAAAATCCAATTTTGGCCGCGTAGATCGTTAAAATTGACCTATGTCATGTGCTCATGTCACATATGTATTAAAAAATGTCGAAGCGCAAAAGAGTGGTGTTGTAGCTCAAAGATAAAATAAGTATAATCAATTCCCTAAAGAAGGGAGAACCCACTCTTGAATTAGCTGATAAGTATGGTGTAGGCGAGTCCACTATAAGTGATATCAAGAAGAAGACCCAGTCAATTTTAAAATACACTTGCAAACTAGACAGTAAAGATGGGAGCCAACATCGAATAGCTATGAAAAAACCGAAAAATGAACTTTTGGAGGAAAGCATTGTATTGCTGGTTTCTACAAAAACGATTCACAAGGCAACCAATATCTGGTACTTTGCTCGGTGAAACAACATTGCAGCTGAATCAAAAAATTGGTGGCAATGAATCGTTTGCGGCAGGTAACGGCTGGTTACCTATATCGATTTAAATCTCGCCCCGGAATACGTGAATAGAAGTTCAAGGTGATAAAATCTATGCAGATGAGGATGTAGCTGATTCATTTAAGGATATTTTTAGAAAACAGTTGGATAAAAATAATTACGACTTTGACTTTGCCTACAATGACGATGAAACTGGGTTAAATTGGATATCAGCTCCTGGATTCAAAACAAGTAAAGAGCGAGTAATAATATTAGTTTGTGCGAATGCCTCTGCTTCCCATTGAAAAATCGAAAACCCTAGATACTTAAAAATGTCAGGGGTCCCTTAGCATATAAAAGCCAAAAATGGTCTGTCTCATGGCTCTGGATTGCTGAGACAGCCGGGCTTTTTAGGCCCTAAGTTGAGCGCCATTCGTTGTATTTAAAAATGCAATAAATTATCACCTAAAGTAAAAACTCAATCTAAGGAAGTGAATATTTCGCAATATGTTATTTTCAGTATTTCAAATTAAGCTTTTATTATTATGAAGATATCAAACATAGAGAAAAATCGGTTATCCTCCTTCTTTCTACTTTTTTAAAAATTATTCACTTCCATATCTTCCCTGTGGAAAAATATTATCTTCAAAACGCTGAAGTTAATACTTGTTTATAACTACCTTTAGATTAAATCTAATAGTGCACACACAATTTCTCACTCTCGCATACATTCAAAAATATAAAACCTCGTAAATTATTGCAAACCTGCTTTGATATATTTCAAAATTCGTTGATGACCTACTACCTGTTACTGGTTACTACCTATTGCGTAGCGTGCTTCGCTTTGAAAACATTCATATAGCGTTTGTCTCATACTGTGTCACGTTACTCCAAGCAATTCCGGTTGGGGGCCTTGTGATCCCGGCTAACCCGTGGAGACATGGTTGGAAGGCACCACTCGCCAACCCTTGAACTGCTCCCAGGAGCCAATTGGTGAGCTTGAGGCTTCCTGGAATGATTAACAGCAATTCGTGTCACACACACTAGGCCTACACCTTATCCTGACTGGCTAATATTCCCTAGCCACTAATAGTTCTTTCTTGGCTCGTCGAGCCACTTATCAGCACTTCAACAAAAATCAATTTGAAACCCCTCTTCACAATCACCACCTATACAATTCGGAATCCCCGACGGGAAGGGTTTTTGCCACTCCAGACGTAATTTACGCCTTCCACCAACACTACACACTCCACGTGCGATCACACTGGCTGTAAACACTATCGCATGCAAAGAATTCCATATTGCAATCCAAATTATAATCCAAAGTTATAGTCCAAAGTGTTATTTGATATTTTCCCTCAAAGGGTAAAGATTCATAAACTTACAATTTTCTTAAAATTTCTTACGTTGGGGGCCCGTTGATGGTCAAACTGTCAAAGGCCTTTTGATTCCTCCACTTCTTCTGCTTCTGCCCGATTTGCACGCTTGCAATGGAACTTCAACACGATTCGCTGTCCACTTCAATTATCTTCGCTGTTTGCTCCTAATACTCGTGCCTGTTGATTACTGGTGGTGGTGGCTATGATCCCATTCGTGACTTCCCCATTTGCGGCAAGATCGTCCTTCTCATTGTTGAAAGAATCCGTAAAAGAGGCCACTTATCGCAACGGCTATTTTTCTTGAGTTAAAGAACCCTAGTTCAAGGCCCCAACAACCTCCATGGCGGCTCAACCTTACAGCGTTTTCCTTGTATTTGAACCCAGTTTTTTTTTTGGGTGTCCATCTTTTTTTTTCATGCACAATCATCCGCATCATCGATAACAGCAATATCGACTTGTTTTGTCATTTGTTATTTTGATGCTTGTGGAGTGTTAACGTGCACGATGGTCATTCCGATTCTAGTAGTTAGTTTTTCATTTGGTTGTCCTCGCGCGGAAAATGTTGCAAATATTTAAGCCCATCCATAATATTTTAAGATAAGATACACGTTTATGGTGCCGCAATTGGTTTACACTGTCACGTTACAGTGGCCCTCTTCATTGCCTGTACCATCATTGTGTCCGCGAAGGAATATTTCGGCAAGATCAAGGACTTCTAAGTACATTTTGTTGTGATTGTGCCAAATATAATATGGTTTTTAACATCGTCTTTAATCTCTGCGAAACAACGATAAAGAAAACAGTAAAAAAATTGCGAAAATGTTTTTTATTTTTTAACATATTCTATTTTAGCTCGATACACTTTTCGCAACGACGTTCAATATGTTCGATACCCGCTTTATAGTAGGAACTGTCAAGTTCTTCAAAATAGCTTTTAACCGCAGGCTCTACCTCTTCATCGTTGGCAAATCTTTTGCCATGTTTTTCAAATTCGCCATGTTTTCAAATTCGGAAAAAGAAAATAATCTGAGGGAGCCAGATCTGGATTATTGATTTTAGCCATCGCAATGACGCATGAGTGGACTGATGCGTTGTCCTGATAAAACAACAATTTCTTTTTCGTCAGATGGGGCTGTATTTCGTTGATTTCATCACTCAAACGCTGCAACGAGGCTGAATAATATGCGCCGTTGATTGCTTTTTCTTTTTTGAGATAATCAATAAATATTATTCCACGCGCATGCCAGAAAACGGATGCCATGACCTTGCCAGCTGACTGAACTGCCTTTGCTTTCTTTGGAGCTGGTTTTCCCTTTCATGCTTTGACTGCTCCTTGGTCTCAGGTGTAAAATGATGGAACCATGTTTCGTCCACGGTTATGAATCGACGCAAAAACTCGGCTTTATTGCTGCGAAACATTGTCAAACACTCAATGGAAACATCCTTACGTAGCTGTTTGTGCTCCATTGTGAGCAAACGTGGCACCCATCTGGCGCATAGCTTTCTCAAGTTCAAATTTTCGGTCATAAATCTCGCGAACTTTTAGTCGAAAGTCATTCAATCCCATTTTGTGGATTTTCTTCATATTTTCTGACGTAATTGGTCGACCACTGCGGTGTTCATCTCGGTAGCTCGTACGACCTTGTTTACACTCAGCTACCCAATATTTGACCATTGTAAACGAAGGAGCAGACTTTTCCAGAAGAGAACCCAACTCGGCCTTGAAATCGGTTGGACTTAGACCTTTCAAATGAAAGTATTGTATCACATAACGATGCCCGATTTTTTCCATATTTACGTACCATTATGAATTTTTCACATTAAGTTGTTGAAACGTGGTATTGTCAATCACAGTAATTGTTTTTTAAAATCTACCTGTATTCACAAGTCAAGTCGGGTACTTTCGAGACCACTCTCGTATTATTGGGGTGTTTAACGTTAACCTCATTAACTGTAGCAGTCTATATCTTGATCGTATTTCGATTAAAGAATAAGGCCGTTTGGACAGTCGTAGAAGCTTCGATATTCTTCCTCTTGATAACGAATTCATTGCTACTTCTTGCAATCGCAAGACAATTGATGCGATTTTTGAACCGATTTTAAAGAGTTTGGCTAGTAAGATTCAAAATTCACCATACCTGAGTCTTCAATCTGACAGGTATAGACATTCGTCTAGTGCCAGAAGTACCAGGATCTGCAATACGACAATCAAGCTCCACTCAAAAAAAAAAACTGCCAGCAACAAAAACCATATGGAAGAGACCTCTGTGTGTGATATGCCAAGAACGACAAAGATGTATCGTATTGCTCCCTTGAAAAAATTTGTATTTGTGTGACGATTGTGCTGATTATTTAGCACCTTATCAGAACATTTGTCCTCTATATAGGATTTATATTAACAATCAACTAAGAATTTATGTATAAGACTGATATTCATAGATTATAAGTTCGATTGGATTTTACGAAGGAATTTTTCGGCAAGGCGATAGACTGCGTGTCGGACGATAAAATCAAGAGTTCTTAAGTATATTTTGTTGGGTACGAGGAACTTACATCACGGAAAACTTTCAACACAAAATCGAGCTGCCAGCTGCTAGCCTAGGTGTGACGAGGGAGATGTATGGGGAGCGGGTTCCAAGAGTGCCTATGAGAAGCCACCAGCGGTATTACCGCACGATGGTAAAACTCTTTTGTAAGAGCATCGTCATTAGGCGGTAGGCTAAGTACTTGTTGAATGACCCCTTGTACAATATAAGGGGAATACGTCACCTCATATGCATTGTTGAAGCGCAACGCCTCCGTACAGGACAAGTTACGTGCCACAACTGCCAGCAGTTTGGACACTCCTCCAGAAGCTGTCACGCATAAGCCCGTTGTATCAAATGCAATGGGCTCCACCATTTTTCCAAATGCGTTAAAAAACAGAGGAAAAGCCAAAATGTGTGAACTGTGGTGGAGAACATCCAGCCGTATAGGACAAGTTACGTGCCACAACTGTCAGCAGTTTGGGCACTCGTCCAGAAGCTGTCACGCACAGGCCCGTTGTATTAAATGCCATGGGCTCCACCATTTTTCCAAATGCGTTAAAAAAGCAGAAGATAAGCTAAAATGTGTGAACTGTGGTGGAGAACATCCAGCCAACTATGGTGAATGTCAGGAAATCGTTCGCACAAGTTGCAGCTGCAAATACCAATAAAACCACCACAATATCTACACAACAACAACAAGAAACAAGTTGGGTAGACAGACCTATGCTCATGTCAGAAGGGTTTTGTACTTAACTTACAAAATGCAGTAACCAGCAACAAATAAAATCATGAAACATGTCAAAGACGATTTTATTCGAGAAAATGTGAAATTCGAGGTTCATACTATTATTAACAAAGCTCAACGCATTTTGACTTCTGAGGTATTTGTTATAGTTATACCCATAAGTATCTCCTTTGATAATTTTTTCAGATTTTTTAAGATCACGGGTGTCCATTCGCGAGGGAGGAAACACATTTTTCATGTATTTCCCCCCTGTGCCCCAACTGAAGCAAAAACGGTCAGTTTAAGAACTGTTTTGAAAAGCTCTCATAGAGAACTTTCAATTGATACTCATATCGGCTACCTTTCATGAAATTTTTTTTAAGGGGCCACTCTTCTGTACTGTAATCATCGATTCATGGCCTATTTTTTCGAATCCTAGAATGGTTACAAAGCCCTTTTGCTAGGAGCTCTCTCCTGCCTCTTCGACTTGTTTCAATTGTATGTACTCATTTTCATGATATCTATCACTCCTGAAATTTTCATGCAAATTCTAGCAAAGCTGTAGTGTCTAAGTCGGTAAAAAGCGCATATGGCTCCATAGCCATATGTTTCCATAGTAATACAGGGCATATTGCTCCATAGTAATACAGGAAAATTCAGATCGCTATAACTTCGGCAAATAGCATTCGATCTTTATGAAACTTTCAGAAAAGATCAATCTTATAAATAGTCATCTGTTTACTAAATTTTATTGAATTTAAGGGTACCATTTATATTTTATTCAAGAAAACATAAAATCGATAAATCATACTATTACTAACAAAGTTGAGTGAATTTCGACTTCTCATGCATTTGTTGTTGTTGTACTCATGAAGGCCTACATCCAAGATTTTTTTCAGATTTTTCATAGATTATAAGTTCGATTGGATTTTACGAAGGAATTTTTCGGCAAGGCGATAGACTGCGTGTCGGACGATAAAATCAAGAGTTCTTAAGTATATTTTGTTGGGTACGAGGAACTTACATCACGGAAAACTTTCAACACAAAATCGAGCTGCCAGCTGCTAGCCTAGGTGTGACGAGGGAGATGTATGGGGAGCGGGTTCCAAGAGTGCCTATGAGAAGCCACCAGCGGTATTACCCTGGACAGTGTTATTTCTATTTTGCAAGCAAAAATATAAAGCTTTTCGTACTCGTTTGCCATTGTGGTTTGACAGAATCATCGCCGCGTAAGTGCTCAAATCCTTAGTTTATGATTTTCAATTTCTTGACCACTGGTCGCACTATTGACTTAATTTTTGTCATTTTGCCAGGTTTGGTCGAGCTCTTGTTAATAACTTAATTTAATATTTGGTGTGTTTCGAATACTTTGGAACTACTGGATTTTGGAATTTCGATGCAGTTGTCAGCGTTTTACAAAGAATCACATCATGTTGAAAGTTACGCCGGCATATCTTCCAACAACAGTGTTTCTAAAGTTGCACTTCCCTCTTGTGGTCCTAGGCAGCAGATATTTCTAGATTTTTAATTAACCCTTTGTGTTTTATTTTGTATATGCTACGAGTATATCTACTAACTTATCTGCCAACCATCCATTAACCATCTAAATTCCGACGGAGGACTAGAGTGCCGCGGGTATATGCTACAAAAATCGAACCAAAATAGTAACACCTTAGCGTTGGATATCTTTGTGCACCCCGGAATCGTTCTTTAAAATGTTGCGCTTCCCTAGCTTCAAATTTTTCTGCCAATCCTCATCGTGAAAGTGGAGTTGAACTTCGGTGGCAAAAATAAAGCTGCTTCCTTATAACTTAACCCCCAACCTCACCTATCACTAATAATGAGATGGTTTATACTAATACTAACTTTACTTGATCAATTAATCCTTCTTACTAGTCCTTCAGCGCGTGGAATGGTGCCTTGACAATATTCCGATAAAATGTTGGAGTGCGGGGAATCCTTCCCTCCCAGGAGTGGCTCCGAGTTGTTTTTTTATTTTATGTTTTGTAACAACTGTTTATCATTATTGGCCAAAAGTCGTTAGCGCGCTAAAATGTTTTTTTCAAATTAAGTTGATAGAAAAAGTTGGCCAGAGGAGCCAAAGTAGTATCCATAGCTGAAATATTCTGCTGAGAAATTGCGTTCATTAAGTCGTAGGAGTCCTCTCTCAAATTCAACAAATATTTATAATCACAAAGCTACTGATGTCCCCAGCTGACTGCATACGAAGAGTTGCATCAAAAATTTGGTTGGCCTGACACGCAGAGACTAGATTGACGAATGTTATGCCCTTTTGAGAACTGAAAATTCAGCTCCATTTGAGCCTTGAATATGAAAAAATCATCTCCCACCAGTTAGTTGCCGTATAAGTTAGCTGGGCTATTTTTTGGCTTCTCCCTGATTTTATTGTTTTATATTCAAAAAATGTTATGTGCTTCTTCAAAGATTATTTTCGTTATTTGAGTAAAAACTAAAGATAGTTATGAGCAAGTATTAACTCCAGCGTTTTGAAGATAATATTTTCCACAGGGAAAATATGGAAGTGAAAAGCTTTGAATTTTGAAAAAAAAGGAGTGAAAACAGGAGAAAAACCGATTTTTCTCGATATTTGTAGTGTTTTACCATTATAGATTTTAGTTGTCTTCCTAACAATAAAAACTTCATTTCAAATAGTGCAAATAACACATTGCAAACTTCTCACTTCCTTGGAGATATCTTTTCCAAAATACATTGAGTGTTTAATATAAGTGATAATTTGTTCCATCTTTGAACACTACCCGTAAAGCATTGGACAAGTTTCAACGTAGTCGCACGACGGTTTTTGATGAACCACACCCAGCTGCCCCAAAAACGGTAACCACGGAGGATAATGTGACGAAAATTCACGAGCTCGTATTGGCAGACCGCCAATTGAAGGTGTGCAAGATAGTTGAGATAATAGGCATCTCAGAACATTGTGTAAATCGTATTTTGCGTGAGATTTCTGGCACGATGAGTGCCACGTTTGCTCGCTCCGGATAACAAACGCAACCGTGAGACCACTTCAGAGCAGTTTTTGATGCAATCTGAAGGCATCGTTTCGTGACCGTCGACGAAACCTGGCTCCACTAGTACACACCAGAGACTAATGGGTAGTCAAAACAGTGGACTTCACCAGGCGAATGTGCTCCAAAGAAGGCAAAGACTGTCTTATCGGCCGGAAAGGTGATGGCCACCGTTTTCTGGGATTCACCAGCTGTGATCCACATCAACTATCTGGAGAAGGGCGAAAAGGTCGCAAGGCTCTTCTATGTCAAATTATTGGGCCAATTTCACGCCGAATTGCAGAAAGTAAGGCTCCATTTGGCAAAGAAAAAGTGCTCTTATACCATGAAAACGCACCGGCTCACACCTCCGCCGCCGCCACGGCCAAATTGATCGAATTGAGCTATGAACTGCTACTGTATTCTTCAAATTTGGCCCTGTGTGACTCCTATTGTTTCCAAACTTAAAAAGTCACTCACCGGGCAGAAATTTTAGTTGAATGAGGATGTCATTGCCGCCACGGAGGCCTATTTTGCAGACCTCTAGAAGACGTATTTTTCAAACGAGTTAAAGAAGTTGGAGCATCGTTAGGTCAAATGTATAGAGCTAAGAGGAGATTATGTTGAGAAATAAATCATCAATTTTCTAAAATTTTCATTTTTTTTATAGGCCAAGTACTCATCGTACCGCCCCCATATACACATGCAATTGATGTATTATATCAGGACTCTAATACGGACAGATCTTCATTAATAACACTTTTTATGCCTTCTTTTCATTTCGTCATTAGAACTTCCATTTTCACTTCTCAATCTTATCGAAGTGAATTTAAATAAGCAGAAGGCTCATGTTGAATAAATTTTTCCACCCAATTAGATCATTTTCCTTTAATTTTGAATCCTTCCACATTTTTTTAAACTGCGGCAATCTGTTCAATGTTTCATTTGATTGATAGTTAGAAGAAAAATACTTGGAAATACCTGCATGCATTAGAGGTCATTAAAAAGCATACATCTATGAAATTTAGAGTCTTCTTTTGTTCGTACATTACTTAAAATCTTCACTAAAGGCCAAAAAGTAATCCGAGACTGACATATACGTGGGTCATTCAACAAGTACTTAGCCTCGCCGCCCAATGACGCTGCTATTACAAAAGAGTTTTACCATCGTGCAGTACATTCAACAAAGCTAATGAAGGGAATTGACTGAAACTTTGACAGTGGGCTACTAAAATAATGTACTGCACGATGGTAAAACTCTTTTGTAAGAGCATCGTCATTAGGCGGTAGGCTAAGTACTTGTTGAATGACCCCTTGTACAATATAAGGGGAATACGTCACCTCATATGCATTGTTGAAGCGCAACGCCTCCGTACAGGACAAGCTACGTGCCACAACTGCCAGCAGTTTGGACACTCCTCCAGAAGCTGTCACGCATAAGCCCGTTGTATCAAATGCAATGGGCTCCACCATTTTTCCAAATGCGTTAAAAAACAGAGGAAAAGCCAAAATGTGTGAACTGTGGTGGAGAACATCCAGCCGTACAGGACAAGTTACGTGCCACAACTGTCAGCAGTTTGGGCACTCGTCCAGAAGCTGTCACGCACAGGCCCGTTGTATTAAATGCGATGGGCTCCACCATTTTTCCAAATGCGTTAAAAAAGCAGAAGATAAGCTAAAATGTGTGAACTGTGGTGGAGAACATCCAGCCAACTATGGTGAATGTCAGGAAATCGTTCGCACAAGTTGCAGCTGCAAATACCAATAAAACCACCACAATATCTACACAACAACAACAAGAAACAAGTTGGGTAGACAGACCTATGCTCATGTCAGAAGGGTTTTGTACTTAACTTACAAAATGCAGTAACCAGCAACAAATAAAATCATGAAACATGTCAAAGACGATTTTATTCGAGAAAATGTGAAATTCGAGGTTCATACTATTATTAACAAAGCTCAACGCATTTTGACTTCTGAGGTATTTGTTATAGTTATACCCATAAGTATCTCCTTTGATAATTTTTTCAGATTTTTTAAGATCACGGGTGTCCATTCGCGAGGGAGGAAACGCATTTTTCATGTATTTCCCCCCTGTGCCCCAACTGAAGCAAAAACGGTCAGTTTAAGAACTGTTTTGAAAAGCTCTCATAGAGAACTTTCAATTGATACTCATATCGGCTACCTTTCATGAAATTTTTTTTCAGGGGCCACTCTTCTGTACTGTAATCATCGATTCATGGCCTATTTTTTCGAATCCTAGAATGGTTACAAAGCCCTTTTGCTAGGAGCTCTCTCCTGCCTCTTCGACTTGTTTCAATTGTATGTACTCATTTTCATGATATCTATCACTCCTGAAATTTTCATGCAAATTCTAGCAAAGCTGTAGTGTCTAAGTCGGTAAAAAGCGCATATGGCTCCATAGCCATATGTTTCCATAGTAATACAGGGCATATTGCTCCATAGTAATACAGGAAAATTCAAATCGCTATAACTTCGGCAAATAGCATTCGATCTTTATGAAACTTTCAGAAAAGGTCAATCTTATAAATAGTCATCTGTTTACTAAATTTTATTGAATTTAAGGGTACCATTTATATTTTATTCAAGAAAACATAAAATCGATAAATCATACTATTACTAACAAAGTTGAGTGAATTTCGACTTCTCATGCATTTGTTGTTGTTGTACTCATGAAGGCCTACATCCAAGATTTTTTTCAGATTTTTCGGATGGAAGGTGTCCAATCGCGAGGGGGGGTACGCGAAAAGTTCGTACATTTCCCCTTCCCCTGCGCCCCTCGGTACTTATAAGGCAATTTTAAAACTTGTTTGGAAAATATCTCATTGAGGCGTTTCCAACGACACCCTACTCGACTACCAATGGTGAAATTTTTTGTTTGAGGGGTCACCTCCCTATATGGGGAGACCCACCATAAACGCCTTTGAAAAATTTTTCCACCCTTGAACTTTTAAAAAGTCACCACTTCTGACCTTTCTACGAAGTTTCATGGCTGTAGCCTCTATAGTTTCGGAGAAAAAGTGCTGTGACATACAGACGGACGGACGGACGGACGGACGGACAGACGGACGGACAGACGGACACAGGTCGTGATTGCAATAGGGTTTTGTATTTTAGTACAAAACCCTAAAAACACTCAAACCCGAAAACAAGTAAACACTCCACTAAACACAAATAACATCATGGACACACTCTTTGCCACCATGCAAACACAATTCCAAACCATGATGCAATACACGATGGCAAAAATGATTCAGGGAATGTTTGCATCACAAAATAACACACTGACAAAGAAACAATAATGAGCTACATGTATCATTTAACCATTCTCACATGGAATGCAAATTTCCTGCTTTAAAGGCTGGTGAGTTGGCACAACACATATTTGATTGTAAATTTGACATCATTCTCATCCAGGAAACCTTTCTGAAGCCTGGAAGTCGCCTACGCTGCCCTAACTATTTTCTGTACAGAAATGACAGAACAACAGGCAGAGGAGGCGGAACGGCCATTCTTGTGAGAAGGAATGTGAGCCATAATCTTGTTTTGACACCTACCTTACAAACGCTAGAAGCTACTGCAATTCAAGTGCGGACGGATTATTTTGAATTCATGTTAGTCTCGGTATACAGCTGCCCTCAAGCAGCTACGCTACGAAGATATAAAAACAACTTCTGGACTTTCAGGGTCCCATACTCCTTGCCGGAGACTTCAATGCCTATCACCGAAGATGGGGAGCTGTGAGAAGCAATCGTGCTGAGGCTGAGTTAAATCGATTCATCACAGATAATCCACTAAGCCTGCATATCCCCAACGAACCAACACATTACGGCTACCGAAATAATTATCCTCTCGATATTGGTATATCACGTACCTTTGAACACGATGTACACATCGAAGCCCTTGATGAAATTTCATCCGATCGCAAACCAGTGCTCTTTTTAATAGGAGGAATATACATAGACGAACACCTACAAGAAAAGAAGAATACTGATTGGCAAGCTTTCCAAGATGCACTGGCTAAAGAAACCATTATTCAAACACTTGAAACAGCTAGCGACACAGAGAAAATGATAGAAGAAATCACAGACAAAATAATACCCTATGAACTCCCTAACGACATCAAAAACTTAATAAGGAGGATGAATTGAGTTCGGGGTAGGGCTAGAAACACAGGTGATCCTAGATTACGCCAGGAAGCAAATCAAATTACGAACAAAATTCGTGATCGGATATCGAAATTCCGCAATGAACAATGGAAGAGCTTCTTGCTAAGTCTGGTGCCTGAGAGCGACGCTTTCTGGAGGGTTTCCAAATACTTTCGTATTAAAAACAGGCTTGAAATACCACCAATTTACGGCCGTTACGGTATCAAATTCGACAGTTCTGGTAAGGCGGAGGCCTTCGCAGATACTCTAGAACAATAGTTCTGTGAAAATTCATCTGATGAGGAGGACCATGACGAACGTGAAGATCACGTCAATCGGTTGACCAACAGGTTCATGAAGTCAGACATAACAGACTCCGATCTAATACAAAGCACCTGTCTTCAAGAGGTTAAAGACATCATAAAAGTACTGAACAGACGGAAAGCACCGAGATTTGATTTAACATCTAACACCATGGTGTAATGGCTCCCAGATAACATTCTCGATGCAATAGCAGCGATTACAAACGCAATTTTCCGCTTGCAAAAATACCACAAAATATTGAAATCGGCAATAGTTATTGTTCTTCCAAAACCTGATAAAAACCTCATTTTTCCACGAAACTGGCAACCTATTAGCCTATTATCCTCTCTACCGTAAAAAGTAGAGCGGGTGCTACTAAATCGACTAACTGAGGTTGTTCCCGAAAGAGAAATAGTTCCAGAAGAACAATTTGGCTTCAAACCATGACACTCCACAGAACTCCCGCTTACTGGGGTGGTCTAGCACATTAGAATAGGGCTAAACCATAGAAAATCAACAGGTTTGGTCGTGTTTCACATAGCCAAAGCCTTCGATAAAGTCTGGCATGTAGGATTTATTTACAAAATGCATGAATCTCAAATGCCACTGCAGCTCATCCAAATCATTGCGGCAAATTCAAGCTGGAGTCCCACAAGGATCACCCATCTCCCCCATACTATACAACATCTTTACTGCAAATCTACCTCGGCTGCCTTTGAATGTCCACAAGTCCCTATACGCCGACGATACCTGTGTTATATACTCATCCAGACAAGCAAAAGTCATCACCACCAAACTACAGCCCTCTATTGACATACTTTTGAAGTATTTTCGCAAGTCGAAGATCAAGCTAAACAAAGACAAGACCCAGGGATTATTTATAACTAGAAAAAGACAACAACAACGAAAACTCTGACTGTTGAAAACGAAAATATTGCCTGGTCAAGAACAGCCAAATACCTAGGACTGACATTCGACAACAAACTCTCCTGGACCGACCACACACGCAACAAATTAGGACATTGTTACAATGTGCTGTCCCAACTCTTTCCACTCCTTAAGGCCAAGAAACTCAATATCAAGAACCGTCTGCTGATCTACAAACAAATAATACGACCGAAGCTACTATATGGTAGTACAGCCTTCTACCAGACGACAGGGACCAACAAAAAGGCACTACAATCCATCCAAAACAAAAGCATTAGATAAATCTTCGGAATCCCATGGTATGTTAGAAATACGGACATATACAAGGACCTTAGAATCGAACCGGTCGACATATTCGTACGTGACAAAGCATTTAAATTGCTCCCTGGGAATCCTAAGATGCTAAGCACTCCCAAAAGAAATTTACCCAACTATCCGCGGTAGTTTTAACAAAATATAATTGACCATAATCAAAATAATACGATCTCGTTAATCATGGTGAGCAAATAATTGCTCACAAATAGAAGGGAGCTAGGGTGCTAAATCGCACCAGCTCCAAGGAGAACGAATCCAAGGTTAAGGCCAAAAAGTACACAAGCAACGTCCTATGAGTATGCACTTATTGTATAAGTATTTCTAGGGAATATTTTTACTTCAATATTAACTACCGTTTAAGACTTATCTAAGAAACTAAACACCTTAATAGGCAGTAATCAAAGTTTTGAAATTCTTTTCCAATATCTGCTGGATTTATCAAATCCCTTAAATAATTACGTGCTAAGAAGAATTCTGAATTAAGCAAGACTCAGAATACCTAACCCATTCTAGTAATTACTTTAGCTTGTGTATCCTGTTACCAAACCGACCTAAGCATAATCTGAAAATTATATTCTTTCATAAGAAATCTAATAAGATCAAATATTTAGAAAAGCAGCAAAGTTCCTAGGCATACTCGTAGCAATATCAATTATTCCAGAGAAAGATATAATTGCTTTTTCACTTTTCAAAAACATACTCGTACGAGCACATTACGACGAAATAATTCGCCTCGTTATTTTCGCGCTTGGATGAATATTGTCGTATGTTCATTTAATTCTAAACTTGCTAATACAAAATACGTTTGGAGGCTTCTTAAGCAATGTTATAAAGCCATACAGGTACAACTTCTAAGAAGCGAAGCTGATTCAGCAATAACTTCAATTCTAAAATAACGTGTGATGTTTGTTTAGAATGCCTCCAGGCTTACGTTCCTAAGCAGCTAAAAAGTGAATTGAAGCAAAACGTACTGCTGCGAAATGTATATCCTGATCCTATGATATCTTCAATTAAATTTTCCAGCGTTTCATAGAAGTAAAAAAAATAAATAATTCGCTGTAATTGATTTGTCCTAGTGGAAATTAATAAATGCTAAGTTATATCCTTCATTTATAGTAATAGCGACTGATGAGTTACGGCTATTTTGCTGTGAGAATTATCTGAAAATTGATGTTTCTTAGAAAAAGATAAAAGGTGAGAGGAGTAGCTTTCCATCAAATTGAAAGCAAACCCTATCATCTAAATATTAAAACCACAATTTTTCATTAGATATTCATACATTTAATAAAATAGATAGTCTTATTGATAAAACATTTTCCAATATAAATTGGTGTAGTAGTTGTTAAACATTTTTTAGACTTTAATTTTAAGGCACTTGATTCTATCGTTTTAGCAAACAAAACAATTTTCAAATTATCTGTAAATTTTTGAAATCTGCGTTTACACTAAAAATCTTCTCCTGCACGAGTACTGTGAACAGACTAGAGATCGTGGGACTCTTTGTGTTGGTAAACCGGACATTCCTTTCAAGTAGGTGTAACTAACTGGCTGTCTTAGAATTTTCTTTTGACTGCTTTGATCCTTCTTGTTTGAATTGCTTCCGCCGGTAGAGTATGATGATTTCGATGAAGACGTTGAGTCAATGCGTACACGAACGGCGGACGATGATCGGATATGATGCTGTCTTATAGGTAAGTCAATGTTCTCGCAATCGCTGGAATTATTCTCTTCACTTGAGGACCGATAAAGTTCTAGATTAGAGTTGAACTCTTCCTTGCGGGAATATTGAAGGGATGATGATTTACGTCCAAACTCGTTATCGTTGTTATCGTTATTGTAAATAACTCCATCATGAGAACGTCGACTAAAACGACGACTTAGATCACTGAGTAATTCACGGCATCGAGCGATTCCCAAAGGTGAAATGCTTCGCGACCGATTATCCTGGATATCCAGAGTTGAAAGATGAGTTTCACGCATTTTGTATAGCTTTCTTTTGATTAAATAGACCACTTAGTGATAACTTTAGTCCTTTCGAATGTCTATTAAATGTCTTAATTGCACTTTCACAATGTTTTACACAATTGATTAAAATTCACCAATTTCCGAATATGTTCACGGTTAAAGTCGTCAATTAAATTTTTAGGAATCAACAAGTTGTTTCTGCTTCGCGAAACGATTCGATTTTATTTGACGGTATACGATCAACAGTTGAAATCTATTTGAAATTTGTACGCGATTTTTCGTCCTTTTTATATTCTTGGCCACTCTTCAAAATACTCGTGAAATGGTGGGAATCTCATGTCCTGCGCACTGAACCATTCTTAAGGCAGGTCTGTAATCGAAATCATGCACAGTGGGTACAGTAATAATTATAATTAAGGTATTGTCGGATGGCCACAGTAGGTGTAATTTGGTTTTTTAAAGACATTGAATGAATGAGAACCCTTTCAAGAAGTAACCGACGTTTAAAAAAAATACACAAAAATTTCGTGGAAAGAAACAGAATTTAAGATAATGATGAATATAATTTTGTATTAGCGGTGAATTATTCTAAAGCAAGGCTCAACGGCTTTTCAAGAAATGAGTGAATTATTCATTTATTTGTGTTTTTATCATCTGGTCAACTTGGTTGAGTTTTCAAAGTTTTAAGAAATTAAATGCACACAAAGTGCAGTAGGATATTAGTGTATATACATGAGAATGTACCAAATAGTGGCTTGTTTTTGATGATACCTTTTTTTCGAAAAAGATGAACATGTTACTATGAAATTAATAAAATTATCAAAAATTTTGTATAAAGTAGTCAACAATTAAAGAAGGTTACATTTTCAGTCAAGGAAGAGAAGGTTTTTTTTATAATCTAGCAATCGTTTTAATCTTTTTACTTTTGTATTTCTACTAAATGTCAGACATACACTTCGTATATTTCCCCTCGCCGTGCACTCCGCCATGAAAATGCTTTGTTCATTTGATTGACTTATATTGGGTACGTTTGATAAAGATTTATTTTCAAAAGTCACCCCTCTATATAGGAAGACCTCTTTAAACCCATTAAAATATATTTTTTTTTCGAACTGCAACTTTTGAAAAGGCACCACTTTTGGCCTACGTACAAAATTGCATTACTCTAGCTTATGTGGTAAGCGAGAAAACTTTTTAAAATTATTTTACAATACCCTAAGATATGACCAACGATTCGAGGGTTTAATGACAACCTAACGAGATATCCTCAGTTCAAGGCTAAGCTCTGTCTAAGTGAAAGAAGGAACACATATCACTAGTTAAAAAGGAATAAGAAAAGGATACCGTATTAAAAAAACACAGAGCACATTTTTTGAAGGCATGAGCTAACACATGGAGACAATAATATGAAATTAAATCCTCTATTTGGAATTTCAAAATTTTTCTGCTAAATGATAAAAATCACACATCTGTTAACGTTATGCAAAATCTTACATTTCCTTGAGCAAATCACATAATATCAACATGGACCAAACTTTAGATATATTTATCAATTCTAGCAGGATAACTTATCAATTAAAAATGGCTCATAATATAAAATGACAAAGATCAACATATCCAGGTTCCAAATTTGTTTTTACAAATGAAAATACAAGTCGAGCCAAGTAGACCGCCTATGCGGATGACATCAACATATTGTCACGGTGATTAACAACCGCTAAAGAACTCTTCCTGAAACTCGAGAGCGAAGCAAAACTAGTAGGGCTACAAATCAATGAAAATAAAACAAACCTCATGACGCAGTTAAGGCAAAATACCTCAAATACGCAAAATATCACACTTGGCGAATAGGGTATCGAGCATGTTAGCAAATTTGTGTATTTAGACGCCAAAATAATGAAAACGGGCAGTGAAAGGGACGAAATACGCCGGAGAATAAAGCTCGTAAATCAAATATTTTATTCAGTTTTGACGATTTTGAAGACCAGCTGCATACACAGGAAAACAAAGCTTCAAGTATACAATCCTGTAATAAGACCTTTGTTATGCTATGGGTGTGAAACATGGACCCTAACTCAAGCATCTGCGAATATATTGAACGCGATTGAACGACGGGTCCTGAGGCGAATAACCGGAGCGAAGCTAGATGGGGACCAATGGCGAATTCGATACAACCATGAGCTGTATGAAATTTGCGACGAACCGGAGATCTCAAGGATTGTAAGACTCCGGAAGCTGCGATGGGCTGGACACATGATTCGTATGAACGAACACATAACCCAAAAAGGTGTTCGTTGGAAGAACTGAAGGCCGGAGACCAGGGGAGAAACCGAGGAAACGCTTGTCTGACTCAGTCAACGAAGACAGTTTATCGCTGCTCGGATTTTGAAATTAGAGCACGCGGTCAATGGACCGAGACAGTTGGAGGAGCTGTTTGCAGGAAGCGAAAGCCCAAGAGGGGCTGTAGTGCTAAGAAGAAGAATGAAAATACTTGTGGGACATGGGCCAAGCTCCAATAGATTGTGGATACGAGGACAATACAAAAAGACCAGTAATTTAGAGAGAGAGACTGAGAGAATCCTTTCAAACATTTTCACATATAGGTGGCGAACAAATCAAGTGATTACAAAATTTAAATAAGAAACATTCATCCAGCAAAATTCAATTAGCACTAAGCGATGGTAATTGGAATAACAAAATACGTTCAGTATAGGGCCTCAATTAAATTTCGAATTTGTATAGAAGGCCTTTTGTGACTTTCCCTGAATGCTTACAGGCGCGGACACTAAATAGCTGTAATAAGAAGACCAAATTCAAATACAACATTCCAAAGAAATCTGATGAATGAAACGCATAAGTCAAAAGCAGAAGGAAAAAAGTTAAAAATATGTACACGTACATCGTGCAGAATAAATATACAGTGATTCCCAAGAAGATCCGCACAAGTAAGAAATTTTTATTCTTTCTCATTTTATAAGTCAATAAAAAACGGGATAAATTGAAAAAAATATAGATTTATTTATTTGCCAAAACAAGGTCATTTCTTTGAAAACAATTATTACACTTCGTATGTATATAAAATAATTATTACACTTCATCGATATAAAAATAATTAGTACATTAAGGTGTTGGGGGTGAGAGGTATTTTATTACTTTTGATATAAATAGGACCTTAAGTATGCATGGGGAATAACAGTCACTAAACATATTGAAATCTCTACAACATCTATTTAATGGCTCGTTGTACCCACTCTCATAACTCGTCTGGTGTCTGCTAATGGTAAGCATGGGTGAGCGCCTTGTTTTTATAAAAAATCGTTTAAGCGGATTCGATCGCAGATAACTTTTACATTAATAGTGCTCCACAGGACATCGAAAGCCAGACATGAAACAATGCGGTTCTTCATGAAGAGAAAGGTGTTAAATTTATCATCGAGAGTTGAGTCTCATAGGAGGTAGGTTATGGAAAAGCTTGGGATTGTGAAAGGAACTCAAAGCAAAAAGTAAAAACTGTTTTTGCACTGACTAGCCTATTGGCATGAACATCGAAAACAGGATTCCAGATTAAGCAGGCGTATTCAACAATAGGACGTACCAGTGATGTGGATAACGATTTTGTTGCCCAACTATTTTTATACTCCTTGGCCCTCCTTTTGATAAAGCCCAGCATGTTGAATGTTCTAAAAAGGACTTCACCATAATGAAGGTTGAATTGCAGTTTCCTATCTAGGATTACGCCAAGATCAACAACCCTTTCGACTCCATTCAGAGGGGTGTTATTAATGTGGTAGTCATTGCGGATGATATTGTTTTTCCTGGAGAAACTTATTACCTGGCATTTGTTCAGGTTCAATGACAGTTGGTTTACGTTGCACCATTGGAATAAAATATTCAATTTAGACTTGAGAAATAGTGCTTTAGCTTAAGAAGGTATTGCGTGATATAACTTGAGGTCATCAGCATAAAAAAGATAACAACGATGAAAGTAGTGATAAGAAAATGTTGAATAGAAGTGGTCCAAGGTGAACAGAATACAATTGCTTTACATATCACAAAAATACGGAAGTTTTTCACTTGATAGATGCCAAAAAATAGGAAATTTTGTAAAAGAAAAAAAAAATTACACCTTTAAAAAAAATCTGCACAAAAAATGACCAAAA
This sequence comes from Odontomyia ornata, assembly GCA_963969285.1. Taxonomy (NCBI): domain Eukaryota; kingdom Metazoa; phylum Arthropoda; class Insecta; order Diptera; family Stratiomyidae; genus Odontomyia; species Odontomyia ornata. Next base: position 190,886,689 of record OZ017741.1, on the reverse strand, counting down.
ATATAATAAAACTAATATTTCGTTGCATTTCCTTTTTGTTCATTAACACATTTTTAACGATTTGAAATACTGGATATGATATTTCGCAAGTATTATACATCAATTTTCATCGATTCTTCGCGATGCCCTTTCTCGGCTTCTTCTTACAAGAAATTAGCGTGCTTTGAATTCTACGGTCCATTTCATCCCAGGGGTTTTCAATAGAATTACAATCCGGTGACTGGGGAGGAGGATGAACCAATTTAGGGTAACTATATAGCTGCCATTCTTGAACAATGCAAACCTTATGTTTGGGGTCATTATCTACGGAATATTCAAACGTATTTAAAATATCCATTTTTACCGCACTTTTTCACAGATACTATCAATAAACACTAATTCGCCAATCCCGCGACTAGATGTGCATCCCCAAACCATGAAAGTACCGCCTCCGTGCTTCACGGTAGGCATCGGACTCAATTCATCGTTGGGCTTGCGCCACACCATAACACGTCCATCCGAGCAAAATACATATAATTTGCTTTCATCGGCGAATATCACGACATCCCAATAATCAGTATCCGTTAAAATATATTCCTATTAATGGCTTTTTGTGTGCAATACGTCCATCATATTGAGCATATCTCATAACTCGGCGCACTGTTTCACATCTCACTTTTTTTTCAGTCTGCGAAAACTTCAATTACAATTTTTAGAGCACTCAATACAAAGTTTCATTCAATATTAAACAACTGTGCTCCAAAACATCTAGTAGAATAGACTGAAACTTGTAATAGTTTTACTCAACTCGTACGCTCATTTGAGAGAGATTTTCCGAAGAAAATCTAAACCGGCCTCCCATCGGTTCTCGACGTGATGTCTTGGAACGTGACAACGGACTGTACCCATCAGGTCGACAAGTCCGGACACTCTTAGGACACAAGGTGGCAATTGGCTAGCTAGCTAGTTTGGAGAGGAATTTTGGTCACAGGTCTTACGCGAGCAGACTAAGTCCGAATTACAACACTCCACTACCGGTTTAAATGCTCGATTTAAAATGTCTTGAACAACTTACAATGACTATACTTCATATTGCGTCTTCGTTCTGCGGAAAAGGAGCCAAGTCAACTACTGGAAAAATGCGTGCTCCCGAATATTACCGACGCGGTGTCCAAAATACTCTACTTGAATTCAAAATCAAAAATCTACTCTAACAAAAAAAAACGAAAATTCAAAATATAGTAGCGCGTACCAACCGCAGTGCGAAACCGACCATTCGAGGATTACGGGAACGCTACTCTCTCAGCGGCATACTCACCTTTCACTGACATTATCTTGCTGAAAGGAAACGGGTTTGCTACTGAATATTGCTACCAACATTCTTTATTACTGAATCAAAAAAAGAAACAAGTTGGGTAAACAGACCTACGCTCATGTAAGAAGGGTTTTTTACCCAACTTCTCAGAAATGTAGTCACCAGCAATGGATAACGTCAAGAAATATGTCAAAGAGATGTGGACGTTCAAAGGAAAATCCATTGTTTTTCTAATTTCAACGGTCACAATTTTGTTGCAAACTGACAAAAATCATTCAAATCATGAATTCTCAGAAATATTAATGTTATTGACCTTATTGGAAAATTTCAAGGAGGTCAAGTCGAAACTGCAGTGACTTTTTCGATGTAAAGTCCATGAAATACCAAAATAATTTGTTAGTGTTGTTGTAATTGGAGAAATTTCAAGCGGCTATAACTTCCGTGTATATCATTGGATTTTCATCAAACTAATAACGTTTAAGAACCCTAAGTAGGACTACGTAAATGTCGAATTTTGTTCAGTTTAAGGCTACCAATGTGATTTTATTGGGGAAAATGTGAAATTCGAACATCATACTATGTTTAACAAAGTTGAGTGAATTATGACTCCTAAGGTATTTGTTGTTGTTGTACTCATAAACACCTACCACTATAATTTTTTTCAGATTTTTCGGATCACAGGTGTCCAATCGCGAGGGGGGAAGACACACATTTTTCGTGTGTTTCCCCTCCCTGCGCGTCCCTCGAAGCGAAAAGTATCAAATTATGTTTTGAAAAGTTTTCATCAAGACCTTTCATTTGATACCCATATCGGCTACCTTTGATGAAGTTTTTTTTCGGGGGCCACTCCCCTATATGGGGAGACCTCCCCTTAAATACCATATAAAATTTTTTGTAGTTGAACTTTGAAGAGAGCACCACCTTACACCTGTATACAGTATTTGATGTTTCCAGCTTAAGTAGTTTGCGAAAAAAAGTGCTGTGACACACGGACGGACGGACAGACGGGCAGACGGACAGACGGGTCACGAAACTAGTAGGGTTTTGTGAAATTATTTTACAAAACCCTAAAAAGAATCGTACCAAAGGAGCGAAAAAAAAATATTTCTAAAACCTGGAATTTTACTGGCGATCGCTCAAAAGTGCAAACTGAAGTATCAATATTAAAGATAGCGGAGCTTAAAGTTAATTTTTAAACATCAATCTTATGTGTGGGAATGTACATATTCAATGTCACCCAGATATCTCAAAGCTATTTGTGACGGTGTTTTCTTGTATTTCTCAGCAATCGAGCTAATTGTTTGCCTCCCGGCAATAGGCCAATCATTTGCTGCAAGCACATACGGGTTGAATAATGGAGCAGCAATAAACTCCATGCGTAGAGTCTCACCTTTTTCCTTTAAGGACGTTTCAGTCCCCACGTTGGGCTAGGTGTTTTGCAGGTAGGTTTTGGGGAAAGTCGAAAGGAAATTGCTGCATTTGCATGCCCAATGTACCCGTAAGACACGTGTCAACTAGCTAGGTTTTCAAATTTGGGGTTAGGTGCTCTACTCTTTTTCCGCTGATCCCACTTGATACGTCGCTTCACACCTTTGTCCCCGAAACTCACAGCGGGCGTTAGTTAGAAATGTACTACACAAACCTCTTCTTGGGAAAAATTGGATTTTCCCGCGGGTAACGGGTCCTATATTTTCCGCAACAATTTAATTTTCCACCCGACTCGCACCGCACACAAGTTTCACCCAACCAACGTGAAGTGGAGGTTCAGTGGCAGCGATTCGCTCACCACCAGTCGGCGTCAATTACTTCCGTCGCAGAGAGCGGTCAAACAACCGTATCAGCTGGCGGGACATTTAATTTGACGGGTGACAGATCTCTACGGAATATCGATCCGATGGATCAAGGTCACAAACTCATCATTTTATATTGATTTATTTTTTGTTTCTGATGCTATTCTTTCACCTTTACTAATTAGGGACCCTCACTTAAAACATCTGATTTTGATTTTGCATCATTTTACAATCGAATTAATAGTTGTAACTAGTGTAACGTAGCTCAAAGAACCCTGTTATGTTCTTGATTATGGTAAGGGCAGACTGGAAAAACTTCAAGAAAGAAGCAAAGATCGGAATCAAAGCCAATACTCCACCTATAGATAGGAATCTTTCTCATGAAGAAATTGATTCATACAAAGTGCAAGCCAAAAATACTATTAACAATGCAGTCAATAAATATATCCCAAAATATAAAGTTAATACATACTAAAAGCCAAAATATACTTAACAATAAAAAATTGCATTTGATCAAATTTAAAAAACATCTACGGAAAATTTACAATTGGCATGGATGCAGAAACCTCATAATAAAATATCTTATAGAATGTGTTAATGACAAAAACATATGCAAAATTTTTTGCGACAGTTCAACTAAATGGGCAGTAACAAGGGAATATAACAGTGCTACAACATTGGAAATTATAAGTACACTTAATAACATCATTTCCAATCCATTAGAAACTTTATAGAGCGGGTCGTGACTACTCACGCACAGGCCTAACCAAAGGTTGCGGAGTGTTGATTGCGATAAAAAGTTCCATGGCCTCTGAAAACGTTGATAGTACCTCCTATAAAACTTTTGAACATAAGGTGGTTCGAATACGCTTAGGCAAGTGGTTTTTATACATAGGGCTATTTCACATTCCACCAAAATCTGACGAAACCTCCTACAAGTAGATATGTGAAATTATAAATTCTATTGCTGCATCTCTAGAGGAACATGATCAAATTATAATTTTGGGAGACTTTAACCGCCCTAATTTATCTTTTACTCCTGATGAAACTGATAACCATCTTCTACGAGTAAACATCTCAAATCTAATCAATGCCTTTTATGGCAATGACTTACAACAAATATCACTGACTCCCAACCAAAACGGAAACTAGTTGAATCATATTTTTACCAATGCTTATGACGATGTTGTGGTAAGTCCAACCAATGACAAACATAACCTTTTCTCTAACAAACGAAACCATTTCGCTTCTTCGGTTGAACTTCCCATATCTGATGTAACTTTTTCCCGAACGTAATATGACTGTATTGTATTTGATTTCTTAAATGCTGATTATAATAGCATTAAATTTTATCTTTTCAATATTGATTAGAACTATCTTTCAAGTTTAGATTTAGAGGAAGCAGTCTCTTCACTCTATAAAACACTCTTTGAATGCCTTGAGACTAAAATAAAGAAAAAACCCAAAGTTTCCGAGCCCTGGCTTGATCGCGACCTTCGATATCTTTTTTCAATTTCTTAAAAATTGAGAGTAATTCAACTTGCCCTTAAATTAAATGCGGCCTTTTTGCCGAGATTTACCAAGAGGTTTTCCGCCTGGCCACCAATTCTTCTAGCATACCAATTTACCATTCATTGATGAAATGAGTTTGTCAAGTGAAGATATCGTAAACGTTATTAAAGAACTTGATATTAACAAGGGACCTGGACCTGACTCTCTTCCACCGAGATTTCTTTTTGAGTGTAGACATAAAATCTCTTCCCCTCTGTTTATTCTATTTATTTATCACGAGAGGCTTTTCCAACTGTCTGGAAGTCTTCTTATTTGACACTGATTTTCCAAAGTGGTGATAAGCGGTCTATAACAAACTAAAAAGTATTGCAATACTATCAGCTATTCAAAAGTTCGAAAAAATTGGTTAGGATAAGCTTACCACGTTGGTTGAACCACATTTAAACGAACAGCAGCATGGTTTTCGCAAAGGTCGATCAACTACCACTAACCTAATGCTTCTTACCTCAACTATTCTCTGCGTACTGGAAAAAGGTCACCAGATTGACGCTGTTTACAAGGACTTCGACAAAGCTTTTGATCGAGGGAATTTTAATCTCCAAACTTCTGAAGTTCAGCATCTGATGGTCTTTACTGAGTTGGATTGCATCATACCTAAATAATCGAACACAGTTTGTAAAATTCCAGGGCACTTTTTCAAGAGAAATGATTGCCTCTTCTGGAGCGCCACAAGGTAGCCACCTGGGTCCCCTTTTATTCAACATATTTATTTCCGACTTGTCTGAAATTTTAAGTAACGTACCTCATCTTCTGTATGCTGACAACCTTAAAATATACCACACCGTCAATTCCTACTCCGAGGCTATTTTTTCTGCAAGCCAAAGTAAATTAATTATTGAAATCGTGTAACGATAATAGGCTTTATCTATGTGTTGGAAAGCGTTATGTTTTAAGCTTCTCGAGAAAAAATTCAGTATTTGAGCACACTTACAACTTGAATGACTCCCCCCTTCAAAAAGTTGACCAGATCTCAGACCTGGGCATTCTGTTGGACAAAAAGTTGAATTTCCATTCTCAATAGGATACGATTCTTGCTCGGGCATGTAGGCCGCTCGGTCTCATAAAACGTCGCGCTAAAGAATTCAAAAACCTATGGGTCACCAAAACTCTATACACCTCATTTGTTCGCCACCTCCTTGAATATGGTTGTATTATTTGGAATCCATGCTTTGGGAATCACAGCATCCGCATTGAATCTGTGCAGGAACAGTTTATTCTTTTTGCCTTGCGTGAGGCTTTTGACCCAAGAGACTTCGCTCTCATCTCGAAGAACCATCTTAAGTTCTTGCTTTGTTTTGAATGTAATAAATAAGATAGTAAATGTTGCATCACGATCAAGCAAAATTACGTTCGAGGAAACGATTAAACATACTAGGAACACGCCTCTGCTTCATGAAGACCAACATAGAACCACCTACGTAGACAACGAGCCAATTAATAGGTGTTGCAAGATCTTCAATTCAATGAGTGAACATTACCCTTCTTCTATCTCAATACATAACTTCAAAAAAAAAGATTACTAACGCATTTAAATAAGTCATTGCTAAATATATATTTACTTTTTTTGTGATTTGTTTAGATATTAGTACTTTTTTATGATTGCCTTGTTTGGCTCATTAAATAAATAAAAAAAATAAAGTTTATGTTATTTTTCCAAAGCTAGGGAAGAGGTAATGGTAATGGATATACCCAAAACTAGTGCAATTGGAACAACTCCTACTTCATTCAGACCAATTTCACTTTTCCCTTGTGGCAGTAAACTTTTTGAATATGCAATTAAAGATAAAGCTTTAGCGTTCTGTGATAAGGAGAATATTTTTAACAATAAGCAGTTTGGATTCCTTGCAGGCAAATCAACATCACACGAAATCATTTCTTTAACTGAAGATGTTTGAAGTGGTTTTACGAAAAAACACACAACACTTGCATGTGCGTTGGATATGCAAAAAGCCTTCGATACGGCATGGGCCGCAGGATTAACGTATAATCTGATGCGATTCCGATTTCCAATCAAATTATGCAAATTAATCCCAAACTACCTTTCAGAATGAAAAATTTCTGTTAAATTTAATAACACCTTATAAAATTCCCTCCATATTAAAAGTAGGAGTTCTGTAAGGCTCAATTCTCGGACCCATTCTATTAATGGGTTTGTAAAATTTTTTTTAAGAATAATCTATTAATATCAGTACCTGGCCGTTTGTCCGTCAGTGCGTCACAGCAAATTTTCTTAGGAATTATACAAGTTGCAGTAAACAAATTTTGTGAACAGCTCGGAAATTTCTGGTTAATGAAAGTCCCGTTGTCAAAAAAATGTCAAAAGTCTTAAAGACGGTCTCCCCATGTAAGGATGTGAACCCTTAAATTTTTTTTTCATCAAAGATAGTTGAGTAGGGTATCAAATGAAAGATCCTGATGAGATCTTTCAACAAAGATCCTGATGAGATCTTTCAACATCCGCTTTTCAAATTGCAACGTCGTTGACAGGGTAGACAGGGGAAGCGAAAGAAAATAAAAAATTGTGTCTCCCCCTCGTGATTGGACACCGAAAAATCTAAAAAAAAAATTATGGAGGCAGTTCTCTGTGAGCACAACAACAACAAATATCTGAGAAGTTTAAATTCGCTAAAGTTTGTTAGTAATAGCAAGATATATCGTAAGGGCACCCTTAAATTTATAAAGTTAATAAAATCAGAAAATTTGAAAAGTTATGGTGGTTTAAATTTTCAGTTTTACTACAACAACAACACTACCTGGCTATTGACCAATATGTGCTTTCAATCAACTGAGACACTACGGGATTGTTAGGATTTGCTTGAAAATTTCAGGAAGGATGCATATCTTGCACGTCTCTGGGAAACTGTTCAACGAGTGATATTAATTATTGTAAAACGAAATGGCGACCGCTTTAAACGAGAATATTGAGTGAATTTAAGGTATAGTCCCCAAGTTCACCATTTAAAGTACAGGATGTTAATTCTTGAGGAAAACATACATTTTATAGGTGAAACATTCATTGTGGTAGGTTTTCATGGGTACAATACTAACAAATACCTTAGAAGTTGAAATTCACTCAACTTAATTAATAATAGTAGAATTTGTAAATATAACATTTTCCTCTATGAAGTCATTCATGCTATAGTCTGGAAGTTTCAATAAAGTTAAATCGCGTTCACGGAACTAATGCCAATTTGAAATCTCTCTGCAAGAAATTCTGAATACCGGACCCATCTTGGCGATCTATAATGCGGTTTATTAGCATCAAGTACATAAAGATACATACAGATACAAATAGCACTAGCTTGGCCAGCATGCTTTTACAGTCGGCGAAACGTGGCGATCCATGCTTTATTATAGTCACCGCTGCACTGAAACTGAAGAAATGCATCATAGCTACGAGCTACGACTCCGGCTATTGTGGAAATGCTAGAGCGTTTTAAAATTTACTTATTGGGAACCACTAGGTTAAATAAGGAGTTAATTCTTCGTATCGCTCGATGGTGGCTAAAACTCTAGGGGTTTACATTCTCACTTGAGCATAGAAGTGCCGACAGCATGAGACACATTGAAGCATTAAGTCAAGCTTCTTGGGAAGACGCAGATAAGCCAGATAAAGTCCGCAGGAGTACTTAAGAAATTCTTCTCAAGATGTAGCGAAAAGATCCAGAATAGAAAGATAACGTCAACAACAGATTCTATGGAAGCAACCTAAATCCGTAATGACTACGGATGTGACCAGGGAAGGTTGTACCGACAGACAATGGAGGGATTACAATGGGACGTTGGCGAATCGTGAAAATGTGTCACGATAACTTCAGGCATCAGTCAGTGGAGGAAATTGTATTCCAGATAAAAAAATATTTATAATTACGTCGGATGTGGGATGATGTCAAAGGATACACAGCGGCCTGTATCCCCTGCTGTTACCACAAACGACCAGGTGGAAAGATTGAAGATGAGTTGCGCACGTACAAGAGATCCCTTCAATATCATTCATTTGGATTATCTGGGACCATTTTCAATTAGTACTTGTAGAAACACCTATACAGTCGTTGCGTTGGAGGGTTGTTGCGAATTCCGGCGTACCGACTTTCTCCCATTCGCAACTTCTAATTGCCGCCGTAACATTTCCACCTTCCTTTGGGCACTCCTACCTTTTCCTCTGTGTATTCATTTATTTTTATTAACACTTTTCCAATTTCCCTTCAATTTTAATTTCTTCATCATCACAATCCTACCCTTATTTCCAACTAAAATCATATAATATATACTCATAAATTCAATTTTCCCACTAAGAACATTCCATTTATTAATTCCCACCAACAAACTTCATTCAATACCTTTTCCCTAACAAAACCTAATTCCTTTCCTTCATACTAACTAATTCTATTTACTAATTCCCACTAACAAATTTTATTTTTTTATACTAACAAAAATTAATTCACGTTCCCCTACTAACAAAATTCAATGTCATGCCCAAATGCATCGTTGAAGTTGCTTATGAGATGAATGGGAGATCGACGATCCAAGGCACCATTAGCTGCGTCGTGAGTTCTCGATCGAGGGTCTGCTGGAACCCTGAGTTCAAGTTCCCCCGGGCGCACGGAAGCACTATTTTTGGGGTATCGGCAAAACCAATAGCTTCCAAAATGTTTATATGTGACACTTTGAATTCAATCAAGCGCTTCTTGGATTGTGCAAATTGCCATATGTAAAACAATGGATACTATTGAGTTTGTCGATATGGAACAAAAGATGTGTGGGTAGCGGAATCGAAGTGTAATGAACTTCGATTACGTTACCCAGAGGCAGCAGCGGTAATTTGAAAAAGAATTTGGATTGCGGGATCGAATTGGAAAAAGGTGAAATGTGGAATGAAGTGGTAAGGTTTGGGGCTGTTAGTATTTGACTGGTAAGATAAAAAGGGATTGTGTTTGGCGGTGCGGAATGGTGAATTCGCAAAAAAAAAAAGATTCCGTATTTGGTTTTGTGAAGAAGAGGGAGTTTTTTTTGGGTATTGAGTCTGATTTTGGAGTGGATAAATGATTGGTTTCGCAATAGTGACGGAGTAAAAGTGATGAATCTGTTTGAGGCGGAGGTGAACAGTAAAAAAGACATACGTGTACTAAAAATCGCGAGTTAAGGAAAAGAAAAAGAAAGAAAAAGGAGAATTCAAAGTTTTGTAGTTTTTCATGAATATTATTATTGAATATTTTAAAAATAGAATATTAAAACAAGTGTATAGAGGGAAAATAAGAATTATAGTTGAATTAGTAGTGCAGCTAATGAACTTCTTAGCAAAAGATAGACCAAGTGGTTACAGTGATTGGAATAAGGAAAAAATAACGGATGAAGTAAAATTAAGTGGCAAGTGCTAGCCTTAATAATAGCTGAATACTCAAGTGCCGGAACTCGTAAACTATAGAAAAAAAAAGAACAAAGAAAGAAAAACGCAAGAATAATATCTGTGGGCGGATTCCTTCTTGTAGATGGAATGAATTTGAAGGAATAATTGGAAATATACGTGAAGTATTTATTTCAACTTAATGGGGATAAACTGCCGTACAGCGGATTAAAAGCTGCGTAAATTATAAAATTTAAAGTAAAGTTTATATTGTTTTTTTGTGGTTTTATGCTATCGTAAAGGAAAAGAAAACATAACGTAAAGTTCGTGAATTTAATCTGTTTCAGTGATTTTTTTTCAGTGCCCCTCGCTTCAGTTGCCGAGCGCTCAGCAGCACCAATAGGGGTGAGTAATGCACACATTTTAGTTTTCCATAATAATTTTTGTCGATTTCCATTAAAATTTTTGTCGATTTCTCTCCATAATAATTTTTGTCGATTTCTCTCAACAGTTTACAATTCAGAGGCTAGTTTTGTTTTACAATACTATTTTTTTTCACGAATTGTTGTTGTGTATTTTCCTAAATTGAAATAAAAACGGCCACAATTATTTTTCATTTCTCAATGTAACCTCCCCTTTCCCATCCTTTTCCCTTGTGCTAGTTTTTATGTAAGGTGGCTCAGCACGAGCAGAGGGTGTCCCGGAAGACCCATGACACGACTGAACGCTAGCCGGCCCCAGTATGCCACCCCGGGCTACACACCTCTCTGCTAATTGCTTAATGTCTGCAACTGCGGTGACTTCCGTGGTTGCTACAGGGTTTTACAAAGCATGTTATCGTCAAAGCTTTTCCAAATACTTCCAAATCCGTCGTCATCACAATGTTAAACAAACTAATTTCCTATTTTGGATTACAGACAGCAATTGTAACTAACAAAGACCTCACCTTAGCTCTGTTTGAAAAACAGTGTGAGGACTACCTTATCCTTCATGTAAAGGTTGCAGTACGAACACCAAGAGCTAATGGTCAGATAGAATGAACCTATCAGTCAGTCAGAGACGCCATCACTCTATTGGCTCCCCAGGATAGCAAGCACTGGAATCAACAAGTACGGACATTTTAGTGAGCGCTGAACACGGTTGAAAACGTTACAACTGGGAAGAATCCTCACCAGCTGGTATTTGACAACAAGCCTGCGGATTTTTTGTCCAACAAAGTTATTTTGGCTCTTCATGATAGTGCTGATAAGGAAAATGAAGCGGAGGATATGATGAAGAGACGACAAGCAGCTGCTGCTTCACTCATCTCCACACAATCTTTAAATTTGGGAAGAACAATTCAATCCAAAACACAATGATCCGACATGGTATAGTGTGGATAACCTCGTGGTAGTTGCCCATCAACTATCTGCTACTGAAACATCGAATAAGCTGGAGCCTCGAAATAAAGGATTTTACGTTATTACGAAGAAGTTACCGAAGGATAGGTATGACGTTGAATATATCCCGGACGCACAGCGAACATCACGTAAATATACTAAGGTTTTTGCCTCGGACAATATGAAAAGTTGGTGCGCTGTACCTCCTGCAGCCAAATTGAGCAAGTAACCGAGAGAGCCAGCAGAACAGTCGTTAACGAGCTTTGAAGCGATCGGGATGTTTTCGATTGGAACGTATCTGTCGGTTGCGAATAGAATTTAGATAATAATATTATTAACATTGTAAAACAGTGTTTCAAATAATTCAATATTACACAACATTTTTCTTCAGATGCGTTTTGTATTAATTCTCTTCATTCATTTTAGATAGTTGTTTAACGTTAACAACTTGTTACAACTAAAGGTCTGAGGAAACAAATGTTTTCCTTCTCAAAAATTGTGAAATGTTCATTATATACAAATAAACGTGTCGTGAGACGAAATTTCAGTAACATTATTCAGTAATTTATACTTCACTTCTATTCACCACAGAGTCGTTAATATGGTACTCATTCTACCTACTAAAAATATAAAATTTGAATGATAAAAAGTAGAACTGATGAAGCTAATTCAAATTATCCAGAAATTCTATTTTATTTTGTATTCTTTCGTTTCTTATTAACCCAAAAGTATGATCTGCTTTGTATCTATTTTATGTTTCGAGAACATCTCGTAATAGCAAACAGAAGAACCTGCAGAGACAATAATTCATAAAAACGTATTCATGGAAGGATATTTTCAATGAATTTAGAGCATAAAAATATGAATTGCTTCTTTAATGAACCAAGAAATAAAGGATTTCCGAGAAAAAATTAAATTTAAAAAACTTTTAAAGCACTTAATGCCACCATGGGATTCAATATTTCGCTTTTTATTAAATTATCCGTACATACAAAATGTAGCAAATAAGTACGGAGCATGTTGACAAAAATCACAGATTAAAATTTAAGACATAAATCGATTTCCTATAGATATGACTCAACCTTATGCGTACATAACATACAGTATGTTGTACCTGTTCGTGGTAAGATGATGAAATCCGCTCAGATATTACATCATTATTCCGAAAAGTCCTTGGGTTGATTCTGATTATTAATCAACCAGACTAAATAAAATTGAAACCAGAATATTGTGAAAATCAATTAGATAAAAGAATCTGCAAAGTGCATGTTCACAATAAGTGAAAGAACTTTGACGAACGTTTAAAAATTTATTTTGAAAGTGTGAAATGATTTTTTTCTTAATCCTTAAAACAGTTCCTTGTGGACATGAGACATAAAAGCAATTGCGGGATCCGCATGAAAATGCCTGCGTTTATCTTTCGGCAATTTGTAGCTTAACGCCATGATTTATTGCATCGATTCGTTGGATCTCAAAACATTCAAGCACATTGACCCAGCATTGCCCGTTGGGATGGATTTTCTACTAAGGCTCGTGGGGATTTCCTTTCTTCAGAGATTGATTCGAAGAATTGTTTTCTCAATAGCACAAAGATGTTATCATTCGGGAATATACAATTATAAAAGCAATTGTCTAGATATTTTCTTCTACTGATATTCATGTTTTCTTTTTGGAGTGTAGGTTGTTGTTGATTTTGTAAGGGACGAGCTAAGAAAAAGGGTTGGTTGGAAAAGATAAGACTCAAACAATGAGCATCAGCATATACATAGAAGGTAACATAGGTCTGATAGGTAAGGTAAAGGTCCCGAAGCTTAAATTTTTTTTCTCTATGGTACCTTATCTTTTGGGTTGCTTAGGATTATCTAATATTTAAAGTTATTGAAAGTATTTTTTGGGGATTGTGTTTCATTTGACTCCAAACGATGAATACAAAAATAGAATTGATGTAAACAATATTACATAATTTAGAATCCCCTTTGAAAATCAGGAACATAAAATAAGCTCGAGGATGATTTGTTACGAGCCATCCCTGTTTCACCCCGCCATCTGGAAGGAACACTCGCGTATACGATTCACGTGAATCCGCATGTAAAAAAGGAATTTATTTAGACTAGTTTAAATAAGAAATATTTTCCAAAAAAAAATTTTTTTCAATTATACTGAAAATAATATATTATTATTGTTTTATTTTGAATTTAAAGTAATGCGTAGAGTAAAGTAAGTACTTGAATGCATGTATCTAGTGAGTAAGTCTGCGGACATATCAACTTACATGCTTTACCGCTGTCTCAGGAAAAGAAAATAACAAATTGGGTAGACAGAGCTACGCTCATATCAGAAGGGTTTTGTAACCAGCCTATAATGAATAAACTTAAGAAAACCTTTAACGACATCTACAACAAATACATACTCGTTTTATGAGGGAAACCAATATTATACCATTTTCAATTTGCGGCCATTTTGTTGCAATTTCACAAACAATCATTGACTGTATGAAATTTAAAGCACATTTTTAATTATTCGTTTCATCTGGAAATTAGAAGATCCAATTAAAAGTGTAGCGTCTGTTTCGATGAAAAGTCCGAATGGTAGAAAAACCGCGCTCGAGTAGTACTAGTATTCTTTGGTGTTACCTAATGTAAAATATTTCGAAATCATTGTGCTGATAATTCGATACGCTAAAGTCTTTTTTTCCATTCATCCTCTGACCAAAAGGTGCCCAATTTATAGATGTAGCTGACGATTTCAGATGTTTGATTTGAAGCAGGTACCGATGCCACTTCATTTAGACCACATGATTTCAGATGGCTAGCATTATTTTGAAGTGGAAAAACGTTTTCAATGTTACGCTGCTCCATTATTTTTTCTTCTAAAATATTGCACTTTATATCAATGTTTTCCAATTTCTTGAGGATTTCCGATAGCTGTAACAAGTTGTCCGGCTCAGCTAGTTTTTGTGTAATATTGTTAAACATATCACTGAATGTGTAACGAACGAGCGAAAGAAACTCCTCACCTATCGTTCAGCGCCAGCGAATGGAGGCTTCATGCTACGAACGAGCGAGTGGAACTTCCGCCTATCGTTAAACGCTAAAAGCATCAGCCAATGGCGCCAATACATATTACGGCAGATAAACAACATCATGATAACCATGTACGTTGCGGCGAAGCTTCAACATATAGATGACGCGTACATGGCAACGAGTAACCACAAGCAAGAAGCATGTATGAGCAAGCAAATGGAATAGCGATCATGTGAAAGCTTTCGCCTGCCGACTAAGAGCTGCAGCGAGTTTGGTGGCGAAAAGCTTTTCTCGCTCATATGCAACGTATTTTTCCCAAGCTAGCTACGATAATATCGTAATATTTCAGAATGGCTCTCATCATCTACAAATTGATAAGGTGAAGTGGGGAGAGAAGTTCACAGTAAATGAGAACTCATGTTCTCATCGTCTCAGCGATCTTAGCGGCAAATTGGATCAAAAGCTCGTTTCGCGACCATTTATAAACAATTTATGGAGTACATTCAGTCAGTCTTGTTCAAATCCAAAAGGGATCGTGCTGCTACCCATTCTTCATCTACATCGTCTAAAGTATTCGCGGTTAAAATTTAGCCGAAGAACTCATCCTGTGTACGAGAAAGTGGTAAGGGGTGAGGTGTTGGCTTGAGCTGCGATCCTCCATCGGCGTTTCACGCCGTGTGGCCACCCGGATCCACAAGCCCGTCTCTTTAGTTCCCTCTATAGGCTGGCGCTCACCTGTGTGAGAGGCGATTTACCGTATATTGTTGGTTAGTTGATTAATCAATTTGGTGTTAATATAAGTTTTAAAAAATGAACAATAAAATGAAAAGTAATTCTTTAAAGTGAACTCTCGTCTTTTGTTATTCTGGTTTAAATGGACAGAGTAGCAGGTAAGTGGTGTTACAGTGAGTTCTTTCCCGAGGAGCCTTGATGATGTATAAAGGATATACATCAAATGAGCTCCCAGTTCATACCAGTATACATAGGGTATACTGGTTATGCAACAAAATACTTCCAAGTATGTATTTAGATTCTCCGTTATGCGCGTCGTTGCACATTTGGCTTCCAACTGGTTTTTCCACCTTGCTCAAGAACTTTAAATACTGTTCTTTCGTGAGCTTTCAACCTGAATTCTCCTCAAATTCGCTGAGTAGCCAAACACGTGCGCTCTCGTTCCACGAACGTTTTTCCTCCCCACTTTGTCTCGCTTGCTCGGCTGGTGAATATGCGAAACTGGGGAAATTGAGCGAAAGAGTGTTTTTCGCTAAACGTTTCGACTTCGAAAGAGTGCTTTTAGCTTAAGCTTTCGGCTTTCCCATGATCTTCTGAGGTGAAATAATGAAACTGGGGACATTGAGCGAAAGAGTGTTGTATCCAGAACTTTCGGTTTTCCCACGATCTCTCGTGGTGAAATAGCGAAACTTAAAACATTGAGCGAAAGAGTGTTTATGCTGGAACTTTCGTCTTTCCTCTCCGTTTACCTCACATCGAAGCACCCCGTTCGTTCATGATGTGAATATCATTGCGGTTTGAACTTTCTCGTTTACTTAACTGCTCGCTTATTTACTTGCGTATGTGTTTCTTTGGCTTATTTTCATTGGCGAAGTGCGAGTACATAGGTGTTTTTTGCTCGCTACTATTGCAGTTATGAAGCGGAAATATATCCGAGCATGTTGTATGTGTTCGGTCGCAACATTCCTCCGGCGGTTGAAAATAGGATTTAGTGTACTTGGAGAGTACAATAAATCGTCGCTTTACTCCAGTGATCTGGATTACTTAATGTTGCCCCAATGTATGACGCTCGGTCCTGGTTTTTTCGCAAATTTTGTTGTTGGTTGATTCTCGCTACCTTCCCTTTTATGCAAATCATTCGTACTTATATTTGTTGCTGTTACCGCCATTGCTATTGTCCACTGTACTTCTCGCAACAAATCTTTAACCATTGTTCTGCTGCTGGTTTGAACGTTTACTAGATAGTAACGTAGTTCTATCGTTTAATTTCGTACTTTTACTGATAGGCGTTATAACTTCCAATTGACGTTAACTAAAGTTTGATTTTGTACAATTAAATATTAATGTTCTGTTTGATTTAATCGTTGATTTGATATAATCATATTTGAATACTTGGTTTGGTACCATAAGTTAATGGTAATCAATATGTATTACAGGTCAATGTTGTATTTATAAATTACTACAATTAACAATTACTAAGTTGAGATTCGATTTTATACAATTATGTATCATATTTAATATTTTGTTTGGTACCTTGAGTTAATGTTCATTGATATGCATTACATATCAGTGTTGCTTTCATAAACTACTACAATTATGAATTAATAATTTGTAGTTTCATTTCTTACAATGTTTTGTTTGATTCGACCATAAGTTCTGTACTGATGCTTAAGTATTTCTTTGGATACAATGAGCTGTTTGGTTTAATACTTTGTTTAGATACAATGAGCTGTTTGGTTTAATTTTTTGTTTGCCTCAATCATTGATTAAGATGTTACTATTTCATTTGATTCTATGCAATAATGCGATAGTGTTACATTTGATTCTGTCGTAAATTACATAATTATAAATTATTTCGTTTTGAATATATTGAAAATCATACTGAACTGTTGCCATGTACGCGTCATCCATATGTTGAAGCTTCGCCGCAACGTACATGGTTACCATGATGTTGTTTATCTGCCTAAATGTGCATTAGCGTCATTGGCTGACGCTTTTAGCGCTAAACGAAAGGCGGGAGTTCCACTTGCTCGTTCGTTGCATGAAGCCTCCATTCGCTGGCGCTGAACGATAGGTGAGGAGTTTCTTTCGCTCGTTCATAACATATGCTTCTTCACGGAAAGGTTCTGTACATGATATGCTGGAGATTCGCTCTTTCACAATTTAGTCGATTGTCAAACATCTCAAGTGCTTTGAATATTTTCCTATCGCTCTTTGATAGGTTTATAGCTAGCTCATCGAAACTGCTAGCCATCTCCACAAAACTATCTACATTTGCTCGAGATTAAGATCGTAGTCGATCGACTGTGTGATTTTTCTTTTCAATGAGGTTTTTGATGTAGCCGGTAATGTTATCATACATTGCTTTCAATTTCTGCTCAAGACTTTGACAATCTGAGCATATAAAATGTTCATCCAGGTAAGGATGAAACCAGTCACGTGGTGCATCCATGCAGGCACTATGTAATTTGCGGTTACAAAAACCTTTGCAGATAACATATTTAAAGGTGTTGTCAAACGCGATGCAATTTGCGAGGCTGCATTTTACACTTATTTTTGTTAGGGTAAGGTCAGTTATATGCAAGGTGGGTAGTGCTATCTATTAATTGAAAATCGTTGTGGGAAGAAAAATTTTGAAAAAGTGTACTCATAAGCAAATTTCTGCAAATTTTCAGTTAGCACGGCAACGATATGATTTGAAGAAGACTACTAATATTTCGCGGAGCGATTCAAAAATACGTCCGTACGCGATGACGAACACTTTTTATAAAATAAAAAAAGATTCACTTAAATTATTTCCGTGAATGCGATTTAACTTTCTTGAAACTACCAGACTATAAATTCTTTACTATGTATT
Organism: Odontomyia ornata; assembly: GCA_963969285.1. Taxonomy (NCBI): domain Eukaryota; kingdom Metazoa; phylum Arthropoda; class Insecta; order Diptera; family Stratiomyidae; genus Odontomyia; species Odontomyia ornata. The sequence continues at coordinate 190,868,698 of OZ017741.1, read as the reverse complement.
GTACATACTCCTAGCAACGTTAGAAATTGAATAGGTTCTAATAATAATGGCAATAGTAGAGTAGACTTTTATTTTCGCAAGTTAAATTTATGCAGCTCAACTTAGATTAGTTAAGCTCGACGAAGTTCACGATGCCACTCCCGTATGTGCTCGGTTGCTGCACAACGACATCATCTGTAATCAACAACCACGGAAAGAATGATTCAAACGGACGCATGAGGAAGAAATCTTCATATGAACCGACAAGGTGAAAAAATTCGTCACAGGCAACAGGAAAACACTTTGACCATGCAATTCAACATAATAATCTCGGTGGCAACATGAATCGTAACTTTGGAGTTGGTGGCAGAGGTGATAACATGGGCCCTGAAAATGTGTAAACAGGGGTTCATGCTGTTTGCTATTGGTTTAAATGATAAACCACAATTCGTTAATGGAAATCAAGGCTGCAGCGGAGGCGGACCAAACCAATGTGTTGGTGGTGGACGAACCGGTGATCGACATGATTTCCAAAAGAATAAACATATTTGCAAACATCATGAATCGATCACATAATATTCGTAATCATACCAATTTTTACAAAGTAACTCACTCAAGGTTATGCTTCACATCTAATTAGTTGCTAGTGTGTCCTTTGACAATTTTTGATGGCAGAGAACAGCCAGCCAAATATCAACTCTTGCCTCCAGCAGAGATTTAAGATACCTAGAAGAGAAGAAACAAGTTGGGTAAACAGAACTACGCTCATGTCAGAAGGGTTTTGTATTCAATTTAAAAAATGCAGTCACCAGATCGAATCAAATCAAGAAACATGTCAAAGACGATTTTAATGGAGAAAATATGAAATTCGAAGATCATACTATTATTAACAAAGTTGAACGAATTTCGACTTCTGAGGTTCTTGGTATTGTTATACTCATAAATGTCTCCCTCGATAATTATTTCAGATGCCCATCCGCGACGGAGGAAACACATTTTTCATGTATTTCCCCCCTGTGCCCCCACTGAAGCAAAAACTGACAGTTTAACAACTGTTTTGAAAAGCTCCCATGAAAACTTTCATTTCATACTCATATCGGCTACGTTTGATGAATTTTTTTTCAGGGGCCACTCTCCTGAACTGTTATCATCGATTCATGGCCAATTTTTTCGAATCCTAGAATGGTTACAAAACCCTTTTGCTAGGAGCTCTCTCCCACCTCCTTGGCTTGTTTCACTTATGAGCATTAATTGTAGGTACTCATCTTCAGTCATTCATCAAATTGAATCAAGTGTTCAAAGCATGCATCTTAAAAGTTGAAGTTGGGAAAAAATAACTCAAAATTATGCAATCTTCGCATTTAAAACAGTCACTATTTTGTTTTACGATTACTGATACCACTAGCTGAACCGATTCTCAAAGATATACATGATACCTACCATTCCTGAAATTTTCATGCAAATCGTAGCAAAACTGTAGTGTCTAAGTCGGTAAAAAGCGCATGTTGTTCCATAGCTATATGTTGCCATAGTAATAAATGCAGCGCATATTGTTCCATAGTAATACAGGAAATTTCAAACCGCTATAACTTCACTAAATATGATTCAATCTTTATGAAACTTTCAGAATAGATCAATCTACTCGTTGAATTTCATTGAATTTAAGGTTACCGTTAAGATTTTATTCAAGAAAACTTAAAATCAATAAATCATACTATTACTAACAAAGTTGAGTGAATTTCGACTGATGTTTCTAGCTGCTGTGACACACGGACGGACGGACGGACGGACGGTCAGACGGACAGACGGACAGACTGGTCGCGAAACTAGTAGGGTTTTGTAAAATTATTTTACAAAACCCTAAAAAGGGTGCACAAAGTGTCTTGTCTGAGGATAAAACATCAAAGCAAAAATTATCTGATAATCCGGTCGCCAGTGAAGTCCAGCCACTGAAAATCCTCGTAAATTCCAGCACCCTCTCAAAATTGTATCGAACACAAACAATAACATCACAACTATAACACGTCAAATTTCCGTCACAGTGACAGTTCCGAAAAATATCTAAGACTCCGAATTCCGGAAACACCAGTTGAAGTTTGGTGAAAATGGCGATGGAATTGCCCGATCGTACGAACCGGGCTACATTTTTGCAAGAAAAGGAGAACTATAAGGTTCACTCCGGGATTAGTGGTGTTTCGTTGGGAACGAGGTAATAGAAGTTCGAGGAGGAATGAAAAATTCCTCGGTTGGTATCCGAATGTGAAGAAGTGGCTAAGGCAAAAAAGTGGTTGGTTATGAAAGAAGTGCAGAGTTTCATAAGAAATTGCAAAAAAAAGGAAAAGCATATTATAAAAAAATGTTTTCTACCTAAATTACCATCGGAAGAATAAATAACATCAATTGCGCAATGTACGAGCGCGACCCAAGAAGAGTGCGTAAGGTCAGTGCAGGGTCTTTTTCGCCGTGCCGTTGACGATGGGAGTTCTATAAGGAGGCCTGTTTATTAGTAACGTTAGGTGACAGAGGTTAGTCAAAATTGTTAGAATGTTTGCTAATAAACTTTGTTTTGTTAATTATATGGAATATTGGTTCTTTTGTTTGTGATTTCACGAATCCAAAGTAAATCCCTTTCATCTAAAGGAAACTCGTAGTGTTTTTAATCAATTTATTTGGAACATACAATTCTGTTTTCCGGAAGTGTATCGGGTTGGCTTGGGGAAGTATCGCGCGTAAGTTTCCGTTTAGTTTGATTGAATCTTCGGTGAGGTTTAAGTGGCGAAGCGTTGGTTGGAAGAAATAGGGTCCACACCGAGTAGTGAGTGTTTTGTGCGTTTTAGTTTGAGGAGTGCTCGTGGAACGAGCTTCGGCAAACCGCCTTACTCGCTAGACGGTCAAGTGTGGGGCCTAGGCAAAAGCAGCCAGTTGGTACCCACGCACGTCTGCGTCGAGCGAAGTCAGAACCACAGGACCCCCGCTGCTGGAGCATCCCAGTGGTGAGGGGTAACAGCCTTTACTTTAAATGCTAAAGTTGGGAAAAATAACTTAAATTTTTAAATTTAAAATGTCCGCCATTTTGTTTTACGATAACTGATAGCACTCATTGAACAGTACCTCACAGATTTTCATGCAAATTCTAACTAGTGTCTGAGTCGATTGGAAGCACATATTACTCAATAGCCACATATGTTGTTGTTGTAACACCGAAAATTTAAACCACCATAGCTTTGTTAAATACTATACGATTCTTTTGAAATCGCCTAAGCTTATTTGCCTTATAAATGGACACATATGTGGCGATTCCTTTATAACGTCTTTTTGAATTATTTTTTTTTTAATTCAATTTTAATTCAATTTTTAATTCAATTGTTTTTGAATTCTCGAATTTTCGGAACTACTTAAATATTTACACTTTATACAATTCCAATAAAAGAGCAATCTAAGTAAAAAAAAGCTTTTTGACACATTCAATTGATTTTTGTTAGTTCTTTTCAAGTTATTGTATAAGACGGTTGTACAACAATTTAAGACATTAATGTTAACTTTAAATTTCTGATTATATATATATTATAATATATAATATATATTATAATTAATCATTAACAGAAAGAATATTATATGGTTTTTTTAATTGAAAAATTATTTTTGATTTTAGAAAAAGATGTTTTTTCGTTTCAACTAAAGAACAAACTTTCATATATATGGCAAATTTCATTGAATTTAAGGATACCCTTACGATTTTATGCAAAAAATGTAACAAATTTTAGCGAATTACGACTTCTCAGGTATTTATCGTTGTTGTACTCCAAGAAAACTACCTCCATGATTTTTTTTTAGACTTTTTGGTTCATACGTGTCCAACTACGAGGGAGGACACAATTTTTTCATCTTTTTCTGCTTCCTCTGCCTATTTCATCAACGATATTGCTATGTTCATAACGAATATGAAGATATCTCATTCAAACATTGCGTTTGATACCCTACTCGACTATTCTTTTGTGAAAAAAATATTTTTAAGGGCTCACATCCTTTCATGGGGAGACCTTCGAAATCTTTTTTGACCATGGAGCTTTCATTTACCAGAAACTTCTGAGAACTTCCACTTTTGATTGTTTATTAGCTTTATCACACAATTGAATAAATTCTTGTACCAGCTTTGGTACAAACCGCGGCCATACTATGGTCAGAAAAGAAATATTTCTGTAAATTTGGCGAAAATCGAAGCAAAGCTGCGAGCTCCAGGCACAAATTTTTTTATATCCTTTCTACATACCACCAACCATACAATCAACGATACACACACACACACATATATATGTAAATAAATATATATATATATATATATATATATATATATATATATATATACTCGTATATATATATATATATATATATATATATATATATATATACTCGTATATACATATATATATATATATATATATATATATATATATTATATATATGCATATATATATATGCATCTATACAAATATATTATATATGTATAAATATATATATATATATATATATATATATATATATATATATATATACATTTATATATATATATATATATATATATGTATATATATATATATATATATATATGTATATATATATATAGATATATATATATATATATATATATATATATATATATATATATATATATATATATATATATATATATATATGTATATATATATATATATATATATATATATATATATATATATATATATATATATATATATTGGGTCTATAAATTAATTCGTGCGGTTTTTTCCAAAATGTGAACGTTTATTTAAGAAAAAAACTGTACAACAGTATTATTCAAAGTATTGCCCATCTGAAGCTATGATCTTTTCCCATCTTTCTGGCAATTTGTGGATCCTCTCCCAAAAGAACTGTGCCGGCTTGACAGCCAAGAATGAATCACGCCAATTTTTGATATCCTGCTCTGATGTGAACCGTATTCCAGTGAGGGCGTTCTGCATCAATCGGAACAAATGGTAATCAGAAGGGGCAACGTCTGGGCTATAAGGCAGGTGGAGTAAAACCTCCCATCCACTGTTTTCCAAATAGTTCTTAACCGGAAAAGCAACGTGGGGCCGAGCGTTGTTATGATGAAAAAATATTGCCTCGTGTCTGGTCGCATACTCCGTGCTTTTTTCGGCTATTGCTCTCTTCAAATGGATTGATTGCATTCGGTAGCGTGCTCCATTGGTGGTTTCACACGGTTTTAGCAGCTCATAATACTGCACACCCTTCTGATCCCACCAAATACAGAGCATCACTTTCGCGCCATGGATATTTGGCTTTGGCGTTGATTTGGCTGGTTGGCCGGATTTCACATATGATTTTTTGCACTTGGGGTTGTCATAATGGATCCACTTTTAACACCAGTAACAAATCGATGCAAAAATGACTTCCTTACGTTGCGTTCCAGCAGCATTTTGGACATGCAAAACCGCCTTTCGACGTCTCTCGGCTTGAGTTCATGTGGAACGCAATTTCCTTGCTTTTGAATATATCCAGCTGCTTTTAAACGTTTTGAAATGGCTACTTGAGTGACACCCAAAGATTCTGTGAGCTCTTCTTGTGTTTGGCAACAATCTTCGTCGAGTAATGCTTCCAGTTCTTCATCTTCAAACTTTTTTGGCCACTCCGGACGTTCATCGCCGTCCAAGCTAAAATCACCATTTTTATATCGTGCAAACGACTTTTGGCAGGTTCGCTCAGCTAGAGCATGTTCACCATAAACTTACACCAAAATACGATGACTTTTGGCAGCAGTTTTCTTCATATTAAAGTCATGAAGAAGAATTCACCGCAAAAACACTTTTTCTGGAACAAAGTTCGACATATTTGAGTGAAAAAAAATTATTGTTGTTAACGCTTCAAATGAATGGCATACATTGAAAAGACGTACAATGACAGTAGCTTTCCAACGCAGGTTCGGAATATTGGAACAATGTGTGGCGTCCACATGCTCACCGCAAGGAGCGCATCAAGCAGTTAGTGGATGCCATGAATTTCTCAACTCATGTCAACGAGACGACCACTTCGTTCGCAACTTCCGACGAGTCAACATCGCGCGCGCCAACATGTAATCCTACACTACATTCAATTCTATACTTATAATTTCGTTCTTTAGTTTTAGTAATAAAGTTATATTTGTGTTTTAGTAAAGTAATATTCTTTCTTCTCATGGGGATCGCGCATAGCTTATTAACAATCCCTATAAATGTAATATTATACAAGTAACGCCATCTCTTAGCGAACCGCACGAATTAAATTATAGACCCAATATATAAACACACACACACGTATATATATATATATATATATATATATATATATATATATATATATATATATATGTTTATATATATATATATATATATAGTTATATATATATATATATATATATATATATATATATATATATATGTGTGTGTGTGTGTGTGTGTTTGTGTGTATAGACATATGTATTTATATATGTAAACATAAAGTTTATTCCGCAATCAATCTCAAGAAATTTACTTAAAAGATCCTTCTTAGCCGTATGACTCTTTTACGTTTATTCGAAACCCATCGCCCTCGTTTTCAAATAACAATAGCACCTAATTTTCATGAAAGTTTCAGGATAATTATCCTCTATAGTTCAATGAAAACTCGGCTATGCATTTTCATCTTCATCTGTAAAGTTATGATCAGTTATAAAAGGAAAAGTATCTCTTTTTAGGTTGCGTTTCTCGCCTGTCTTTAGCATGGAAGTTACTAATTTCAGATTTCTGGGCGTATGTTATAATGTAAATTATTAACTGGAAAGTAACGAATCAACTCTATAATTTGCAATCACTAAGTCCTTATTATTTCTTCGGGGAATTTTATAAATCCTATGTGTAACGTTTATATCTAAGGATTTGCGAAGAATCCTTTACTAAGCTCATCGGTAAGCAAAGAATGAATTCGGAAGAGGAAAGCATCCTGAAACGTTCCCTCTGACTATTGTTGAATTGTATTAATGCCACATTTAGAAGTAATTTATTGGTTATTTCCGGTAGAATTATTGACTAAAATATACCGTTTATGCCGGAAATTAAGGATACTGATCATTTTTATCATTCGTCACCAGAGTACTCGGTATCTCCATCAAATCCATGAGGAGTGGCACTTTTCATGCGAAAGATTATTTAAATTCAATTTCTCGTCATCAATGTATCATATTGAACTGTTAATATCTACAGAGTCCTTGGAAGGATTACAATTTTGTTCCGATACTTTTTAGATCAATATGTTCTCCTTTATTTGAAACATCTACAATCAAAATCCTTCACCCGTCGATCAATTATGCTGAATCCGGGTGAAAGTCGGAAATTTTTTAGTTTAGCGGTAAAAGTCCTTTACCGCTACTTGAATTTCTTATCCTTTAAACGGAACCTAACTGGAAGAAAAACGCATCATTTGCCAAACTCTTCTATCGATCTCCGTTTAAAAGTGATGCGTTAACATACAAAAAAAGCAAAAAAAAAAATATTCGCGATGAATTGATAACCTTCTTTCTTTTGAAAGTTGTTTAAAAACAAATGAAATTTGAAGCAACACGAATCTTAGTAATTGAACTGTGGCACATTTTTCCTGAAATGCTGATGACCCAGGAATAGCTTCCCAGCTAAATTATACTAAAATTGCATTCAAAAATTTCAAAATACATATCTTTTCATGTTAAAATGCAAACAAATTAAGGTCAACGGCTTAGATTGTGAAGTTTTCCATGAGGAAACTAGTCTTATTAAAATGAAAGATGGAACGGATAGTAATAGTATCGCCTTAACTGTAAGAAGAGATGGATAAAAAAATCCCGCTGGGAGTAAGTATAAGTTTAAATACAAGCAAAAATGATCCTTGAACAAATGCGAGCTAAATTGACGCAGATAGAATGTCGGATCAAAATGACTCAATTCTTGATATATGTATCGCAGATGCGTACCCCTTTTAAGTCAAGCAGATCTATAACATAATCAAATATCATCAATAAGGGTCCAATTCTAACAGCACACCATTTTTGTATGCAATCCGAAGCGAAGGCATGGATCCGAGCTCATTAAAACTTGATTTAATGAACACCCTAGTCAAGTCGATGATATTAATGAATGGCTGTCAGAAATTTTGTCATAGTTAACAATAAAGTGACAGCAAAATCAAAGGTTGAAATTTTCTATTGAAATTGTATGCAAACCTGCAGGAAAGAAAATGAAATATGGTGACTGCAATGTACCTACGTCCTACACAACTAAAAATTCCGATCAAAAGAGAACAAATCAGTCGCAGCGAGTCGCAAGCGACATCAAACACCCCTCGGGGCTGTTTTGATTTGCGGCTTGGTCCCGGAGAGGGATCTGGCACTCGGCAATCTGGCAACCTCAATCAGTCCAACAAGTATTGGAATGACAGATCTCTGTCCGGGAAATGCCATGAGATGTTTTGACTTGGCTTTGTTGTCGGCTAACACGATTGACGTTTTGTCATCGGCAAGTGCAGAGATTGTTCTCAATGTGGAGTAGTCTTCGTGTAAAGCTAGTAAAAGTTATGTAGAAGGAGTTAATAGTTATGTCAGTTAGAGACTAATGCACTCTAATTTTTAGCTGTGCGAGAGAAAGAAGAAACAAAGGGGAGTCGATTCATTTGCTGGAGTACTCATCCTGATATTTTCGAGTTATCTGAAGTTAGCTTGGATTTTATCCTTGACAGCAAAAATATTCGTTGCCATTTCACGGGTTGACCTGTTCTGTCCATAGAACTCTTTGAACATGGGGATCATGTCACGATTCAGGTAACAACATTAAGTAGCCTTCATTTATTGGGTTTTCAACATTCCGACCATATCTCTCGACATGATACAACAGGATTCCAATCTTCCCCGAAGCAAATGCTAACGCAGATATAGATCCAACAACATTTTACGTTATTAGACAAGCAACATCCTCAAATGACACAACACTGCACGCTGCTGCAAGTACTTAGCCGAAAAGGAAGAGAAATGCAATGTTCAACACCCAATAGGGTAGTTGTCAACGTTTTCAGAATTTTGAATTTGTTAGTTGATAAAAAAACTTTCGTTTGCGTGAATCTAAAAGTTTCATGCGGTAATTAATTTGGATTTAGTTTTTAGGAGATTGCTGATTTTTACAATAATCAAATTAAATACGTCGAAGAGACCGGCTGGCTTTTTTAGAAAATAAAAGATTGGTTACCAGCCACGCCATTCCTGCCAGTTCAACACATAAGGAGTCTGAATGGCAGGATCGCAAGAGTGAAAACATGTATATAATATTGAAAGGCACTTCAGTTTGAGTTCAAAGGAAGACATTTCGATGGACAAAAGTGAGAATTTGTGCGAACACGATATAAAATGTCCAACTCTTACTTTGGAGATAGCCTTCTTCAGCTACAAAAGAAAACATTCAATAAGGTTTTGACGGATAAGCAGATGCTTTTCGAAAAACTTCTTTATTTGCAGCAGCTTTCCTCCTGCTTTGACCAACAAACTCTGAGAAGGAGCTTAGGAGGCTCCAAAACTGACAGAACCAATTACAACTCAGCCTCATCTGCGTACTTTGAATCTTCTATAGCTTTCCCTAGATCAGAAATTGAAATATTTGATTCAAATACAATTTGTCGTAAAAGCTCAAAAGTTTTGTATAAAAAAGGATATTAATGATACTCCTTTGGTTGACTTCTGATGAAAATTGTTCCAATATTTTACAAAAATAGATATTTCTTAATTAAGACCAGTCCTCACCCAATAGACCTACAATGAATTTTAAATTTCCTAAATGTTTATTTAAACACTGATTTACTTTTATTAAAAGAAAATAAAACCGTATAAGCTAGGCAATGAGATATATCACCGAAGAGCGATTGGAGGGTATAGCTCCTCGATGAAACAAATGACAGCGGACAGTGCCTGTTTGACTTTACATGTAACAGAAATCCAGTCATACTTTCGCCTTGCTTCCCTCATCACCGCACACATAAAATTACCTGGGTATCACCGGATGGCAACACACAAAACCAGAACGATCATGTTCTGATCACACAACGTTGCGCCTCGAACATACAAATGAGCCAATTGTAACTTGGATGATTACTAAATCAAATTAATCCATCGATGTTGTATGTCAAATGCGTATTCATGGAAGACTAGCCTGCTACAAAAATTTCACGGAGACCCTCGACAAACAACTGGCTCCTATCTTACCGGTTGTATCGCTGAAAACAAGCAACGAGCTATGGATGGAAGTAAAAGCGGCTATTACGACCGTGGCAGAAAACATGATTTGACATCAAGTCTGGCGCAAGAGAAATGATTGGTTTGATGAGTGCCAGAATGCGTTAGATAAAAGAAATCAGGCGTACAAAGAATACGTAGGTAGGAAAACCAGGACGAAGAGAGAACATTATAAAATTCTCAGAAAATTATTGAATAAGATAACTAAAATTAAAAAAACAAAATACTATGAGGACCAATTGAGAAGTATCGATGTAAATTTAAAGCAACAACACAAGGCAAGCATACAAAGTAGTGAAAAGGTTGAATCGTTTTAGCAATATTATCGCTGATGAAACCAAGATTAAGGAAGAATATGTTTCATAATCTTAATTTTCCCCACAGCTCCAGAACATTGGAACCTATAGATGTTTCCGGAGCGCTTTCATTAGCCCTACTAGCTCTGGATAAGGTTTGTTTCACCATCAAAGCCCGAAAGAAAAATAAAGGTTTGCGGATGTCAATATAAGAAAACAAAGTGGAATTTATTGAAAATTTGGTGACCATTAAATATTATTTTCATTTTCATAAGAAAAATTCTCTGTGAAGTCTAATTGAAGATGGACGCGCTATTCTTGACAAAACATCGAAGAAAATAAGAAACTTAAAATATTTTCGATAAAAAACTTATCTGATTTACTTATAGTTTGGTAAATTAAATATTTGTTGCCTTGCTTTCCTGCAGTCTCATAACTTGAAAAACTAATTTTTACTTTATACCCTCTTCTTCTTGTCTCCGTGGCACTGCAGCCACTTCCTGCAACAAGCGCCTCCAACTGTCTCAGTCCACTGACCACGTTCTCCAATTTTAAAGTACGAGCAGCGATGAACTGTCTTCGTCACCCAAGTTTCACCGGCATTTCCTCGGTTTCTCTACTAGCCCCCCTTCAGTTTTCCCAACAAATAACCGTTTTTGGCCCATAGAATTTTCATGGCAAGCCAATTGCAACTTCTACAGTTTTACAATTGTTGAGGCGTCCGGCTCGTCAAAAAATTCATCCAGCTCATTGTTGTATTGAATTCGTCATTACTCCTCATCTAGTTTCGCTCTAATTATCCGCCTCAGGACCCATCATCCAAAGGCATTCAATATATTGGTGGATGCTTGGGTTACGGTCCATTTTATAGCATAACAGAAGAACTTTCAACTTGGAAATCGTTGAACGTGTTTTGCCGTGTGCTCTACTGATTTACTCTGTTTACAACTCGAAATTTTTTATAATCAAATCGTTTTTTTTTTTCATTACTTCTGTTCTCTTTCGGTGAATTTCGTCATGAGTGCGGATGTGAAAAGATATTCCCTGCATTTTATTTTGAATCTGAGAATACGTTTCTCTTTGTGTAGTGAAAAATTGACTTCAACTTTTCGTAAAGTGCTTTCAACTTAGGGCATAGCTAAAAGGTGATATTTAATCTCAGGTTTTTATTTACTCGTGAGTGATTGTGCCAATTTAATTATTCGCTGCAATTTAACACTATAAAGCACAATTTTTTCGGCTTAAACCGTAATATAGGCAATTCTTTATACTGTGGAGACTTAAGCTTTTGGTTGTTTTATCTTCTCCCTGAGATAGGCAATATCGTGGAGACTTTTTGTAATTGATTCTTGTATGGACTATAGAAATACAATTACAACTTTTAATCCTACAATTCTCTATTATCATACATAATTTTGAAACAGCGAAAAAAAATATAAATAAAAATAATAATTATTATTATATTGATAATACAAAAATAAAAACTGGTGGACTTGGGGTACATTAGAACTACAAAAAAAAACAAAAAAGTTTTCAATTTATATTTATTAATAATTTTATTTTTTTCGCATTAAAAATGTCCTGCTGTGGGACCAAATGCCGTGATTCAGATGATAAGTCCCCTTTTGTGCTATGTTTCGGCCTCTGTGAATGGTTTTATCATTCGGCTTGCGTAAACATCAAATGTGCTGTTGCCGACGGTACAAACAAACCGGACAATGGTGTCTACTGGTACTGCGAGACCTGTAGACGTTATTCAAATTCAGCCTACGTTTTTAGGCTCCGCATGGCTAGCTTAACGGTTAAAACTTTATGTGATGAACTTAGTGCTTTGCACAATAAATGTTCGGTTGCGTGTAATGAGATTGCTCCCTTGCTCCAGTTTGCTGATACTATATCTGCGCATCCTCTAACCAAGACGAGCCTTGAGACTTGCGATGTGTTACAGCCTTCCGCACCAGATCTTCCTTAATCGGGGGAGAATACTAGAATAACATTAGATACTGCTCCTGCCATAATAATGAGAAGTAAAACGCAAGCTAAACCTGCAACAAAAAATAGCGCTAAACTGTTGACCAGCAATGATTCAGAGGTTGTATTTCAATCATCACCTGGGCCCTCATCTTCTCGTCGAGGTGCTGTATCGAAAAATCGGCCTACTTCACCCAACACTCTTGTAATGGATATTCAACCAACGCCAGTAGCTGATGTCTCTAGTTCCGCTCTTAATCTGCCAGCACCACAAAAAGTTCCATCTCTTCATGTCGTGGCGCTGCCGAAGCAAATATTTATATCTCGTCTGGCTTATGAGACATCGAAGAATGACATTTGTGATTATGTCCCAACGAAATTTAGACCTTCAGTAAAGATCATCAGCTGCCACAAACTGACAAAAGACAACATTGAGGGAAGAGTTGTAGCTTCCTTTAAGCTTACTGTGCCGTCAAACTGCAGCATAGTTCTTCAACCAGAATACTGGCTTCTTGGAACACTAATTAGACCGTTTGAGGCAACCAAAAGATGAAATTTTCTTTGCATGGTAAGCTCTCTTCCGAAACTTTAACAACTGTTCACCCTTGATGTTCAAAACACTTCTCGTAGCTTCAATCTTTATTATCAAAATGTACGTGGCATGCGAACCAAGCTGGAAACTATTAAAATTGCCTCTTCTATTTCCGGTGATGATTTCATTTGTTTTACAGAAACCTGGCTAACTTTTGATATCGCCAGCAGTGAAATTTTTCCACTATATGATGTCTACCGAACTGATAGAGATCGATTGATTTCAGGTTAATCTGGCGGTGGTGGTGTACTTATTGCTACTCATAAAGCCTTAGACAGCAAACTCTGCTCTGACTTTTCACCGTCTCTTCCAGTAGAATGCATCACTGTCTTAATCAATACCTCTCAAGCCGTGAGTTTAGTATTACTTTGCATATATATCCCTTGCAATGCTCCTTTCTGCGTTTACAACCGTTTTTTCCCTGAATTATCTTCGTCTTTCTGTAGCATCAACCCTCTATACAATATTTTGATCTGTGGTGACTTTAACATGCCTTGCCTAAGGTGGCACTCAAGCTCTCATACCCTCTCATCCTTCAATGATTTCTCTATCCTGTTTTCTTCTTTTTATCGCATTGCTCCCTATCACAATTAAATATGATCCCAAACACAAACAATCAACTTCTCGATTTCATCCTTACTACCAATCCTGCCTCTACCTCCTTGATCACAAAACCCCCCTCCGAATATGTAAAACCTGATCCCCATTATCTTCCGCTTGAGGTTCGTTTATCTTTTCTTGCACCTCATCCCAAACGCACTCCTTTCTCCCAAACATTTAATTTCAGCAAACCAACTATGCAGCCATTCAGCTTGAGCTGGATAATATTGACTGGAATTCAATGCTACAGAAGCTAGATGTCAATTCAGCGCTATCAACTTTCTATGAGAATCCCAGTAGCGTAATTGCAAACCATGTACCTATCGGCCGATCCCCTCGGAAAAAGAGCCTCAGCTGGTTTTCCGCTGAAGTCTCAGACTCTCTCTATTTGACGGAACAGGCACGCAAAAAATTTCATTATTCCAACTCTAACACTGACCTCACCAGCAACCGACTGCTTCGCAAAGAAGCCAAAAAAGCGGTTAAGAACGCAATGCGATCTTATTATTATATGATTGAAACATCACTGCAATCTAATAGTCCTTAGCCCTTTTGGACATACATACATTCTCTGAAAACAACATCCCTTCCTAATATCTTCTCATGGCGTAATTGCCAAGCTTCTGATGGGTAAGCTATCTGTGACCTTTCCGCTCAATTTTTTCCTCCACATTTAAGGTTTCGAGCCCCACTTTGTACTCATCGTGTCATTCTCCTTCCCCTATTATGAATTCTATCGCAACCTCTCCATCGGAAATTGAAAATGTACTGCTCACCTTTGACGTTAATGGTGGTCCAGGTCCTGATGGAATACCAAATCTGTTCGTTAAGTCATTATCTTCTTCACCCCACTATCAATTATTTTTAATATTAGCCTTTCTTTCTCCTGCTTCCCTGATGTCTGCAAGCATGCTAACATCTTTCCGATCCATAAGTCCGGAGATCGCTGTCTTGTTTTGGCAAGCTCCTTGAGTGAATTGCGCATAACAGAATGTACGATGATATCAGTATCCTGTTTGCAAATGAACAACATGGCTTCATTAAAGGTCGTTCGACAGTAACTAATATGTGAGAACTTACGAATACCATCTCTCTTGCTTTCCACAAGAGTCAACAAGTCGATGTCATATACACCGAGTTCGCTAAAGCCTTTGACAGTGTTGATCATGGCCTTTTGGCTAACAAACTCCGATCGTTCCGCGTTTCCGACTCTATCCTCTCTTGGATCTTATCCTTCTTATCCCATCGCTCTTGCACCGTTACATGGAATAATTTTTTTTCGTCGGACTCATTTAGCCCAAAATCTGGTGTTCCTCAAGGATCAATTTTAGGTCCTTTGCTATTCAACATTTTCATTAATGATCTCCCCCAATGCCTGTCCTCTAATTGTCCTCTTTACGCTGATGATTTGAAAATTTAACTCCAGCAATGACTGCTTATACCTCCAAAATGATCTTGACAATCTCCAAAATTGGTGTCAAGGTAATTTACTTTCTCTTAACATTTCTAAATGCTGTCACATGAGATTCACCAACAAAATTCATCCAGTTTTATATGAATACTGGATTGTAGATCGGTTCTCGCACTTGTGGACAAGTTTAAAGATTTGGGAGTAGTATTTGACCCAGGTTTGAAATTTAACACACATGTTTCATGCATAACCACTAGAGCTTCACGTGTCGCTGGTTTTATTTTACGATCCTCTTGCAAGTCTTTTAGCATTTCAACCAGCGTCCATCTATTCGTACTTCTAGCCCGGTCAATCCTTGAGTATGCCTCCCAAGTATGATCTCCTCACTATACCAATCTATCGGATGCTGTTGAAACTGTACAGCGTAAATTCACACGATCTCTATTCTACAAATATAACTTCACTTACAGCTCCTACGATGAGCGCTTACAGATCCTAATCATTCCATCACTCAAAAATAGGAGAGAATTCCTAGACCAGGTGCTGCTTATTTAAATTATATCACGGTATTCTTTCATCCAACCTTCGTGAAAGGGTTTGTAAACGTCCCACCTCAAGAACGCGTTCAACTGACATATTCTTTGTGCCCTTTGCTCGTACCGCTATTTATTTTTATTCATTTTTAGTATGCGTATCACGTTGTTACAATGAGCTCCAGCTGGGTCCGCTGCCACATTCCTTAAACGCTTTTAAAAGCATATTGCATAATATTCTGCTTAGCTTCCAATAGTTTATTAGTATTTTATATTCTTGTTCTTTTTTCTTAATATAACTTTGTTTATTCGCACGTATTATATTATATTTCATTACCTATTTTGTAATTGGGTTCACGGATCTGTGAAATAGTGTAAATAAATAAATAAATAAATAACATAGGGCTTATCACAGATTTGTGTAGTTGGAGATTTGTTTTCCTATATATGTAGCTGGTCTTCAAAATCGTTAAAATTGAATTCAAAACTTTATTTGCGGCTGTATTCTTTGGCATTCATTGTCTTCTTCATTTGCAGTTTTCGTTATTTTGGCACCCAGGTATACAAATTTGCACGGATTTTGATAGTGTGTGATATTTTGTGTATTTAAGGTATTTTTTCTCGAGGATGTCGTGAGCTTTATTTTATTCTCATTGATTTGTAGCCCTACTAGTTTTGTTTCACTGCCGGGTTTCAGGAAAAGTTCTGTGGCAGTTGTATGATAACGCACCTGTTGTATCGGCAGGTAGCTTTCTTATAACATAGTTCATCTCCCTGCTTCATCGCCATGTTGGGTATCGATACAGAATTGGAGACTGTCAACATCGTTAATTTGGCTGAGATACCAAAGCGTAGCATTATTTGGTAAGGTGCGTTACAATCAATACTATCGTATACTTGCTGAAAGTCCACGAACATTTAGTGCACGTCTAAATTGAACTCCCAGCATTTCTCAAGTGCCTGTATCACTGAAAATTTGCTCTACCGTCGATCTACCTGCTTTAAAGTCACCTTGATACTCCTCAATAATACTGTTGGTGTATGATTTGGTTTTATTTTCTAAGATCTTTGAAAATATTTTGTACGCCATACAAAGTTTTGAGATACCTCTATAGTTTTTGCACTGTATCTTGTCACCTTTTTGTAGAAAGGAAATATTATTGATTGGGTCCGCTCTTTTGGCATATGTTCTTGTTGCCAAATGTGCTAGATGATTTTTAAGGAAAGCTTTCTGAACTCCATGCCACTAGAGTTCATGGGCTCTACTGGAATTTCATAGATGCCCACCGCTTTATTATACTTTTGGACTTTGATAATGGAACAAACTTCATCCAAAATTAGTTGAGCCAATGAAAGCTCTTCGGGAGTACCTTTAGGCTCCAATGTTCTGAAACTGTGTGGATGATTCAGGAGGTTCTTGAAATATGATGTCTATCTTTCCTTACTCCTGACTTCATCAGTGATGGTGTTACCGATGTTATCACGGCAGAGCGTGGTCTTGGGCTGATGGCCTCATTTCAAGCTTTTCACTACTCTGTTCAAAAAGCAAATGTATACTAGTTGCCCTTTAGTCAGACGGCGTTTCGTCTGGCTTCTCAAAAAAGACCTGATGAACAACTGATAACACAATTTTATTATTAAAGTCTTTTATAGTACAATATTTACAAGTATTCAATTTTTAGTATCGCAAAGTCCGTAGCGCGGTCATTGCCCTAGTGCTGAGTCGTTGAGAATTCCTAGAGTTCATTGCAGCTTGTCACATGTTGATGTCGTGGTCAGCAAAAAGTTCATGATCTCCGTGGAAATGAAATTTTCGGAGTAAGCATATTACACGAATTAATATATTTGTAATTGGGGCATTGATCGCGCGCGGAAATAAAAAATGTGCAAATTGCGTATTTAGTCGGCTCAGGTGCAGTCCAGAGTACGTTGAACGTTAATCGCGCGTGGAAATTAGATTTTGTTGATACGCGCAATTCTGTGTGAATTTTCATTGAACATTCTCCCCGTCCTTGAACTGTCCCAGTTCAAATGAAAATGAGTCGTCTTTGATGACCTTGCGCTGCGCAGGAATAGGTTTTATTTCCGTTCGTCTGAATTTCTTCAACGCAGTCCAGATGATCAGAATAATTGTTGCGGTTGTTAGGATGTAGCCGAGTGTATAGTGGTGGATGTGATGATTGTTTATTCTATCAGAAGGTAGTAACTGTGAAGAATGATGCGTTGAGAGTTGCTTTACGATTTCGTTCCAGTCAGCAGCCTTTGTGTTGATAAGGAAGTCGGTGGATGACGATTTTATGAAGTCTGTTTTGTTGAAGGTTATCTGTGTGAAATTGGCTGATGGTGTAAACGTGTAGTTCATAACTGACGTGAATGTGTTTAATCCCCTAATCGTCATGGTATCCTGTCTGATTTCACACTGAGGTTCTAGATGTAGAACACCACTTCCTTGTAGTGTGTGTGGTGACTTCCTGTCCACATATTGTGTCAAATACTCTTGTCACTTGTAGAGCATAGATCCACGTGTTTTGTTGGTGGGCTTGGATCCAAAAGTTCGTGTTGTTGATAGGTAGCCAGATACATTGCCGAGAAGATGGTTCCTCGTGGTTTAAGAGAGTGATTTCGCATTGGTGGATGCTGGATCGCCGATTGTACAATGGATGATGTTGAACACACAGGAATGTGTTGTCCTTGGTGAGTGTACATTTATCCAATTCGTGTTGGTTGATCGGGTAGTGTTGGTTTCTCTGGAGATCTACTAGCAGATATTGTGTAGATGGTTGGATGAGATATGACTCTTGAGCTCGTCTAATGGGAACAGGTATCAGGTTGAACAGTTGAAATTCTTCGGAGTTGATTAGTGGCAACTTCAGCTGAAAAATTACAAAGGATTTGGTCATCATGGCATGTACCGAAAACGTCTTGTACAATGATAGATCTCCAACTGTTCGACTGATCGGGATATTAAGACTTGGAGGAAGTGCCTTTCGTATGAGCGTTACTTGTTCTTGAAGTTGTCGCGGAGTGAGAAGTAATGGATTGATGATGCCGTGCTGTAGATCAAGCAGTACATCCCATAATGCCTTTTGTGTTTCTTGGTAACTGTGTAGTGCCATCATGGTGCGGAAGCAAAATGTGATGAAAGTTTGTTGCTGAGATACACTGCTTATACCGTCTGACAGTTGTGTTAAGTAATCGTCTATTGCCTTAAATTGTTCCTGGATATGGTACGTCTCTTTCTTAAAAAGGTTTGTGGTTGTCTCGAGAATTGAGGGTTGATTCTCCATGAGTGAGTCTAGATAATGTTCGTTGGCTCGTGATTTTTCAATTTCATCTTCAAGGTATGTTGCGTAGTCTGAATCTAGAATACCGAAAAGTTTATTAGCGACGTTGCCCACGATGTCCAGTGGTGCTCTTCTTCTTCTGGTAGGGTATCTTCTGCCTTCTCCTCCCTTGTGAAGGATTTCGTTTAGCTGCTCAATATGAGATAGTTGGTGTGTGAACTGCTGTAAGGTTTGAGTGCATACTTGACCTTGAATAGTGATTGATGCAAACAGCTTTTTCATGTTGAGTATACCCTTGCGAATCCCATCTAATTCTTCCCAGTAATGTTTTAAATCATAGAAGGTAATTACATTCCATTCGTTAGTTACTAGCTTTGCTTGTCCGATTGCTTCGAAGTAAATTCCAGGGTCCTTCGTGAATGGATCAACAGTTATAGGGGAAGATGCGGTGCTAATGGCAGGCAGAACGAGTAGGGTTATTAAGGTTGCTGCTAGCATGGATGTAGGGCGAGAACGCTTTACAGGGACTTCGTTATTTGTTCACTCTGGATGGTTCTTCTTCCGATTTTCACCCCAACTTGAGTTGATCGGAAGGAATCTACCTTGGTTAGGATGCCGTTTTTTGACTTGTTTAGGCTTGGGAGTTTCTGCGGATGCCTTAGTTGTGGCTGACGTGGCTTGGTTGAAATCTTCGCAAGCCTTTACAAGAGGGCAGAGTTTGTGTATTGCTCTTCGAAAAATGCCACTTTTAGTTTTGACATCTGCAACTCGGCAACGTCCGTCACTTCCTTCAATTGTTTGCACTATCCGTCGCAGTTGCCACTTCAAGGGAGGGGCATTATCATCCTTGATGAGAACTAGCATGTCTGGTTTGACGTTGTCACAACCTAGAGTCCACTTTGCTCTCTGTTGTAGTTCAGAAAGGTATTCGATTGACCATCTGCGCCAAAATTCGTGTCGGATGTGCTGCACGAGTTTCCACCTGGTGAGTAGGTTTGGATTAGTGTCACATGCACGACTATGTATTGATGTAGTGAGTGGTTCCCCAATAAGAAAATGTCCCAGTGTTAGTGCTGCCATGTCGTTAGGGTCGTCTGATAATGGCTGTATCGGACGTGAGTTGAGCACAGCCTCGGCCTCCGTAGTGACGGTGCATAGCTCCTCGTAAGTTAGAGATGCAGATGAGATGGTCTTTTGTAATAGTTTCTTTGCCGATTTGACTGCTGCCTCCCAAATACCCCCGAAGTGTGGACTGCGCGGTGGTATAAAGTGAAATTGGATCCCTTTCTGAATTGCGGCTGCGTGAATCTTCTCTTGAGAACGCTCATTTTGCAGTAGATTTTCTAGCTCCTCTAATTGGTTACGAGCCCCAACAAAGTTGGTAGCATTGTCGCAGTACACGTTTTGGCAGCAGCCACGTCTAGCGATAAACCGCTTCAGAGCAGCAATGAAACCGTCGGTGGATAGGTCTGAAACCACCTCTAAGTGACAAGCCTTTGTTGTGAAACAGCAAAACACGCAGATGTATGTTTTCGTTGGTTTCTTGCCTCGAATTCTGTAATGGGTGTAGACCGGCCCACAGAAGTCGATGCCGACGTTGACAAATGGACGGGCTGGTTGAACGCGTGTATCAGGAAGGACTCCCATGATTTGTTTGAAGCCTTGTGGATTTAGTCTGGAACATTGAACGCATTCATGCACCACTGCAGATGCTAAACGCTTGTCTCGAGGGATCCAGAACTGCTGTCGTGCTGTTGCTCGCAGAGCTTGAGTCGCCATATGTAGGTTCTTTCGATGAAGATCAGTGAGTAGCAGTTTAGTGAATGGATGTGAAGCAGGTAAAATTGCGGGATGCTTTGCGGCGTGTGGTATATTGGCGTTTTGTAATCTCCCTCCGACTCTAAGAATGGAGTCATCATCCAGGAACGGTGTGAGTGTGAGGAGTTTGCTCTTCGAGTCTATTGGTGTTTTTTGTTGTAATCTTTTTATCTCGGTTCCAAATTCCCCGGCCTGCATGAATTTAATGATAAGTGCGAGAGCTTTTTCTAATTCTGCGACTGTAAGGAATCTTCCTTCCCATGAATCTTTCCTTGCCTTGAAGCGTTGAGTTGCCCGCAAAACTGTTGCTACGATTCGCTTAAGATATGTGAAGGAGTTTCGATGATCGATTCTGTCAATAAAATGCTCCTGGATAATGCTGGTTGTGAGAACGGTGTGAATTGTCTTTCGCTCTGGAAGCTCTCCCGGATCTCCGATAACTTCACATGGCCAATGGGTCTCAGGTTTTCGCAGAAATTCAGGTCCGTGATACCAGAACTCAGAATTGATGAGTACGCTAGGTCGTGTTCCTCTAGAAACCAAGTCTGCAGGATTGAGTTTAGAACTCACATGCCGCCAGTCAGATATGTTTGTTAGCCTGTTGGCCACTAAGGTGTGAAAGGATGACGGTCTGGATCGGATCCAGGCCAATACGATCTGTGAATCTGTCCAGTAATGTGTAGTGTTTATGTCTATGTTGAGGATTTTCTTAACACGATTCGTTAAGTGGGCCATGAGAGTTGCAGCACACAGTTCCAGTCTTGGTAAGCTGATGGTTTTCACTGCGGCAACCCTAGATTTGGAACAGAGGAATATCGTCTTTATGTCTCCCCGGCTGTTTACGCTACGTAGATATATTACTACACCGTAAGCCCTTTCACTTGCATCGGAAAAGGCATGCAAACTGAGTGTGGCATCTTTCGTTTCCAAGTATCTGGGTATCCGAATTCTGTTCAGGTCTGTAAGCTCCTTGCGAAACTGAAGCCATCGAGTGTGGAGTTCCATTGGTATGGCTTAATCCCAGTCGAGTTTTAGTGACCATAACTCCTGTAAAAAGATCTTGGCCAATGTTATTGCTGGATTCACGAATCCCAATGGATCGAACAACCGTGATACGTCACTCAAAATCGTCCGTTTTGTCACCTTAGTTAGCTCGTTCCAAATGGTAGTTATCCGGAAATGGTCTAGCTTAGGATTCCATGTTAATCCTAATGTTTTCACGGTGTCCTCTGTGTCTCCATCGACCGAGAGCTCTATTTCTCTATCTTTGCTTGGCACTGATGCAAGGAGTTGCTCGTGATTCGCACATCATTTACGCAGATTAAACCCTGCTGACTTCAAAAGCGTTTTCATCTCGTGCTGAATCTTTACGGCTTCTTTGAGGCTGTTGCTTCCAGTCATTAGGTCGTCCACATAGAAGTCTTTGATAGCCCTGGACGCTAGTGGATGTGACTTATTCGATGTATTGGCCAATTCCATCAGGCATCGAGTCGCTAAGTATGGTGCGGCAGTGGTCCCGTACGTCACTGTCTTTAAACGATAATACCTTAGGTCGTCGGAAGGGTTGTCTCTCCAGACGATGAGCTGTAAATGGCTGTCTTCCGTTGTTACATTCACTTGGCGGTACATTTTCTCAATATCCGCTGAGAAGGCAAATTTGTGCTTCATGAAACGTAGAAGGATTGAGAATAAGTCATCTTGTATTACCGGGCCTTTCAACATGATATCGTTGAGTGAGATGCCGTTTGATGCCTTTGCTGAAGCGTCGAATACGACTCTTAACTCAGTGGTGCTGCTGGATGGCTTGAGTACACAATGGTGAGGCAAGAAACAGTTAAGCTCTGGTATCGGTGACTTAACTTCTTCCATGTGACCCAAAGCGGCGTATTCCTTGATGAAATTCGTGTACTCCCTTTTGACATCTGGGTGTTTTTGGAACTTCCTTTCGAGAGCAAGGAAGCGTCTAATTGCTATGTCTTTCGATTGGCCAAGCACGGATGGGTTCTGACACAGAGGAAGTTTCACTTCAAAGCGTCCGTCACCGTTTCGTCGAAGATTGATCGCAGGCTCTTCAGTACTAGAGGTCGTTGCCAACGGTGCTTCTTCTTTGGCCCAGAATCTTTCCATGTGTTCTTCAAGATTATTGATACCGATTCCACAGAAGTATTCAGATGTATTGCCTGTCGCGACACGGCCAAGCACAATCCATCCAAGCACGGTGTTCTGTAAGGTTGGTAGGTTTCGTCCTAACCTTATCTGTCCAATGGAAAGAAGCTCACAGTAAAACTCTGCTCCCAACAGTAGGTCGATTCGTTTCGGAGTGTTGAACCTTGGATCAGCAAGGTGAATGTTCGATGGAATTGGCCATGAAGAAACATCGATGAATGACGGCGGTTGAGTAGATGCAATCGTTGGTATGACGTATGCCTCCAATCGGGTTGAATATCCAGAGTGTCTTGAGGAAATGGTGATGCTCACTCTCTTCGAGACATGTGTTTCTGTTTTCCCTATTCCACAGATGTTGATGTTGGAATTTGATCCGGATATTTTCAACCTCTTTAGCATTCGAGCACTAATGAAGTTGAGCTGAGATCCGGAATCTCAAACGGCTGTACAAACTTCGGTTGCACCAGCATAATTAGTGATGTTGACTGATGCTGTGCCCAATAAAACGTACTTGCTACCAGATGTCTTCTTGGTAAGGGCTGCTAAAGTGGTGTCGCTAGGAGTAACCGATTGGGAGCTGCTGGTTGTCGTGGCTGATCTCTTTGTCTTGTTAGTTGTCTTCTCATGGTGGAGCAATGTGTTGTGCCTGCCTTGGCACTTAGAGCAGCTTCTTGATGGACAGTTACTTACACCATGGCCTGCCTTGAGACAGTTAATACACAGCTGAAGGCCCTTGATTTTAGTAAGTCGATCGTGTGGGCTTAGGTTAAGTAACTGGTTGCACTTAAAAACCTTGTGATTCCCAGTGCACACCTTGCAGCTTTCGTCCGAGTTAGATGAGACAAGGGATGTTGGTTTCACTCGTGGATGTGAATGTCTCTCCTTGCCTAAAGCCTCCAGCGACTGAAATCTAGTTTCCATGAATGTGAGAAAGGCGTCGATGGTTTGTACTTCACGAGGTCGTTGAAGCGTTTGCTCGTACAGCGTATGTGTTGTTCTGTCAAGTTTTTTGAGCAGGAGGTGAAGTATGATGGGGTCCCAGCCTCCTGTTGAAAAGCCCAAGGTTGCTAGTCCTAACAAGCACTCTTTGGTTGTGTCGTGGAATCCCTTTATTGATGCAGCGGATTCACTAACAACTGTTGGTTGTGATACCAGCCTGTCGATGAGTGACGACACCAAGATTCGTTTGGTTATTGTACCGTGCCTGTAGTGTTTCCCACGCGATGGCATAGTTACCGTCAGAAAGGTGGAGATGACGAATTAGGCGCTCAGCTTCACCGGTCACATTATTTTTCAGGTACCACATTTTCTGGGTATTCCCAAGTGGTTGGTCGTGAATCATCTGTTTGAACAGATCGTGGAACTGTTTCCACTTAAGATAGTCGCCATCAAACGTCGGTAGTGTGATTTTTGGCAAGCTGACCGATGCCTGTGTGGCAGGCGTAACTGTGGCGGGCGTAATTGTGGCTGGAATTCTCGCCAGACATTGGTTGAGGAAGATTATCGCCTCTTGGATCGCATCTTCGGTGTTGAGGTAGTTGCTTGAAGTGTAGCCAAGTGCTGTCACGTTGTCGCTCTCACAGATGTCCTGATGCAGTATACGAGCTTCGTCCCAGAACCGCTGGAGAGTGACCAACTTAACTTCATAAAATTGTCTAGGTTGGCCGACTTCGATGCTGTCGATTCCCTCGATAAGGTGAGTTATGGATTGCGTGACAACATCATAACGCCTGATGAGTTGTTTGGTGATCTGAAGGTCGGACGCAGTGGAGTCCTTCGGCCCCTGCACGTCAGCCTTCAATCCTGATGATGCATCTGGTGCGGACGTTGATGGTGCTTCCAGAGTGCGTAGAAGCTGTTGCATATTCTCCTCTACCTTTGAGTACTCCACGCTGACCTTGGCGAAATACTGCGCTTGAAAATACGGGTGTTGCGGATAAGTCCCTGCGTGGGGTTGCAACTCCTGGTGGGTTGCGTTGAACCTTGTCCACAACTGTCCCAACTGTGCTAGCTTAGCCCTCAGGTATTCGGGAGTCTTGCGGCTAGACGAATCCTTTCTGTAATTGCTGATTATTCGCTGGAATTCGCCTCCCAACTCCTTCTGCTTGGTTACCAGAAGTGATAAGTGTGATTTCTACATCCTGATCCTAAAGCTGGAAGTAGATTAAAATTTGAAATATGACGTTGATCACGTCGGGGTCACCAAATGTTCAAAAAGCAAATGTATACTAGTTGCCCTTTAGTCAGACGGCGTTTCGTCTGGCTTCTCAAAAAAGACCTGACGAACAACTGATAACACAATTTTATTATTAAAGTCTTTTATAGTACAATATTTACAAGTATTCAATTTTTAGTATCGCAAAGTCCGTAGCGCGGTCATTGCCCTAGTGCTGAGTCGTTGAGAATTCCTAGAGTTCATTGCAGCTTGTCACATGTTGATGTCGTGGTCAGCAAAAAGTTCATGATCTCCGTGGAAATGAAATTTTCGGAGTAAGCATATTACACGAATTAATATATTTGTAATTGGGGCATTGATCGCGCGTGGAAATAAAAAAATGTGCAAATTGCGTATTAAGTCGGCTCAGGTGCAGTCCAGAGTACGTTGAACGTTAATCGCGCGTGGAAATTAGATTTTGTTGATGCGCGCAATTCTTTGTGAATTTTCATTGAACAACTCAGTATGCTTGTCTTGTGTTATTGCTAGCTGGAATTGCATTAATACTTCTCAATTGGTCATCATAGTTTTATTTTTTCTTAATTCTAGACATCTTATTCACTACCCCTCTTAGATTTTAATAATGTTCTCTCTTCGTTCTTGTTTGTTTTACTACCTTAATATTGTTTGTACACCTGATTCTTTTTACCTGACGCATTTTGGCATTTGTCATCGAACCAAACATTTGTTTTGCACTGGGCTTGATGCCCAGTCGTCTGTTCTGCAGTGGTCTTAATGGCCGCTCTTACTTCTACCCATAGCTGTATCTGATAGAATTAAAGCTAGCTGGTTGTCGGGGCTCCATGAAATTCTAGGCCACAGACGCTGTTTGAAGCTTTTCAAAGTCGAATTTCTGTAGAGGGCTGGTCTTCGATGAATACACATTTGACATAAAACACCGATATGTTAATTTGATCAAGTAATGATCTGAGTTACAATTCGCTCTTCGGTATGTACGGATGTCAAGAATGCTCGGGGCCCAACGTTGTTGGATCAGAACATGATCGATCTGGTTTTGTATCTTGCCATCCGATGATATCCAAGTAATTTTAAGTATGCGTCGATGGGGGAAGTAAATCGAGCGTAGTTTGGGCTTCCCACTTTTGAATATTGTGTGCCATCTCACGTCTTGAATATAATTTCCTGCCCAGTTTGTTTTCTGGATTGCCAGTATTTTTATTTTATATTGACTGGCCTATTTTAAAAGGCCTTTAACAGTGCCGGGGTAATTGAGTGCTCTGAAATTACAGAATCCAATGCCATAGTCCATTTTTCGTTTGCTCCAGGTCAAATCCATTCCCTGGCTCTTCTGCAGGTTTCAAAACATTGTAGGGTTTTTCAGGAAGAAGGAGTTAACTAGTCACCCAACCTCAATTCCAGTGGCATAGTTATCGATTCGATTCCGTTATCAGGCACGGAAGACTCGCCTTCACCCTCTTACGTTCCCACAGGGGAGGTGTAAACAGGGTTTATTAGCACGTCTGTCGATTCACTGGTATTGGCATTTAGTGTTCCATCATTGGGGAACCAGTAAATCCAATGTGCGGCCTCAGCAAAATATTTGTAAATTTTGTAATTATCACTTGGACACAACGAGATCGAACTAACTCACTGACTAATATTCAGTTTTTATACATATGTAGATAAAAAATTCCCTCTTAGTCGTGAATATATGTTGTTCTCAATCTTTAGAAGCGTCTATACGAGTATGGACGTATTAATCAATCAATTTATTATTCAGTCAAAATGAAATTAAAATATTTATAAGTATTTTTTTCGTGACTCTTATCCTTCTCCCCTACTCGAACTTTTGTCTGCATGCTAAGCAGAAAATAAACATCAGATAATAAAGTGCCATCTTCATGGACTACAAAATAGATTTAATGCGTGCTAATCTACAATGTTTGGAAGATGGCGGAACGATATTGCGTTTATCTGCCCACAAAATCCTGTAGGTGCTTTGTTTGGGTGTCACAAGTCAGTCGCGTACCTCCTTGTATATGTAAAGTGAAATCTTCTTTTATGAGACGAAGACACAAGAGGAAACATGCCAAGAGAGAGCATCAAAGTAATCTATTCTGAGAATACTTCCTCCGTTTACAAACAATCTTTGTAAGAAGCATTGTCCTCGCATCAGCAACGACGTAGTAATATTCTCATGAATGAAATCGTGGCAATATTGATTCAAAATTTTAAGGAGGTCACGACTTGATTCAAGTTTTCCCTTTGTCTTTGTTGTCGCTAATTAATTCGTGACGGAGGCGTATGTTTTTATTTATCGTTGTTGTTTGCCGGGAAGGTCGCTTTTATTATGTTTTTCGTACATTTCTGAAAATCAATTTCCTCGGATCCACTGATGAAAACAGAACGAGCCCATTCTAGAAAGAAAAAATCAAACGTAAAAAATCTTGAATGATTCTTTGCTTTTTACGACCGCCCTCAACTGTTCCGATTTTTCTTTCAGGCAAGTAGGATTGCTTTCGGTAATACACAGAAAGGATTGTAAATTAAATTATTTTGATGATGAGAATACTCCTAGGTATAGGTTACTGGTTCACCGTGTGACATGTAAAAGACGTATGAACAATTCAAATAGGTAGGGTAATGCTCCTGCCAGAAGGCTATTGTAACATAGGATGGATTTACGTTGAAAACAACTTTCCTGATATGAAAAGGTGACCTGTTTTATGAATCCTAACAACAGGCAACAATCGTTCAATTATATACAAAAGATAGAGGGTTTCTTTCATAAACACAAAATAGCCGCCATTTTATTTGATCCTAGATAAATTTTCTGAATACTTGGCCAATGAAACATATTCAAACAATATACAATTATTGTATATTATCATATCTTTTACCTCCTTCTGGGACACTTGATCCACAAAATGACTTCACCATTTCAGATTCTAAAGGTTATAATTAACACCTTTCATTTGTTACCCTATTCAACTACCTTTGATTAAGGGGTATACCCTCTTAATAATTATCAAAAAATCGAATTTTGTTCATTCCATTTTTGGAAAGTATATATACCGAAACATTATATTCTAATTTTATGTTGTATAGTGCAGGCATCGCTGATTAAGTACCGGTGAGATTTTTTACGTTTAATCATTGAAAAGATGCCGCGTTTTCATAGCACAGTTTTGTTTTACGTCGTTCGTGTCAAAAGTTGTATTCATTTAAAAATGAGTGAAATTTCTGAAAAAATTCCTCATATTTTACAATATCATTACGATCAAAGTGAGAATGCATCGCAGGCTCGTGAAAAAATTTGTGGTGTCTACAGTCAAGATACTTTATCAAAGGCCACAGCCAAGAGATGGTTCGCTCGCTTTTGTTCTGGAAATTTTGATGTCAAAGATGCACCTCGCTCCGATCGACCAATCACTGAAAAAGTGGATGAAATCTTACAAAAAATTGAAGAAGACCGAAACATAAGCAGCCATGACATTGCTAAGGAACTGAATCTCCATTTGCGTAAGGCTGGATACACAAAGAAACTCGACGTTTTGGTGCGGCATGTATTGACACCAAAAAAATTGATCGACCGAATTTCCATTTGCGTAATGCTAATAAAACGCAACAAAATAGAACCATTTTTGAGGCAAGTCATTATGGGCGATAAAATATGGTTAAGATACGAGAATGTCGTTCGAAAAAGATCATGGTCAAATAAGGTGAATCATCAGAAACGACTTCAAAGCCAGGATTGACACCAAATAAGGCTATGCTGTGTGTATGGTAAGATTGGAAGGGAATTGTTTATCACGAGGTGTTGGAACCTGGCCAACACTCAATTTGGCTCTATTCTGTCAGCAATTAACTAGATTCCAACAAGCAATTCAAAAAAACCGGCCAGAATTGATCAATAGAAAGGGCGTTGTCTTCCATCATGACAATGCCAGACCACATACAGTTTTGATGACCCGGCAAAAATTGACAGAGCTTGGCTGGGAAGTTTTGATGCATCCAGCGTATAGTCCAGACCTTGCACCATCAGACCATCATTCGTTTCGGTTTCTGCAAAACTTCCTTAATGAAAAGAAACTCACTTGCAAAAGGGACTGTGAAAATCACTTGGTCAAGTTTTTCACCGATAAACCACAGAAGTTCTACGCGGATGAAATGATGGCTCTACCAAAAATTAGGTCATGGATAATAATGAACAATACGTACTTAAATAAAATCCATTTTAAATAAAAGTAATATTCAATCGAAAAGTGACAAAAAAAGGCTTCAATATGCCAATATAAGAGACAGGAATCTGCTCTTTGCAGAAAGCTTTTAGTTTCAAGCTTTCAAATGTAAAAACTGTGATTAAAAAAATAAAAACAAATAGTTGAATCCATTTTTAAGGGTCACTTTTGGATTAAGTATCCCTGTTGTCATCAACTGAATAAATTAACAAATATATTTGAATGTACACCTTTTTAAAATATCATAAAATGATTCTAACAGGGATACAGTGTCTCGATCCACGGGAAGCTTAAGAAATGAAGCCAACATGAAAATCTGGTTGTTCTTATAATTAAAAAACTCAACGAGTTGCAATTGCATAAGAACTGGGTTTGTGGGTTTTGAACGTTTATCTTAAACTGTCAGAGTATTCATCATTATTTAAAGTCTAGCTTCAATTTGCCTCCATTAGTGAAAATAAAGCAAAGCCCATAATGCAGTCAAGGAAAAATACCTCAAATACACAAAATATCACACTTGGCAAATACAGTATCGAAAATGTTAGCAAATTTGTGTATTTAGGGGCCGAATAGCGAAAATGGGTAATGAAAGAAAAGAAATACGCCGAAGAATACAGCTCGCAAATAAAATATTTTATTCAGTTTTGACGATATTGAAGACCATCTGCGTCCACACGAAAACAAAGCTCCAAGTATACAAATCCGTGATAAGAACTATGTCATGGGTGTGAAACATGGACACTAACTCAAGCATCCGCCAATATATTGAACGCCTTGTAGTCTTACAGCCGTTCTCGGGCCTTTGCTTCGTGCAAATCACACCTCCAATTGTCTCGGTCCATTGACTGCGTCCTCCAATTTCGAAACCCGAGCAGCGATGAACTATCTTCATCGACCGTGTAAGGTTAGCATTTCCTTGGTTTCCCCACTGGTCTCCGCCCTTCAGTCCACCCAACGAATACATTTTAGCCCACAGAATCCCGATGGAGTGTTCACAAAAGTGAATAGCGTAAAAAATCTTGAGTGAATGTGTCGTAATTCATCAAATAGTTAGATAGATCATGGTTCTTCAAAGTATACAAATTATTTGATTGCATGCAATCATAATTTCTGTAATAATCTTACCATTTGGTATCTAGCTAAAAAGGTACTAAATTGGATCTGCTGTACAAATTTAAAATTGATGAAAGAAAATATTAGAACTTTCTATTAAATTATAATTAGATTCGAATAGCTCTCTGCTACGCGTTATTTTGCAATAAAATTAGCCCATAATGGCCCAAATAAGGCCAAAACATATTCTAACTAAAGCTTGAAGATGGCTTAAAAAAGGATTCTTCTGTTATGTTTGTGCTGCTATGTAAGTCAAATAATCATATTTTCCAAGGAGTATGAATCAAAAATAAAATATTTGATGAAACAACAGCCCGCGGTAGCAGAAAGTCATAAATTGGTAAGTTTTTGGATGGTTGTGCACGAAGATGTTGATTTAATAACTGTATACTTACATGGGCAATCCACCGCATACCACCTTTAAGCCAACTTTAATCGAATCCAGATGCACTTTTTCACTATTAGGGTTTGGCTACATTGCAATTCGACCGTCTTTCGAGTGATTTACAGACGCAAATATGAACACAGCGACAAGATTTGCATGGGAACTTCAGGCGTGCGCAGAACTAATATGCTCATTTGAAGGTATGCGTTTGTCAGGAATACTCGTAGACGCGCTACGTTTTGCTTAAGACAATCAGTATGAATTCAGATTTGACGTATACATAAAGAGCGGCGGCATTATTATTACTAAGGCAAAGGGAGTCTTGCACGTTGCAGGGGAAAATTAAGAAAATTAATACTGAAAGGTGCGAAAAGACCGAGAACTAAAATAATTTAAAAAAGTAATTTTGGTAGCAGATACATCAAAGATAATAAAAATTTAGTAGCATTGCGGTCTAAAATTTCCTTAAAATCCTTTCCTTAAGTATTATCTTTATAATATTAGCTAATATTTCTTCTGATGCAATCGTCATATTACTACTGCTTCATTAATAAGACTTAAGAAGCAAAAAAATCTTTTAAAAACTCTTGCACACAAACAGACAAACAAACGGCACTCATTTGGATTTAGTTCAAGCCTTCTGACTCATTTGTGCACTATGCAGAAACTTCCATGCATGCCAGCGTCAAATATACCAATGATATGTGCCTGCGTGAGTGTCAAAAAACTTCCTACTAAACTGGTTTTAGAAAAAATCGTAGATTCTGGAGACCATGCCGTAGTCAATTTAACCATGTGTAACTTGCGACAGTCTCGCGATTATATAGTCGTAGTCTGATTCATCCATTACTTTAAAATTCTACGTCTAGCATTCATTGCACGTAGACGTACTTTTAAAATTCTACGTCTAGCCTTTGTTGCAAATAGATGTGTTTTTAATTCACTCCTGTCGAGTTTTCAAAAATTAAATTAATTATTTTAAGAGTCAGTCCAAAGCTAATTTTAGTTTTCATTGGAAAAAGTTTTTATTGCCGAAGGAATCGACCCACGGAATCATATCGAATATAATTTTACTTCGATAAATCAACAAAAGCAAATAATCCAAAGACTAACTCGGGACTACTGGTATGGTGGATGGCTTCCCTCCGTTGGGGGACCCTGGGGAGCAATATCAACTTAGTGGCAATTGTGAATAAAAAAAGAGACACACGAGTAACCAGTAAAGCTCCACAGATGGCGGGCGTAAAACTCAAATAGTGGAAAGCAAACGAGAAGTGATTCGACTTCGAGTTGAAAATCAAGAGTTGGGACTACAACTAAAAGCCCTCGAAGATATTTTCAAGAGAGGGATGAAAACTCAAAATGCAGAACCAGCAAAGCAAATCAATGTGGAAACTAAGGCAAAAAAAGCTGTCAAACAAGCTATCTCAGCAAAAATACTAAGTGCTGGAGGCACTAATGACAGCCAAAACTATTATGCAGCAGTGAGCATGCAATAAGAAAGCGACGTTGAAGAATGTATTAAAAGTAATTCTAATCAAAATAACAATGAAAATTTTATTCAGTACTTAATAAATAAGGAGAAGAAACCAGCTCGCAGTTCTGCTGGTCTCTCGATATCAAGATGCGAGAGTAAAATTTGTCCCAACGCAAACACAATTACACGGCAGTATCTTAGCTCCGAATTTCATCAAGCCCGGAGTATTATTTGCACTCGCTGCTTGACCAGCAGAAAACGCAGTAAATAATGTAAGTGGCAATAATGTGCTGCTTCTCAAAATTTACCAGAAACTAAATTCTTTATCGGAGAGAATCGATAAATAAGATATAAAAATTAATCTTGTCTTTCAGCGTTTAGGGCTTTCAAATGCCTCAAAATAATTGTTCATCCAGTCACATTCCCATGGATAGGATTTGTCTCATCTCCATCAACGTCAACTCCATTGTTACTATACATCAACGTGACTATCTCCTTCAATTTATTGTTAAGCAAAAGCCTGACATCCTGCTTCTCACTGAAACCCACGTGACTTCATGGCACTCCGTGACATTCAGGGATTCGGAATTTGTTAGAAACAATAGGGGGAACAGAAATGGAGGAGGAGGCTCCGGGACATTGGTTAAAAGGCCCTATTGTTTCCGAAATATTTAAAAAATTGAATCCAAAAACTTTGAATGTCTTGAAGTGTCCTTTATCAAAATCTCACTGCCAGGTGAGAAAACCTCTTCGTTATCTCTGCCTATGCAATTGGTGGAACTGTTCTCAAGCTCAAGGAGGAGCTCAATTCCTTGTTTGAAATACTTGAATCAAACAGGCTGCACAGTTATTATATTCTTGTCGGTGACCTGAACGTCAGGCATATAATATGGCTAAACACCATCAAAAAACCCTAGCGGTGTATCCCTGAAATCGCGGATAACAGATAACCAACTTGAATACAGGTGCAATCCATATGAGTCGGAGCTCCCAATATATCCCAAGACAAATTTTTATTTGGACCTTTGCATCGCTGACGCAAGTCTTGAATTCAGCTTTAATAGTCCTCAACGAAAACTGCAGGCGCTTCGGTATGATAGCAACCATAACGCAATCGTCAAATCATCAAAGGGATGATGTTTTCTTCATTCCAGTTCAACATGAAAATTATCGGTTGAATTTAAACAAGTTGGGTAGACAGACCTATGCTCATGTCAGAAGCGTTTTGTACTCAACTTACAAAATGCAGTAACCAGCAACGAATAAAATCAAGTAACATGTCAAAGACGATTTAATTGGAGAAAATGTGAAATTCGAGGATCATACTATTATTAACAAAGTTGAACGAATTTTGACTCCTAAGGTATTTGTTATAGTTATACCCATAAATATCTCCTTTGATATTTTTTTCAGATTTTTTAGATCACTGGTGTCCATTCGCGAGGGAGGAAACACATTTTTCATGTATTTCCCCCCTGTGCCCCC
This sequence comes from Odontomyia ornata, assembly GCA_963969285.1. Classification (NCBI taxonomy): domain Eukaryota; kingdom Metazoa; phylum Arthropoda; class Insecta; order Diptera; family Stratiomyidae; genus Odontomyia; species Odontomyia ornata. Next base: position 190,834,874 of record OZ017741.1, on the reverse strand, counting down.
ACTGAAGCAAAAACTGTCAGTTTAAGAACTGTTTTGAAAAGCTCTCATAGAGAACTTTCAGTTGATACTCATATCGGCTACCTTTCATGAAATTTTTTTTCAGGGGCCACTCCTCTGTACTGTAATCATGATTCATGGCGTATTTTTTCGAATCCTAGAATGGTTACAAAGCCCTTTTGCTAGAAGCTCTCTCCTGCCTCTTCGACTTGTTTCAATTGTATGTAGTCATCCTCATGATATCTATCATTCCTGAAATTTTCATGCAAATCCTAGCAAAGCTGTAGTGTCTAAGTCGGTAAAAAGCGCATATGGCTCCATAGCCATATGTTTCCATAGTAATACAGGGCACATTGTTCCATAGTAATACAGAAAAATTCAAATCGCTATAACTTCATTAAACACTATTCGATCTTTATAAAACTTTCAGAAAAGATCAATCTTATAAAAAGTCATCTGTTTGCTAAATTTTATTGAATTTAAGGGTACCATTTAGATTTTATACAAGAAAACATAAAATCGATAAATCATACTATTACTAACAAAGTTGAGTGAATTTCGACTTCTCATGTATTTGTTGTTGTTGTGCTCATTAAGGCCTACGTTCATGATTTTTTTCAGATTTTTCGGATGGAAGGTGTCCAATCGCGAGGGGGGGGGGGGGGTACGCGAAAAGTTCGTACATTTCCCCCTCCCCTGCCCCTCTCGGTACTCATACGGCAATATTAAGACCTGTTTTGAAAAGATCTCATTGAGACCTTTCCAATGACACCCTACTCGACTACCAATGGTGAAAATTTTTTTTTGAGGGGTCACCTGCCTATATGGGGAGACCCCCCTTAAACCCCTTTGAAAAATTTTTTCACCCTTGAACTTTCAAGAGATCACCACTTTTGATCTTTCCACAAAGTTTCATGGCTGTAGCCTCTACAGTTTCGGAGAAAAAGTGCTGTGACATACAGACGGACGGACGGACAGACGGACAGACGGACCCAGGTCGTGATTGCAATAGGGTTTTGTATTTTAGTACAAAACCCTAAAAAAACAGATTGGGGAAAGTTTCAAAAGAAGATTAATGGAGAGTATCAGAAGCAATGTTCTCTTTCTGATAATGGTAACGCTTGCTCAATGGTTCCTTATGACAGAAATCTAACTAACGATGCAATAGATCTCTATTTGTCGGAGTTAAAGAAACTGACGTTGAAAACGATTGAGAAAGTAGTTCCAAACATTAAACATTGAAACAATATGGAAGGATATGAAACACCAACCATCAAAAGGTTGAAAAGATTGAAAAGCCTTCTTCTCACACGCGTCAACAATATTGATCGACGATTTTTGGACTACAAACACCCCTTGTTGGCTTTGTTGAAATTACACCTGAAGAATGTCCGGAACTTAATCCATTCATACTTCAGGAGTGAGGTCAGCAATCAATGGACGGAAAAGTTGATGGGTATAAGCCCACAGGACCCATATGGTGTTTTCATGAAAGAGAATAGTTTATTCTGCAAGAAGTCTCGAGTGAAGGTACCGAATCTTGAAGTCGCTAGTGATGAAATAAATCTTCTCAATATGGCTGGTATTGAAATTGATAGAACGAAAGAAATGGAAACAGGATTATATGCGATAGTTTGCATAAACTTGCCCGCATTGGAACTGATTTTCAGTTGGTTCATCTACCAAACCAAGAGAGAGGGAGTCAAATACTTTCAGAGGTTTCCGACTTCAAATCAAGCCTGAAGGGTGAATCAATGAAACATTAACATCTGACCGCATACCGAGCTTGAATCTTATTGATTATTTTGACATATGAAGACTTGTGTTCCATTTTTCTCAAGATAAGCAACAAAAAATCATGTGATATCGACGCCGTTCCAAATATAGTTTTCTGACATTTCCCTGAGGTTGCTATTGTTACACAATACCCGTACACCCTATGTGTACTGGCATGTGCTGGGAGCTTGATATGATGTGTATCCTATATACACATCAAGGCTCCCGAGGAGAGAGAGAGATATTCCTGTATGATACTCATCTGCTACTTTATACTCGCCAACTAGATCAGTAAAAGAGTGTTTTTGTTTAATGTTTTAAGTTTTATTTTATCGGCTTGACTGCCACTAGTTTCCTGTTTATTACTGCTTATACTATGAAATTACAAATTGAGTGCTGAATTCATATTTTGTCATTCGTGGGGGAGAAAAAATTGGGCATTGAAAGAGATAATTGGCTTAAGGGTAAATTTGTTTGTATTGAGTTGGCCTATATTGTATTGAGCTATAACAATTTAAACTCATTTGTTTCACAGTTCCTACACTTGGATTATTTCAGTGAAACTTGAAATTATTAAAGTTTCTTGTTGAACATTTGCATTGAAAAATTGTCTCTTATCTAAATTTGATATTCATTTGACGTGACGCGGTTGGTTTATTTATTTGCACTTTAATTTAACTGCATTAAAAATTATTGCTCAAACGTCTATTCATTAATTTCATCTTCATTAAAGGCTCTCAAGAAATTATTCGAATGCTAGATCAATTTTAAAGATAAGACTTGAATATTCATGTGGGTGCGCGTTATTGTTATTATTATTGTTTCAGTTGTTTGAGCGATAAAAGATGTTATGTTGATATAACGTTGGACACGAGTTTGTTTACTCGTTATTTATGTTTTCATTATGCTTACTTGTGTTTGATGTTTACTTGTACTGTTGATTGTTTTGCATGTAAGTCAACTGAAACATTATCTCTTCGATAAGTTGTACGTTAAATTAAGATTGAATCATTTGGAAGTTTATTTGATTGATTTTAAAATGGACTAGATTCGATTTTGGAACATAAGATATTGGATATGAAAATTATATGCTTGTTATTTAAATGATCAATGAGATTGGTTTTTTTTTAAATTTGAGAAAACTGATCTAGTTTCATTGACAATGTAAGTAGCAATGATAACATACAGGAATTGAGTAGTTTCGGATATCGGCTGGGAGGAAAGACTTACATCCCATTTAACTTTACTACACAATGCGCTACATTGTGGTGTTTGCAAAACCGATATCCTACCGGCTGCGCCAAATTGTTACACAATACCCGTACACCCTATGTGTACTGGCATGTGCTGGGAGCTTGATATGATGTGTATCCTATATACACATCAAGGCTCCCGAGGAGAGAGAGAGATATTCCTGTATGATACTCATCTGCTACTTTATACTCGCCAACTAGATCAGTAAAAGAGTGTTTTTGTTTAATGTTTTAAGTTTTATTTTATTCTTTGTTTGGTCATATAATAACAAGTTCAGTTGGCTATATTAATTTTACTAACATATTTACTAGGGAATTCTTTCAATAATTAATTTATTGCGGAGACGTATAACGTTGGGCATTTATGGAGCGATCAATTAATGAAATTTTCTGAAGTGATTAATTTATTAAAGAACTAGTTAATGAGGTTTTACATTTACATATTTATGAATTTAGAGTGTTAATGGAGCAGTTAATTCGCACGATTATTATTTTCTTTAATTATTTTTGTTACCAGAGAGAAACAAACCAATTTAATTAAGACTTTAACTGTTGCTTGGGCTGTCGCCTTGAGCACGCAGTTATATTAGCGAATCGATTGATTATAATCCAACTGCTAGCCCCGGGCACAAAGCCTTGGGACGCTAATACTCGGGCTGATGCCTTGAGTACGCAGTCAGATTGATAAATCAATCAACTATTAGTTCAACTGCAGGCCCCGGGCGTAACTGCCTTGGGGCGCTGATACTCGGGCGGATGCCTTGAGTACGCAGTTGAACGTATCCCACTATTCACTTATCTCGGGCTAAGTGCCTTGAGATAGAATAAGCTCGGGCGCACGCCTTGAGCCAGTGAATGGAGAAATACTTCTCGATTGTCTTGTGTCTTTAAGTTTCTTTTATACTATAATTATGCTGACTTTATTGCTTACCAACTAAAACAATGAAGAAAATTTACCATTTCAAAAAAGATCAAAGTTCAACAACAAAACAGTTTAACGTATTAAGTGCCATCTCTCTGTGACTGGTGCAACCACAAAGCTAAAGCTTTCACTCGATTCGCAATGCATGTAACCAATTCGTTCCGCTGGGCGGTGCGTTCGATTGCGAAGTCTTGTGTGTATATGTTTGATACTTAATACGAGTATGGATACACACCCACTTCTGCTAATCCATGATACGACACCGTGCCCACAGATGCATTGATTACAGTTGGCAGCTTTTCGTATGTATGTTGTCATTTACACTACACAGAGAGGAACGACGGAACACGAACCGAGCAATATTTGGACTGCGGTTCCCGTAACACTATAAGGAATTATTGCATATTGTTCAACAAAATGTTGAACAACTCATATTTCCCAAATGAGTGGAAAAATTCTAAGGTGTCTACAATCTTGAAGAAAAGGAAAAAATCTTCATGCCCTAAAAGGTGTCGTCCAAACAGCTTGCTGCCTAATATCAGCATGGTGTTTGAAGTGATACTGAACAAAACATTAAATGCCAACATTGAGGAATAGAGTAGATGCCGAATCGCCAATTTGGTTTTCGTTCCAGGCATTCGACCATACACGCGATAGCAAAAGTAACCTCAGATATCTGTTGGAAGCTAAATGATATCAAATGTGTTCTAGCGTGTCTCATTAATATGGAGAAAGCCTTTGATACGGTGTGATTAGATGGACTAGTTTTAAAACTCCTTCCGGACAGGTTTCCCAGATACCTTGTCGCAATGATGTGCGATACAAGTATGTTATACGAGATATCATTTGCTTTTAATTATGGAGTTCTGACAACAATGCGCGAATTCCAGGTCTTGAATAGTTTACAGTAGGGAACAGTTACTGCGCCTCTAGTTTTCTCAATATTCATTCAGAAGCTATTAAACGGCTTTGTTTTCAATGTCTCGCTTGTAGATAGCATTTGCTGATAATCTGGTTATCTATACGGCAGACTGCAAAGCAACAATAGTTCGGAGTAATCATCAAAAAATGTTCAATGATGTGCTGCTCTACACCGACAATTGGCGAATGAAAATCAATTCGCAGAAGTGCGAAACAATTTTGTTTCTGGCAGCGCTACAGGGGGCCAGCCTAGACCTGAAACTTAATTGAAAGGATTTCCGCATTATGGCTAGTGACGGTAGTTCAGAATAAGTTCCACATACATATTGTGCTCGATACCTCGGTGTTCATCTCGATCAGTATCTGTACTGTACTGAAAATGTCAGAATCATGCTCAGTTAAGTACAATGAGTAGTCATGGCCCTCTGAAGACTCTTTCATTCCAGATACATCAATTTTTTTTATATCAATGTCAGATCTGGCACAAACAGATGCTAGTACTATGGAAAGATAAATTATTCTCGAAAGGAAATGTCTTTGTGCATGTATTGGTTTGTAAAGAAAGTTAGAGATGGATTGGAATAGAAGAATTTACCAAACTACTGAAGTGACAAGGGTTGATATCTTCATATTGAGACCGCTTCGGGATCATATCGCAAAATCTGTAACTGTGAGCAAAAATCCCTAGATTTCACAGCCGTACCATCCTACAGACGGGTGTGTTGAGACTTGTCTCACTACTGGCTTCATTCCTCCTGAAACATTCGTGTATTTGGACATAAATCTATATGTTTTTGATTCTGACAATGTCCCAATCATATATCACATATATAGACGGGCTACCAGTAAGAAGATAAAATATCTTCCGCATTTGAGTTCACGAGACCAACAATTCTAATGGAAGTACTCATTTGCTAGATTTTTTGAGGCTGGTCAAGCTGGGACAGAGTGATCTAGGTATTGGTGGCGAAATTATTCGTGTTTATTTTTCATTATTGCTATGTTTAGTGTTGTTGTTTGTTTGTGTTAAAAATTAGGACTGGATTTTAATATTTGGGATGAGTATATGTTATGTTTATTATATTAGGCTTTGACGGTTAGGTTTTTTTTGTGGTAGGGAGGTGAATGCGCACTTACGCACAGAGTGTGTGACTCCTATGTTCGCAAAAAAGCGACCGGACTACCCACTAAACACCTTCCCTGTCAACCTGAGAACCTAGTCTGGAACCGTTTGACACATTACTCCGGGGACGGTTAGGTTAGGAATGTTGTGAAAGCATTTTTTAGTACAAGAAAATTTTTGATTGAATTTGATAAGATTTAGGTTATAAAATATTAGGTATAGGATAAAATTTCACTATTGTGTTTCAATTATAGATAACTTTTGAATAGTGTTGGTTGGTTTTTTCTCCTTTTTCCAATTGAATCTTAAAATATGTAATAATCTTAATTAATTTAAATTTGATATTGCTTTTTTAATTTAATGTTTCTAATTGCTAATGTATAAATCTAGAGGGCCATTTGGGCCATTAAGTTTTCTTATTTTAATAGTTTGGAATTCGCTTTATATTCTTTTAAAATTTATAACGACTAGTATTGAATAAAGCGCTTTTGACTTTGACTTTGATAGTCAGGAAAAATCGTTGAAAGCGTAGTATAATAATATATTTTGCTCATATTTTCCGGCTATTTGCGAATTAAAATTTAAAGTACTAACACCAAGACAACTTAGGTAGACGGAAATGCTCATGTCAGCTAGGTTATGTACCTAACATGCAATTATGTAGAATGATTCAATCCAAGAGAAATTTTCATGAATACACAACAAATGTATTCGTGCTTTGAATGAACCTTATCTTAACTAGCTAACATTTTGTTTCAATATTACTAAAATCATTGGCTGGTCTGTGTGGCCTAGTGGTTAGAGCATGAACCCATAAGCCGATAGTCTCAGGTTCAAGTCTTGTTGGGAGCAACGTGATTAAGTTCAGGGGATTTTTCGGACAGACTACGAGTGTTCACTCAGTGGTGATATTTACTGATTTCATCAGATCATATCATAGCTGAGCAAGCACACGGGAGCATGGTACTGACCAAACAAACTTCCGAAAAAATCAATACGGTCATGAAAATGAGATACTTTAACTATCTCTAAGCGAAGCCCCGAGAGGGGCTGTAGTGTTACAAAGAAGAAGAAGAAAATTATTGGCCCTTGAACAAGTTTTTTTATTAAGTGTAATCGTGTAGGGTATCAAATCAAAGATCTTAGCACTTAGCACACTTCATCTAAAACAGAAAGTCAATTTTTACATCAAGGGTTCAGGCGTAGACAAAATGTTCGAGGAATTTATGTCTTCTCTCCTCGCGATTGGATACCTTGAGCCGAAAAATCATGAAGGTAGTTCTTTATAAGTAAAAGGGCAACAAATAGCTTAGAAAACGGAATTTGCTCAACTCTGTTAATAATAGTATGATTTGTAAGCTTTGAATCGCAATCAAGTTTGCGACCAGTGGCCGCAAACAAATTAGCTGGATATTGTCTCAGGTCTACCGAGCTCAACATGCTACCCATGTTCATTTTCCGTACGATACACATTTTATCTATGCAGTGGCGTAGAAGTGGGGGGGTTTGGGGACAAAACCCCCCCCCCCCCGAAATATTCGTCAAAGAGAAAATCCTCTCAAATCATTAATCATTAGATCATTAGCAGCGCTTGACTGCGCTCAACTGCGCTTGTTTGGACTTCCAAACACGAGAAAAAGGTCTATGTCATTGGAGTGGAGAAAAGAGCGGAAATACACTTTACGCTTTTCTCAACTCTGTACCCTTCAGTATATTAATAGATTTCCAATTTCCAATCTTTATTTTCGTGCTCAGTCATTTGTCATTTTACAGTGTGCGGTATTTGTAGACTGTAATGCTGCATTCACATGCATGCCGTGCAGCTCGACAAGCAGAACGCCACGAGCCGGCGGGCGCGCCTTGACCAGTCAGACATATTTATCATCTCCCAACGGGCAAAATAGTAAGCGCTTCCATAGGAAGCGTACACGAAGCGCTTCGTTGTCCCTTCATTTGTAAGCGGATTCGAAGCCCACAAGCAACCAACTGCTTCAAAAGCGCTTGTAAAGAAGCGACAATGAAGCGCTTTGATGTCGCCTTTTTGGAGCGCTTGCAAGTAATCCAAACGTAAGCGCTTACTTACATCTAATGCTAAGATGATGATGAACGATCATATGTAGAAGCGCTTCGTTGCCCGTTGGGCTGGTTACTGATGCGATCGAGTGAATGTAAACATGCACACGGGCGCAAGCAAATTCATCCTTTGAAATGTGCCAAAAAACCGACAATCGATAAAGAAAAACTGATCGTAAAAGCCACAGCACCTACAGATTTGTGCAGTCATCCTCAGTCCCTAAAACGAAAATTTTATTTATACATACCGCGTTTCTATTTCACAAGTTTAACTGTGTACGCTGACTAAGTGAAGCTCTACAGAAACTACAGCAACGCTAAGTTCGTAAGTAATACAAAATTTGTCAAATAAACATTTATTTTGCAGACTATTTAAGAATCCAGCTTTGAAACTCATCACTTGTTTTCTTTATTAATGACTTAAAACTCGTGCGATTATATGTACTCTTGGTAACATACGAATGTATCACACTCATCGGTATCTACTTTTCGTATAATTGAATTTGAGTGCGATTGAAAAAAAAAACTGTAAATACAAATATGTAGTCAAACACAAACCTTGTCACCCTGGGTTTGCTGAACCTTAAAAAATAACACAGGAACCGTAAAAATGTCAAAAGGGCAACTGGCAAGAAAAATATAGGAAAAAAACAAAACAATATAAAAAACACGAAATCAGAAAAAAAGAAATCAGAAATATGGACGTTACCAAACATATAGATTGGAAACAAGAAATGAGTTTCACAGTCGTATAGTTTCAAGAAAAAGAAATGGGAAATTGTGTAGGGACCGATAAGATAAAAAAAGTGTCTGAAAATCAAGTTTGATATCGCTTTTTCATTACATCTCCTCAGCTACGAAAAAATTCCTATAGAAAAAAATAATCATAAGACTTTATAAAATTATCGTTAAAAATCGAGTACGTTATTCTCGTGACAAAAATAATATGTGGAAGAAATAATAGATTCTTTATGAAGAAGAAGTCTCTAATTTCTATTGTATTTATTGGTCAATATAATTATACTATATTAAATATTTATGCACCTATATTGTTGACAATGATTCCAACATATTCTCTCTTCTTCCATTGTACTGGTCGTTCGCCCTTTTGGCGTTTCTTGGGAGTAAATTTATGAACTAGCTTTTTGTAAGCGATATTTTACACTGCATTTTTGAAATGTTACAATTGTGTTTGGAAATTTTTCTGTTACAAAACTTCTTTATTCAATAAGTATTGTATTTAAGATGGACCACAAAAATTGCAATTCAAGAATGAAATTTTCAAAGCAACTTGTTTCAAAATGTAATACTTAGTGAAATCTGTAGGTTATGTGAGATCCTTTGCCAAAATGGATAAATGGCTAATCAAGCGACCGAAAACTAGTAATGTTCAAGAACATCAAGAAACGCACGAGGAAGAAAGCGCCAGCGATGAACAAAAAAGAAAAAGGATTGTTACAAGGGAAAATGTTGAAGATAATGGTAAAAAAGAGTTCTTATTACTTAATGATGAAAATTATTCTCATTTTTCAGCAAGAAAAGTTTGCTGAATAAAAAAAACTAAAAAATTGTTTTAACAAAGTACAATCGTTAAACGTAAAAACCACGTCAATTAACCCATATTCGTTGTATGGTCTCACTACAGAATCGGATCGAGGATCAAGGATCGACGACAACAACGTAGATCTGGACTTGGGTGACGTTAGTATTCACTTCAAGAGAAAACTGACGGATGAAGAAAAGTACCGCATTTTGAAAAATCGCTGGATACCGGAAGATTTTCACGCGTTTCCAGCCAGTGGTCCCAGAAAATTGAAGTTTCAGGCTAAGTGGCTGCAAGAGTTTGCCTGGCTGGTCCACTCAAAGGAGCTTGATGGGGCGTTTTGTCAATTTTGCATGTTTTTCGCCTCGAAAGAAGTTGGAAAAGGAAGACATGCTGCAGTTTGCAATCTAGTGACACAATCATTCCAACGGTGGAAAGATGCTAAGGAACAATTTCGACTCCATCAGGATTTGGAATATCATAGAAATTCACTTGTCGCGACGCAGAATTTCATTGACATCAAAGAAAAAAGAGCAGTTGATATCGGTTTGCAGTTGAATACTGTAAGAAAAAACGAAATTGAACGAAATCGCGAAATTCTAAAGTCGATTGTGGACACGATAATTTTCATTGGCGGACAAGAAATCGCTGTGAGAGGACACCGTGATGCCGGTCCAATTACATTGCAAACTCCACTTCATAATGATGAAAATTTCAGGTCTCTGTTACGATTTTGTATGAATACTGGCGACGAAGTTTTAATGCGACATTTAGTTAGAAACGAAACATTGAAGAATCGCGTAACGAGTTACACAAGTCCACAAATTTAGAATGAATTAATTGATATTTGCGGAAACTTAATTACTGAAAAACTTGTATCGAAAATTAACAAAAGTGAATGCTGTACGATTCTCGCAGATGGGACAACTGACATCAGCGATATAGAACAATATTCATTATGCTTTCGCTACACTGAAAAAACTGATGGGACAGTTATTTTGAGAGAAGATTTTATAAAATTCATTCCCATCAAAGACGCAAGCGGAAGAGGACTTGCATTGTCTTTGTTGGAAGTTTGCGAAGAATTGAAGATCAATTTGAAATTTTTAGTTTCTCAAGGCTACGACGGGGCAGCTGTGATGAGTGGAGAATGGAATGGTTGTGCCACAGCTGTCATGGAAAAGCATCCTTCTGCACTGTATGTTCATTGCGCAAATCATTCAATGAATTTGGCTGTTGGTGGAGCTTGTTCAGTCCCTTTAATCAGAAACTGCCTTGCATTTATCAAACAAATAATATCATTCTTTAGGCCTTCTGCTAAACGTGAAGCTATCCTGACGGATTCCATTGAAACTCTGGATTGTCCAACAAAACGAAAACGTCTTAAGAATATTTGTGAAAGAAGATGGACTGAAAGACTCGATGCAGTTATATGTTTCAAAGAAATGTCTGTCCCAATTTTTTACAGCTTGGAAAAAATTCAAGAATGTGGGAAAGGTGAAAGTGCCAAAAATGCCTTCACCTACTATCAGAGCATCAAAAGTGGCACATTTATTGTTTCCATGGTAGTTATCACTGAAATTTTTTCCTTGGCTCACCCACTAACAATTTACCTTCAAGGTAAAAACGTTGATCTTGCTGCTGCTGTTTCGTCAGTTGACAATCTCATTGAGTTGATGAAAAATATGCGAGAGAATGCGGAATCAGAGTTCGCAAAAATGTTCGCTGCCGCTGAAAAAATTACAAATGTTTTTGGAGTAAATTTCGTATCGCCTAGAATCGTGCAACGCCAAAAAAACAGAGAAAATCACCAAGCAAATTCGCCAGAAGAATACTTCCGCAAGTCTGTGTTTGTGCCGTTTATGGATCATTTCATAAGTTCATTGAATGATAGATTTGTGAAACACAAACGAACCTTGTCCATGATCCAAAACGTGATTCCCAGCAAGTTAATTCAACTTTGCTCCAAGCAAAACAAGAAAGACAATGAAAAATCGAACCAAAGTGTTCCCGTAATTGTTTCTGAAACTGTCGAGGCAATAATGGACCAATGGCCAAGACCAGCGTCGTCACTTCGAACAATAATTGAAAAAAAAAATACTATTATGGACGCAACGTTGGATCGAGGCGAAAGAATATCCGTGCACATTCATCGATGCTGTAAATTCCTGCAATGAAGAACTCTTCCCAAACGTGTTCAAGTTCCTGAAAATCGGAGCCACATTAGCTGTTACCATTGCCAGCAACGAAAGAAGTTTTTCGACTTTAAGAAGACTTAAGGATTGGCTAAGAAATGCGAGTGGGGAACAACGGCTGAATGGTTTAGTCTGTTAAGTATTCATCGTGATATTAACATTAGTGCAGAAGAAGTTATTGACAAGTTCGCTCAAAAGCGGAGGATGCTTGATTTGTAGTTTTTTCGTTTCTACATTATTCAAAAGTTAAAATGTGTTAATAAAAAAACCTGCATTTGTATCAAACTTCAGTAATCATCACCTTGACTCCACAGTTAAATAAATCAGAATTCATTTTCAAAAATGTTATTGCATTTCGTTTTCATTTAAAACAATCGCTCCTATCATAAACCTTTCCACCTTCATAATAAATGAATAAACCCACTTTTATTCAATATTGACACCTATTTATTATCAAATTATAAACAGCTTTCCAATTACCTGATTACTTTAAAATAAGGAGTAACAGTATGAAAATTTTACTATTCATTAATAAAATCATGTTAGTAACGCCCTCCCCTAAACCAAGAAACTATTCTCGTAACGCTCTTCCCTAAACCAAGAAACTATTCTCGAAAGCAACTGGAACTTCGATATTTGAATTATTTATTTAACCCCCCCCGAACAAATTTGCTACTACGCCACTGTATCTATGTATGTGTCATACTCATTTTATTGCCATCCATCGTCAAGTGAAGACGACATACGCACTTCCGCACAGCATTGTCACGGGTTTCTTGCCAGCAACAAGCACACATTTCTCATCTGCCATACATTATTCGCATGATCTTTCCCCTTGAACTATCGATGGATGAATGATTGCCTTGAGCCTTCTAAAAATTTCGGAGGTGAAGCTAATGGGCATGCCTTTTCAGTACATTTTGGCATCTCTCAACGTCGCGTCCCTTTGTTCTAAGAAAACCTGACTAACCTGTTTGCAACTGGCAACACGCTGAAGCGTGTGAGCTTGCTCAATGTAGGCACTACTTATGATTATTGGCTATGATTGCAGTGCATCTGACATTTTAACAGAAGTTGCGGCCCAGACTACAACACTTTGTAATTGTTTGTCGTTTGTCGTTTTCACAACATTGTGCGAAACAAAAAAGTAAACAATGGCAATTGGACATAATGTCACATGAGTAAGTAACAACCATTCATTATCATTGTGTATGTAGTAGGAGAATTTTGCCGAGCGTCTAAAAATGGTGGCGCAAGGGCACACAAAGTGGATTTGAGAATTTTCGAAGTATGCACGTCGCATCGCTGCGTGCGATTTTTGAAGTTCTTGGCAAAGGTCTCAATCTCCGAATAGTTGTGCACTATACTTTTTACATCCACAAATGTTGTTTATTGACGTTATGTTGAAATATCAAATGGCACATCGAGAGTCTTGATATAATTGACGTTGGCAGAGTAACATAATTTCACTCTCCAATCATAATACGTCATATACCATTAACTGAAATTGGGAGTAATTAAAATAAAATTTTCATATTAGATTCATTATGTTCAAGCACAAATCTAGAGCTCAAGAGCGCAAAGAACGCTTAGGGCGAGACAAAAAAGAAAAACAACATTTTAAATATCAAAGAAACGTCTTATATGATTTACATTTAATATTATGATTTATCGTTTTTAGATCTTGTGCATTATCTAAACTATGAAAACAACGTTCCACTTGTCTCTTCAGAAAGAGACAAATCAACGGAAGCTGCAAACAATCTTCATCTTCAATGGGAACACAATCTATGCGAAGAACCCAAGAAGAACAGCTGTATGTATATGATTATGATATTGGCGCTGTAGGTACTGAATTTGTTTACTCCGATGTGGGGAACAATAGAGTTCGTCGAGTTCACCTAAAGATGCCGTCTTCTATTCCACGTGATCGGAACGATGAGGTATTTCCCGCCTCGCTTTTATCGAAGATTTTTCCAAATAGGGAGAGGGTGGAGCGTAATAGATTTGTGTAGAGTAGCCTTATGAACGCTTTGTATTGCTTATCTTGTCGTTTGTTAAGTACCAACCCTTTCAATTGTCCACAACTTTGCTGTGCTACGTTCAATAGCGCTCGGTGCAGATTCGACTTCGAGAAGAAACTTCAATTGATACACTTCTAAATGACCAGCTCATCGGTGAAACTAGAAAATGGCACGAAATTTTACGTTGAGTCCTAGACACTATTTTGTTTCTTGGCGAAAGGGGCCTATCATTCAGAGGTGCTAGCAATCTTCTTGGAGAACCGAACAACCAAAATTTTTCGGGGATCTTAGAACTGATCAGTCATTACGACCCGATACTTCGCGAACATTTATGGAACGTTAGGACTAGGCAAGAACAACACAAACGTTTGCAGGTCCACTATCTTACGGTAGAGATTCAAAACGAATTTATTCAAATCTGTGCTGAACACGTTAAATCGGCTTTACTGAAAGAACGTAATAGTGCCAAATACTGCGCTATCATCGTTGATGCTACACCTGATTCAAGCCACGTTTATTTTGCGGTGCGTTCATTTTAACTCGAAGAAAAAGGTATTTACAATTTAAGAACGATTTCTGGCTTTTATCGATTGTAACCAAAAAACTGGCTAGCTGATTGCTGGTTTAATTTTCGATACTTTAGAAGAGTATGACATACCTTTGGAAGACTGTCGAGCACAAGGATGGGACAATGGTGCTAATATGAAAGGATCATATAATGGGGCACAACGTCATATTCTGGAGAAAAATCAAAATGCTGTTTACTCGCCCTGTGCAACACATAGTCTCAATTTATGTAGTATTGACTCTGAAGAATACTGTGAGGCAGCAATCACGTTTTTCGGAGTTGTTCAGAAATGCTATACCTGTTTCAGCAGCAGTCCACAACGTTGGGAAATTCTCAAAAAAGTATAATGGGCTCCCTTCACAGACTTTCAGATCCAAGGTTGTCTGCTAGAGCTGAGGCAGTTAAACCTTTTGCCAAACATATTTTAGGATCACATGAAGCACTGAAGGTTTAACTAACCTTAATCTGACTGCGGAGATTCGTAGAGATGCCAACGCCGTTGTGAAATACATGCAAAAATTTGAGTGCATCATGATGTCCTCAATTACGTTTAAGATATTGACAGCTATCAATGAAAGGAGCATCATTCTACAAGCCAGAGATGCTGCTATTGACATCGCAGTTCGAAATCTCGAAAGTTTGCTGTCTGACTTGAATTTGATTCGAAGCGATGGGATGACATTTTCAGTGAATGCAAAATGGTTGCCATTCAATTGGGGATTTTATCAACCTTCCCGAATACTCGAAAGAAAAAACGCAAGAGGTGTTTCGATGAAAATGAAGATGACGATGACACGAGTGCAGACGATCAAGAGATCAATTTCGAAAGGAACACTTTCTATGTAATCATCGACTCGGCTATTGCGGGACAATCCAATAGGTTTAATGCCATAAAGGATTTATATAATGGTTTTTCTTTAGGGCCCGTAATTGTTTACCCTCGGGCCCAGATTTTCTCTCGACGGCCCTGTTCGGATCAGTTTTAGGTGCTGAGTTCAGTCTTCATTTTCTCATGTTGATTGTTGTGGGCAAATTTTAGGCCTTGTTCAAGCCCTGGTTATTTTCTGCATGCTTTTGAAGCAAGAAAATGATACACGTTTAGGACAAACTTAGACCAAAATCAAAGACTTAATTTTTCTTATTTTTGGGTCATTTTTAGTCCAATTTCATGTTCAATCAAGTTTTTGGGCCAGTTTTAACCCAAAAACGTAATGTGGAGTTGTTAAACCCAATTTGGCGCTAATTATTTACACTTGGGATGCATAAGCTTCTGGCATAAAATAATTTAATATATAAATAAAATATCAAATAGTTTAGGCTCTGTGCAAAACATGACCTGAAAATTTGAATAGTATTTGCCTGATTTTTTCATAATTTTGTGAAAGTTTCCCCTCAATGCCGACACCTTGTATACTCTGTAAATCGTAAGTTATTTAATTTTTTGATGGAGATTTTGCACATTGCTTCAAACTCCTTGAAATCGCGTTTAATTGCCCCACAATTTTTGCCTACTACTAGATCACAACGGTTGCACATCCTTTGTTGTACGTGCATCATCATTCAATGATACCATAATAAATCATTTTTCATCTATCTGCCTGATTATTGTTACGTGTGGTCGGAACTTTGCTAGAATACAGCCTTATCATTAAGATTTCACCTCAACATGAACAAATTTTCTTTCGAAACCTATTATGACTTGATTCCCTTTAGTACATCATCAGATAGCACGTTGATATTAACACCGTCACGCTAAGCAACTTCCTTTTAGTACCCGTGATGAACTTTCGTACGTAGTAAGTCAAACGACACTTTTCCATAGAAAATTATCAACGCGATATTTCTTATGCAAACAAGGCCAAGGCAAGTTTTATTATTGACACTTTCCGACAAAACGTGTCTTAGGTTAAAATTCAAAGGCCATTCGGAATTGGCTCGAGCCTTCTTATCACGCTAAAGCCTACACTAAACCCACATGTTTAAGGGGGCTGGGTATGTTTTGAAAATATTCATGATGTGATTAGAAATTCGCCTGTTTTGAAACCTTGATTGTAATCAATCCATGATTACAGATGCATCCTACAATATATTGCACTGCTGACGATAGTACAGGGTGCAGAAAGTATTAAAAGGATGATAAATATGATTATTCTCGCTAAAAACCTCCTACTATGATGCAAAAAATTTATATTTGCTCTAGAAAAGAGAAAAAGGAACACTCTGGCTCTGTTTTTCAGAGTTGTCTATTTAAAACTTAGTTTAGTGCGGAGATGCAAGGATCTTAATTTAGATCTATTGTCTGGATTGTGTGAGGAACTTTCATTTTAAAATCCAATCTTCCCCACAGAACTTCACGGTATTATGCAATATTCATCAACTGTGACTCGAATCTTGCACAACTCTCACTACAATATCTAGCTCCTAGAGTATTAATTTGCATATGCAAATTATCTTGTAGCAGTACGTACTCGTATTCATATTGATTCATAAGAACGATGCTCGTCACTTCGAACAACGAAGAAAGATGCGTTGTTGAATCCGACACGCGAAGCAAAATCTAAGCACAAGCCCTCATAAGCTAATCCCACGTAAGAGTCACGTGCATTTAAATACGTTTTCGCGTTCGCGAATTGTTCCCATGGAATCCGGCGCAACTCAAGGATATCCACAAACTTGACATCGTTGTTTGTCACGAGGTACTTCCTAACATAAGCCTACGATGCCGATGATGTGTTTTCCCGCAATAATTGCGACGAAAGTCGAAACACAACCAAATTTTTCGACATATGTATCAAAAATCGTCGAAAATCGTATGCCAATGATTTTTTATCGCTAAAAGTCCTTGCGATTCGATTGACTTCACGTGCTCGTAAAGAGAATATTGAGGTGTGCCATTTACGAAAACTCCATGCTTTGGATAATCTGTTTTGTTAACTTGCTTTACCCGGAATTCGCGATTTCAACAGGGCTTACGAGTATTTCTGCTCGTGTGACACGCTTTGGAATATAAGGTCCTTGCTAATTGTCAGTAAAGACAATAAAGGCTTTTTAAACATGTGAATTATTAGTTGATTAAATTTGTTTTGCATGTTCATGAATTTCTTTTCTTATATGGTTTAATAGATTCGCAACAATTCAAAAAATATATATAAAAAAATTAAGGTTTTTAGGGTTTTGTACTAAAATACAAAATCCTATTGCAATCACGACCTGTGTCCGTCTGTCCGTCCGTCCGCCTGTATGTCACAGCACTTTTTCTCCGAAACTATAGAGGCTATAGCCATGAAATTTTGTGAAAAGGACAGATGTGGTGATTTCTTGAAAGTTCAAGGGTGAAAAAATTTTTCAAAGAGGTTTAAGGGGGGTCTCCCCATATAGGGAGGTGACCCCTCAAACAAATTTTTTCACCATTGCTAGTCGAGTAGGGTGTCACTGGAAAGGTCTCAATGAGATCTTTTCAAAACAAGTCTTAAAATTGCCTTATGAGTACCGAGGGAAAGGGGATTGCACGAACTTTTCGCGTACCCCCCCTCTGAAAAAAATCACGAATGTAGGCCTTACTGAGTACAACAACAACAAATACATGAGAAGTCGTAGTTCACTCAACTTTGATTTTATGGTCTCTTGAATAAAATCTAAACAGTGCCCTTAAATTCAATATTACTATGGAACAATATGCCCTGTATTACTATGGAAACATATGGCTATGGAGCCATATGCGCTTTTTACCGACTTAGACACTACAGCTTTGCTAGGATTTGCATGAAAATTTAGGAATGAGAGGTATCATGAAGATGAGTACGTACAATTGAAACTAGTTGGAGAGGCAGGAGAGAGCTCCTAGCAAAAGGGCTTTGTAACCACTCTAGGATTCGAAAAAACAGGCCATGAATCGATGATTACAGTACAGAGGAGTGGCCCCTGAAAAAAAATTTCATGAAAGGTAGCCGATATGAGTATCAACTGAAAGTTCTCTATAAGAGCTTTTCAAAACAGTTTTTAAACTCACAGTGATTGCTTCAGTGGGGGCACAGGGGGGAAATACATGAAAAATGTGTTTCCTCCCTCGCGAATGGACATCCGTGATCTAAAAAATCTGAAAAGATTATCAAGGGAGATATTTATGGGTATAACTATAACAAATATCTCAGAAGTCAAAATTCTTTCAACTTTGCTAATAATAGTATGATCCTCGAACATGACATGTTTCTTGATTTTATTCGTTACTGGTTATCGCCTTTTTTAAGTGGAGTACAAAACCTTTCTGACATGAGCATAGGTCTGTCTACCCAACTTGTTGAGAATTGAAGCTGCAAAAGAATTTCGGATCGTCGCGCTGAAATCAGCGGAGATATTGTTGCATCAACTTCAATTATGCTTATGTAAGCAGGAACACTAAATTACAGCATTCTGCTTAGTAGTTCTGTTCCCAGTTGATAGACGCCACTGGAATAGTGCCTGATGAGTGTGGCACAGTATGTTAGAAGAAATTAAGCATTTTTTGTAAACGGCTGCCTTCTACATGGGAGCCATTTCTATTTAAAAAAATTAAATTTTGGTGTAAATGTTTAGAAATCTTAATGATAACGTGTGCTAATTATTTATTTATATTTTGCCGAACAAGACATATAGCATTAAATTATACAATAATATTGAGGAATTAAAGGATTTCAGGATATTATTTTTATATGAGGTTTTGGAAATGGACGGGGAGTAATATTTACTAAACTTGATGAATGCCTTACAACATCTGTTTATTGGCTCATTGTGGCAATAAGTAGTGTGATGACAACCTGCAGCAAGCATTGGTGAAAGTCTTGTGACTCTTAGGGGTTCATTAAGAGTGTTACGGATAAAACCGAAGGGCACCAGGATTACCTCACCCCGAACACTATCGTAACATTCGCGTGACTATGTATAGTCAGAAAGCTAAGCCGCACTCGACTAGGGTTTGTTTGCCAGTCCAAATTGTAATCATATTAGTAGTTTAAATACGATTATTGGTAGTCTTAAGCAAACATAATTGTCATCGAGCGAAGGTCAGGATCACCGCATGTTCGAAGTTGGAATGTTCCCCAGATATTTCGGTAAAATCAAAACCTAACAAGATCGAGCCAGATGTTGCCAAGGAGGATTCAGATGATGAGAATTCACTGTCTTGAAAATGTCGATAAAACGCTACAGTTTCTCCGGGAGTAACGAGTACATTTAGAAAACATCGGTTCACATGATATTGTCGATGAAAACGCATCTCTAAATGTAGAATAATTGTCCGGTTTACGCATCGTTCCAGAGTTACATCGCTACAGAAATGCTGGATGGTGACAACAAATACGATGCTGGTGAAGAGTACAGTCTTCAGGAAGCTGAGAAAGGAGTGATTTTTATTTCGTAGTCCATTCAGGAGACCAGGATCGAGATGATCCATAAAGCTGAAAAACAAAGGCGGACGTGGTGCACGATAGTGGTGATCGGTGCCCAGTTGTTAAATTTTCAAAGTAAATTTCGTCGCAGCTGTTGCTGGATATTTGTTAATCTTTAGTTTCAGCTTAGAACGGAAGATTATTGTTCAATTGAGAAGTGAAATAACAAGGAATTTTGTGAAACCTCGGTCCACGTCAACGCAAACAAAGGGCGGCAAGAAATCGGACGTGACTCGGGAGAAACGCCATTTCAGTTTTGTTGTTTCGCGTAAATGCGCAAATTTCCATAATGGGTGGAATTATTTATTGCGTGGAGTGTGGCTTTGGTAAAACGAGTTAAATACATGGTTAAATTAGAAACGAAGGGTGACAAGACAGAGAATCGCGTATTGGTTTTCACACCCGTTCGAATCTACCTCCTTATTGCCAAAGTACCCACAAAGATCGAAAGCCATTTTCATTACTTAGATATTCAGGCTGTTGAAAGCAAGCGACCAACACACTTTTCAATTATAACAAATGATAGGACGTATACGCTTGCAACGACTGGTGATGCCGGAAATTTCAGCTCAAATGCCGATGTTATCCTTACAGACTTGGTATCCGCAATCAAACAAATATTTCCTACAGTTCCACTTAAGTACATAATAAGAAAGATTGATATTCAACCAGCAGAACGTGAACCGATATCCTCGGATGAATTGAGACCAGCCGATCCGCGAAATGTGGGCCCGTGCGGTGGTTTCAGTACAAAATATGCCTGTATGTGTGATTATCATGGAGTTCCATATAGAGAAGAAGTCGCCTGGGATATCGATACAATATACCTTTCACATGATACCCGCCTATTAAATTTAAGGGATTTCGATCACTTAGAACCTAAGGATTTAATGGCAATTGTGTCAGCACTTGAATATAATACATTTTTTCGTGGACTCAAAGCAACACATATGCGTCTATCACATGAAACACTAGAACGAATAATAACCCCGCGCTTCGTACTATCGATTTAAGTCATAATTTAATTGAAGACAAAGGCGCAATACATTTTGCAGGTCCCATCGCAAAAGTTTCCAAGGGCCTATGCAAATTGGCTTTATCGCATTGTGGCCTAATTGAATTAGAAGGCATCGGCCGAAGTTGCGGAATGTGTCGATTTTCTGTGGCATTAATTTGAAGCTAGCAACTTAAGTAAACCTTCTAGTGAAAATAAACTTTGCTTTCCATACATTCTCTCAACTTATCAGTGCATCAATATGACGACAACACCTCCACGATCTGGAGAGGATTTATTGGGTGAATCATGGATTGAATTGAATCCAAACAGCACTGGTGTTAAAAGCCCAGACAGAATCACTCCACTTCCGTTTTCATCAGGTGAAGAGTACTTAAGATTGCTGCGCGAAGCGCAAAGAGAATCAAATCAATCAACTAGAGTAGTTTCACTAGCTAGCTCGCGGCGGGATACGCCCGGGGACAGTCCTAAATCTCCACCAAACAGTCCAAACACAGAACTATGCTCAGATGATGAACTGAAAAATGTATATATAAATTATTGGAGCAAAGATGGTGAAGCGCAAAAAGATACGGACTGGATTTGGGAAGGGAGTAGCCGACCCGATCAGCAACCACCAAAAGATTCAAATGGACATAAACAAACATCACTGACAGGCCAAACTGTCAGTGAATTACGTTCAGCTGATTCAGCCGAAGTTGGAGTGCTCGCCACCAGAGGGGAGCGGCGACCAAGTGGCGGCAAGAAGGAATTACCCCACTGAAGAGGTGGATGACCGACGAGCGGAACCATAGCCGTTAGGAGGAGGCTATATAAGCACGCGAGGAATGACGCGCCTCCTCTTTGATCTCTTTTATCGTGGGCGACGACGGCAACGGAACCAGAACAATCAGCGAGATAAAATTTGAAGCGCAGCGGAATCGTCAAGTGGAGGACAGCGGGGGCAGCAAAGCGAAATCCACGCTAAGAAAAACATTGTTATTAAAGCGACGAGCAAGTTTCGACATTGGAAAAAAAGGCGACGGAATATATCCGCGAATACGATCGTCGAAGGGGCCCCTTTGTAAAGTTAGAAGAAAAGTAAGTTATTTTATGATAGAGTGTATCTTTTGTTAAGGTTATAGATTCTTTTGAACTGAATACAAGTGAGAAAAAATTGTAAATACTTGAAGTTTATTGGTGTTCAATTAATGGTCAAAGGAAGGAATTTTTTTTGTGTCTTGAAAAGAGAAGTAATTTCTTTGTTTCAGATCGCGGGTTGTAACGAGTGCGGCTTGGACGGTCAAGCCAAAGTGAAAGTGTCGGGAGGTTAAATAAAGCCCGTGATATCGGAAGTCATAGTGTTCAGGGGTGGTATTGTGGTCCACGCGAGGGATATCTTGATTAAGAAGTGAAGAATATAGGGTGTTAGTGAAGTGGTGTAGGTGAAGGATTAAAGTGAAGAATAAAGGGGGTTAGTGAAGTGGTGTAGGGGAAGGATTAAAGTAAAGATCGTAGGGTGATTAGTAGCTAGGGCATCGGCCGAATAACGTCGAGTGTAATCCGGTTAGTCGCATTCTCGCTTGGCGGCTATTTGAGGCTTTGAGGGAAAAGCGAGTGGCGCTCCACGCCCGTCTTCGGACGAGCTAACCGGGTCCATAAGCCTCGCCGGAGCACCCCAGTTTCCCTGGTAAAAAGTGGGTGTAACAAGTAAGTTTTTTTTTTATATACTGAACTTTAAAATTGTCGCGTGTTATGGTTCGCGGCCGATAATTTTAATATTCTGGGGAAGTGAAAACGCACTGTCTTTTAAATTAAGTTAAAAGAGTTTATTAACTTAGAATGCACAATAATTGATTTCACTTTTTTACTACTTTTCTATCAATTTTTACTTCAACTGTCTATCACTTCACAATCAAAATTGTTTTAATTTGCACTCCACACTATCGCAGTTTTACTAAATCGTGGCTGTAATAATCCCCCCATTTATTCAGCTCACCTTTATATAGGGTCTCTAGTCATTCAATCTATTTCTCGTACATTGGCGAACTACCTGGAATATTTGAGCAATACTGAATGGGGCTGTGACGTCTCTTTCAGATGTTGATCATGGTTGGTGGGTTTTCAAGTACATTATCATGATGTTCTTAATGGTTGTGAAAACAATTTCGACAGTAGCTCGCAGAATTAGTTGTACATGTAACAATATTGTCTCTGAGGACATTGAGTGCTAGACATGCACACTGAGAAAATTTCACATGACATTTTGTCCTATTTTGTATAGCGCACTTATTATAGCGAAATTTAATATGAAAATAATTACAAAGCTTACCTACATAATAGCCTCTGCAAAAATTTATAGCATTGATCACTAAAACTATGAAGGAATCATCATTTTTCAATGCATAGGAAATATTCCTATGGTTTTAGGATTAAGTTCATTGCGAATGGCAATTGAAGAATAGAATCCAGAATATAGGTTCACATACTAAACTGTATTCATATATCGATGTATCCTATGCACACAATACCAAACAAGCTTCTTTTTAAATATTTTTGCTGTTTGTTCAACATAATGTAAACAACCGCGAGCAATCAAGTCGACAAAAGCCGTCACATTAAACATCGCTATGAGGAACATATTAAACACAAAAATTTTGTATATCACATAAGGTAAATAATAGGAATGTCCGAAATGTCTTCCTCGAAATATGGAAGTCATGGTCAAATATCTGATGGTGTGGAATTATATTTTAGTTTAGTTGTGAAGTAGCTTCCCGGCAGTACACAAAGTGAAGTAGTGAGTGCATTAATTAAATTAAATAAAAGTTAAAAAATTCATACTCAATGCAGCAAGCGCTAGTGGATTGGAGATTTCCCGAACTTGCAAGCATATTTCAAGGTTAGTTAAAGTTCATTATATATTTTATCATTGATTGGATCGGCGAGAAGAATATTATAATCGCGGCCAAGTGTGAATTCAGCATCAAGAATCGTGTGTCCAGCCTTTGTGCGAAAAATCTTTAGTTTTCAAGATGGTGAAGGATAAATATTGGAATTTTCTCAGGTAGATTTGCTCCTGTGACATATGATGTGAAGTTTCCGAGAACACCACTGGATAAAAGTGCAAAAAATTTGCGCCACATGGCTCGTGAAGATTTAGTTCACCAAGCTTGATCGAATAATACTGAAACCACGCACTGTAGCGATATACTCTTCCCAAAACTCCGCATGCTACACAGACATAATTTCCCTAAATACTAAAAAAAAACTGCTTCATAAATATTTTATTGATTATTCAGTATACCTTCTTAGCTCGGTGGGAAAATGTAGAGCATTGCAAAGAATCGAAAAGTAATATATCAAATATATGTAATATACAAATGATTGAATAAGTTAAACTTGCATATCACATCGGGTTTCTGAGAAAAACACAATTTGATAGAGAAAAGCTATTGTTTTTTTTTTTTTGGAAACTTTCAAGTAAAATACATGGAAATATCGAAATACTATTATATATATATATATATATATATATATATATATATACAGATATATATTGTACATACATACATTTATAAATATATATATACAGGGTGCGAACGGTATTTGGGGACAACTTGATAGTAAAATTAATTAGCTTGGATTTTTAACAAAATTTACTGAAATTTCAGGAATTTTTTATGCAACGTTAAATTAATAAATGGCTATAAAGTTATTCAATAAAATCGCCAGTAGCAGCAATAACCTCTTCGATCTGGGTCCTGAAACGATAACATGCCCGAATCAAATGCTCCTTGTTCATATTGACCGTAACGGCATTAACAGCAGTCTTCAGCGAAGAAGTGGTATTATGAGGAAGCTTATTGATCTCACGCTCAACTACACCCCATACGTAACAATCCAAAGGATTAAGGTCTGGGGAGCTAAGTGACCATAGGTTCGGTGCTATGTGGTCATGAACATTTCCGGCCAATCCAATCTTGTTTCGCCATCGCTTTATGTGAAGGAGCAGAGTCTTGTTGAAAAATGTATGGTCTGCATCCGCTTATGTTGTCTATTCAGGGTTTCACTACCGTCTCCAAAACCTCGATGTATGCAGCAGAGTTCACTCGAATTCCTTGAGTAAAAAAGTATGGTGGCATAACATGTCCTTCGTTGCCGACAAAACCTAAAACCATAACAGTGGCTGGAAATTTTGTGTGCGTAACAACAGGAACCTCATTTCTGCGATTAGTCTTTTGATCTTGGTCAAAATTTTTTCATCGGAAAAAGGCATTAATTTTTGGCGCCTCAAGGTATTTGATTTTGTTTAAAAGACGTTTTGATCGGAGAACTCTCTGTTCCCGTGTTTGTTCCGACATGAACTGTCCTCTGCGCATCACGTAAGACTTATACCGAAGGTCTTTGTGGGCACCTCTACGAATAAGGTGCTCTGAAAGATGAAGCTCACTCGCAGGGACCCTCATTGATTTTGAAGGGTCCCCGTATATGATCGCTTGCACTTGCTTTGAAAATTCTGCAAATTGGACAGTGCCAGGACGTTGTTCGTGCTTTTTTCTTTTCGCAACCGATTCTGTATCGCCTTCTGATGCTTCCAATTCACGGCGAACCTTATGCACGAATGAACGGGCACAATTAAGAAAATTAGAGATCTCTAAATCTGTATGGTGCACACATATAGCGATGATGACAGCATATCTCTTCATTTCTTGACTGATGTTGTAGCCCACCATTTCTTGTCTGAAAAGGAAAAAACATAACAAAAATTCGCGATGTTATAGTCACCTTTATGCATGTCATCAAATACAATACGCACCCTGTCCTAACTGCATTTCCATCTCTAGTTAGGTAGATTCTTCACTTAAACTGCCCACTTGGATATATAAAAATCTCTTTCAACACACTATTTACGCACTCTTTAATAATTAAATCACAGATGTCTGGCTGATTCTTTCTACATGAAGAAAAAAACAAGAGAATAAGATTTTTAACGAAAATTTGCATGCATCTAAGAAAAATTTCGTTCACTCAAGCAGCCGCGATTTAAACTTTACAGACTTTTGTTTTATTGGACGGATGTTGAACGCTCCCAATTTTTGGACTAGGAAGTGAACATCGTTGAACTATAGAAGATTTCTTAGTGCGAGGAAACTGTCCGTTCGTCTAAGACAAATTTCGTACAAGCAAGTAGCCGCCACTTACACTTTGAAGACTCTTGTTTCGTTGGATGGGTACTGAACACATTTAATCCTTGAATTGGGAAGCTAGCATCGTTGAACTATGTTAATTATTTTCGGGCAAGGAAAGAAATACAGAATATCAACGAAGGCAGATTTTTCAGATAATGTATTCGTTGATATTATATATTTCTTCCCTTGCCCTAAAATAATTTACATAGTTCAACGATGCTGGCTTCCCAATTCAACGATTAAGATTTCATATGTTTTGGTTCGTGAACTGATTTTGTCATCTATGAGCACATTCATCCCAAAAACTGTTCATATATCTCTAGTGATTGTGAAGAATCAAAACCCAAACCATTCAATCTTCTCCTTTTTGTACCTTTACCGGGTATGGGATCCGCAACTTGGTATGGATCCTTCACTGTAGTTCAGCCATGAGGCTTCAGTAACTTTTACTGTTGTTGCAGACACTTTTGCCGTAATGGAGAGCCGTCACACTTCGACTTGCGTCATCAAGACTTTCAGTCTGGTTGGGAGGAGTGCAAGAGGGCATTAATTCAAACAGAATGCCTTATGTTTTTCGAGGTGCACGACTTCCTTTCGTGCAAGGACCAAACCAGTCTTTAAACCACGTCGTTAGGAAAAATAGGAAGTTAGTTTTATAAATTTTTCTCTCCCTCCTGTACCAGCCTAAGTTTTTTCCCTTTGGTTTAAACTCATGCATTTGCTACATGTATGTATCCCTTGTCCTTGCCATTCCAGTCGGGCTCAGTATTCTAGCTTGCTGAGACAGCAATCCATCACTGCAGTTCTCAAGGGACCTTATAACACCCATTAAACTTTACGTTTCCGAATATTTGCATTTCAGGGTGAAGTAATAATTCTGAAATACTCTTCGTAGATTGATTTTGGACATTCATCGGGTAGCTTTTGTTAACAGTTTCCCTCATTCAACTGACTACTTTAAAACATATCGCAAGCTATTGAAGCGAGTGGACATGCGTATACATTGTGCGGAATGAGTTCATTAATTATTTATTGTAAGAATTCCGACTTCATATTTAAGTTTCAATAAGTTTTAATAGCCTACGTTGCGGGATTTGCAGTTCGAGCTTTTATGCTCGTATTATATCGTGCCGCAGTTTTTAAAATCTATGATTTCAGTGATAGTACTAAAACATCAAATAGTGATTGAATATATTAAAAAACCGTCGAAAGTAGAACATATAGATCATTGAATTATAAGTATGACATGTGTACGCGTAGTTACCGACTGAATGACTTAGATAACGCGAGTGTTCACAGTTTATATGGTCACCATTGATTTCATTACAAACCAATAACGGAATGAAAAAGTGCAAGTACATCGACTGTTCAATTTTTAATTGGGTCACAAAATCATTTTACGACACCTTGACCAATTTTTGTTTTGTGTGCATAATAGTAACATTTGGTTTTGTTTTTTTTTATATTGACCTTGACTGTGAAAAAAAATAAAATTTTTTTGTGCATAATAGTTTCATTTGGATTTTTTTTATACTGAACTTTAGTGTGAAGAAGAATTTTAACTTTGTATTTCGTGGCAAATTTTAATCTATAATGAGTGTAAAGTGCAGTCTGCCCAATTGTATTGTATTTGACAATACTTTTAAATATGTTCCGAGCAGAGCTTTCTGCAACCGTAAATTACATGGAGCTTGTATGGATGCCCCAAGAGATTGGTATCATCCCTACAGAGATAACCATTTCGTCTGCGCTGACTGCCAAGGTTTCGAATACCTTTTGAAAGCCATGTACGACAAATTAATTCCTTACATCGATAAATTCACTGAAGAAAATAATCAATTAATTTCCCGGCAGTACCCCAGTCTCGAGCCAATCACGAGAGTTTCGTAGAAATCGCTAGCAGCTTCGATGATTTAGCGACTACACTATCTAACAGCAAAAAGAACATATACATTGAAATGTTTGAAAATTAAATCGCTTCAATCCGTGAAAATATATCTAACATTCAACAACACAACAAGGATGAATATGGTGAGAAATCATCGTTATTTCAAGCAAGAGCATTGAAACTGTTAGAAAAGCATGATGCGATTTTTAATAATATCGCATCGTCAGTTAAAAGTTCGGGGAAGGAAGATTCGGTGATTGTGTGTAAGGTGGGAAAGATTGAGAACAGTTTAAACACAATGGCAGAAGGGATGCAGTGATATAGTCAGTATAATACGATTCGTGGAAATTCACATGAAATGACTTCAAATGAATCAATTAGTGAAAAGTTAGCTGGAACAAAAACAACGACTAAATCGGAAGAACCATTACAGGCATCTTTCTAGTCGGAAGAAGATTGGAAGAAAAGAGTTGAACAGCTAAATCGTGTGAACTCAAATAATGACTTATATTTCACAAATGATCAGACGGTGTACAGAATTTTCTTCATGCAGAAAGCTCAAAAATACTGCAATGCAGCTAAAACCCAGAAGATTGTTGAAAAAGATCTTATCACTAAAGGCTGCAAAATTGAAATAATACCTCAGAAGAACAAACGGAAGCTCCGATACAAAGTTTTCATTCCATCAAGATTTGTCTGGTTGTTCTCCAACATGAAGATCCTGGAATGGTATGGTATTTAAGCAGTAGAGAACCATCAGCAGCTCAACATCACCTAATTTTAGCTTTAAATACCAAAACGTATGTACATCCACTAATGTTTCTAATTGTACTAACAAAACTTTACCCATGATTATTTCTGAACTTTCCTCAACACCTAACTCATTGCAAGGTACTGCTGTTATTGCAACTAAGGTAGCATTGGCAACACAAGACGACTCTAACAATAGTAGCGTGTCACAAAAAATAGTTAACTTCGAGTTCAACGATGGCCAAAATGTCTCCAAATCGATTGAAACTCTGGCCATGGCGGAGAAATCCTCTCAATCACAATGTAAATAGTAAAATTTCATCCGTGGTGAGGTTCAAGTACCATCTTTTTGGGCTCAATACACCTTCCATAGCCTTCTATTCCCCAAGATAGCAAAAAATCCTTTTTAAATCCGCTTTGGCCACCATCTATAAAGTCCAGGTCAACTCTGGGGTTGATTTAGGAAATACGTATCTATTGAAAAGATTCTACGAATGTGTACGACTCTATTGGCATGTATTGATGGAAAAGCAAAGACTAGTCTCAAGGTCATAATGCAAGAAGAGGGCCTCCCTATATGAATATTTTGATTCTCTTTGAAATATAGATTTTCGTTTCCATGAAGAGCTTGGAGTCACGGCACATCAAGCGAAAAAAGATTTTGAGATATTCGCGCCACTTCAAAGGACTAGGGAACAACACAATTATTTTTTTCGTCCCCAATAAAAAAGCCTGTTCAGCAAAGCCTTAAATTATTTTACCACAATTGCAGTGGTATCCGATCCAGATTAAACCAATTATTCCTTGACACAAAATCTTGCCATTTTAAAATTTTATCTGTGCCAGAAACTTGGCTAAATGATGAACATAGAAATGAAGAGATTCTAGACAGTGATTGGACCATCAAGGGAGGTGGTGTGTTAGTTGCAGTTCACAACTCCCTATCAAGTGAGCTCATAAGAACCACGTATGATACATTATTCCAGCATAGAGTGGTTCATATATCTACAAATAAGCTTAGCCTCTATCTTGGCGTGTACTACAGGGTGCATACGGTATTTAAGGACATGCATAAATGTGACTATAACTACGTAGATAAGAAATGGCGGACTACAAAATCACTCAAGTAATGAAGAGCCATGCTGTCATCGTCACTATCTGTGTGAACTATACAGATTTAGAGATCTCTAATTTTCTTAATTGCACCCGTTCATTCGTGCATAAGGTTCGCCATGAATTGGAAGCATCAGGAAGCGATACAGAATCGGTTGTGAAACGCAAAAAGCACGAACAACGTTCTGGCACTGTCCTATCTGCAGAATTTTCAGAGCAAGTGCAAGCGATCAGAGACTAGGACCCTTCAAAATCAATGAGGGTTTTGCGAGTGAGCTTCATGTTTCTGAGCGCCTTATTCGTAGAGTTGTCCACGAAGATCTTCGGTATAAGTCTTACTTGATGAGCAGAGAACAGTTCATGTCGGAACGAATACGGGGACAGAGAGTTCTCCGATCAAAACGTCATGGTTTTTTTCCGACGAAAAAAAGTTTGACCAAGATCAAAAGACAAATCACAGAAATGACAGATGGCTATGTTCAAATCCTATGGAGGTTCCTGTTGTTATGCACACAAAATTTCTAGCCACTGTTATGGTTTTAGGTGTTATCAGCAACGAAGGGCATGTTATGCCACCACTCGTTTTTACTCAAGGACTTCGAGTGAACTCTGCTGCATACACAGAGGTTTTGGAGACGGTCGTGAAACCCTG
This sequence comes from Odontomyia ornata, assembly GCA_963969285.1. Taxonomy (NCBI): domain Eukaryota; kingdom Metazoa; phylum Arthropoda; class Insecta; order Diptera; family Stratiomyidae; genus Odontomyia; species Odontomyia ornata. The sequence goes on along the minus strand of OZ017741.1, from coordinate 190,804,467 downwards.
GATAGACAATGTAAGTGGAGGCAGACCATACATTTTTCAACAAGACTCTGCTCCTTCACATAAAGCGATGGCGACACAAGATTGGATGGACGAAAATTTTCATGACCACCTAGCTACCCAGACCTTATTCCTTTGGATTATTACGTATGGGGCGTAGTTGAGCGTGAGACCAATAAGCGTTCTCATAATACCACTTCTTCGCTGAAGACTGCTGTTAATGCCGTTATGGTCAATATGAACAAGGAGCGTTTGATTCAGGCACGTCATCGTTTCCGGACCCGGATCGAAGAGGTTATTGCTACTAATGGTGACTTTATTGAATAACTTTAAAGCCATATATCAATTTAACGTTGCATAAAAAATTCCTGAAATTTCATTAAATTTTGTTAAAAATACAAGCTAATTAACTTTATTCTCAAGTTGTCCTCAAACACCTTCAGTAAATTACAAGAAATAACCCATCTGAAAACAGAGCACTTAATAAAAAGATGTCGTGATACGATATATAAGTGTACACTTAATTCTTGTGGGCAATCCACGAATTTCTGGCGACTGAAAAGACAGGGACTGAAAAGACAGATAGTTGTCCTTTGGAAAGTTTGGAAAGTGATAGAAGAGCTTCAGTTAAACATAGGAAAAGAAAAAACTGGAAACCACTAGCTCTGACAATTAGGAGAATGAGGTAAACTAGCTTATTTTACTTACAAGATTATAACTAAAGAAAGCTACCTTACATGAAACAAATTCCCCAACCACTGTGCATCTGTGTGATACGAAAAAAAATTGTCGCTTTTGAAAGTGTGCTGCCCCTAACTGTTGTCCCTTTTACCCCCGGTAAAGATGGCACTACCAGGTATACAAAAATGCGATTCATGACTGAAGAAAATTTCATGGTAAAAATCTGGACCGAGTTCGTTTGATTACAAACGTACAGTACTAACGATGGTCATTGGGTATTAATTCTTGAACCAATTGAATATTTTAAGGATGTAACAGCCCCCGTAGAATAAATGCTAGTCGACAGGAATGCTCTTGAAGGCAAGCATTCTTTGGGGAGTACCACCTCGATGGACCCGAGGATGCGCAGGTGACCGTGAGGTTCCTCCTGGGATAACAGGCAATGACCCTGATTGAATCTGGACTACACTTTGGACAATGAACTTGAATTGATGTTTTGGGCTGGCGGATATGCGGGCTTGGACCTAGTTGTTTTATAAGATAGCGCCCAGGTGCCACTTGTAAGTAAATAGCTCCAATTCAACTATCTTGCCGTCTCCGTTCCGGTAAAACGATGGTAGGCCTCGGAGTACGTTCGAAGTTCACATTATTGTGCTGGTGGTGTAGGTTCGGTTGAAATGGACTCGCGATTAGCGTTGGTCTGGCTCTGAGTACTTGTCCCCATAAAGGCTTTTGCAAACCCTCACATTGCCTCCCGCCTCTGCAAAGAAATTTATGAGACCGATAAGGGAAAGAGGACTCAAATAAATTGGAGCAATTTGAATTAAGAAAACCTAAAACATAGATGAAAGAAATCCAGAAAATTATTAAAAATATCGGCAATGACGATGCAACCAGCTGCTGCAGCCATGAGCTTAACAGTACATCGGGAGCGGTACCAACAATAACAAAAACGATGACGAAGGCCCAGACAGTAAAGATGGACAAGAAACGGAGATTAGTGGACAGCTTTGGCCAGGCGAAGCTTCTTGCTGCATTTGAGTGCAGCAAAAAAAATGATGTGAAGACCAGGGTGTCATAAAAAGAAAGAGCGGGAAATTCTGCAGAATACACCTGATGATCAAAAGTAAAAAGAACAACAAAAATCCTATACTTACCGAAGCGACCAAAGCAGAAGAAATTCCGAAAAAATAACGAAAAATTCTATATTCTGCAAGGTGATTACGACAGGAAAACAAAGGAATGACCATTTCACTGCTACTGTCAAGAAATGGAAATGGAAGTTGATAACTTCTCTCAAAAAAGAAGGTCGTAAAGTAGAATTGCCGTCCAGTGACATTAAAAATGAAAGCAAACTTGAAAAGCAGAAAACATTCTAAACGACTCGCCAAAAATCAGCAAAGTACAATTAGAATGGACTCATTAAACAAGACGAGATTCTATCTAGGGGACATAGGGTATTACTGGAGAAGCTGGTTAAATGCCAAAGAGGACCAGAAGGCCAGATGAGAGCAGAATGCTAAAGAAGTGTTGAGTGTCAAACCTAAGATCCTGCGCAAATAGCTCCACCATCGGAGACTAATAAAAAATGGCGTGTAGGTCAATTGAAGAAGATCGGAATAAGAAAAGAAAGGTAATTGCACTTGGTGAGTGCAAAGTGCTGGACCAGGGGTTCGACAAAGTGCACATAAAATGAGCAAAGAATACCACAAAAAACATCTTCAAACATTTCAAGAAAATAAACTTCGCATGGCCGCCTAGCAAGAAAAAAAACTTTACGTGAAATAGGAGAGGATAGGCCACAATAAAGATCCCGGCAGCAGGCATTGCTCGTGAATTCCCGAAATAACCGATCCCACGCAGAAGTGCATCGAGATATCTGGGAAAATATAAGGTCAAAAGACACAAATACTGCTGTTAACACAGTACCACCAACCCGGTTGGGTCACATACTGGTCGAATTCAGAGGAGATACCGACAGTAAAGAAGCATTCTGCAACGCAGTAAAGAAAACCCTCAGCAAAAGCGCAACTATAACCTCGCTCAAGCCGGTGGCAATGATGAATGCATTACCAATCTGACCGAGGTATAAGAGGCCATCAACAGGGAGTTCCCTAGCATGAGCAGGGTCACAGCGAGGCTGACACCAGGAAAGCAAAGCTGACAACGCATGGCCATGACTGACTTGACCAAATTCTCAATAAGGGCAAAGTAAGAATAAGGTGGGTCATCGGCAGAGTACGGCAAAAACCAGCGCCTCTTCAATGCTACACACCACAAAAGTATGCGTAGGATCTGATAGGAGCTCCCTATGGTACAAGTACGGTGAAAGACAACATAAAAAAGAGTGTACAATGGCAGCGCACTGTAAACTTTGCAAAGATACTCATCCCAGACCGGATCTTGGGCACTTCTTTGGAAAAGGTAAATTTCCGGTTTCCCAGGAATCCCTAGCCAAGGCAAAATCAGAACCTTGATGGCCGATTTCCTATGGTAGACCTTCACAGCGGTTCGACCGCTCGAAGCTTGCTTGCTAAGTTTGCGAGGAAAGTGAAAGCCAGGTTTTGCTGCAATACCACGATTAGAGTTCTGCACTATGGTACCCTGACAAAACTGGTGCTGCCACCATCTGGGTTCGGTAAAGTGATTTCCAGGGGGAGGGCTGTGGACGATGTGATGGTCTAGTGGAGGTTCAGTACTCATGGATCAACTTCTTTAATGTGTACCTAACATCGAACAAATCGATATCATCTTTCCAAGCCAAGCTTAATGCTTAAGAGGGTACTGTATTGAACGCAGATGAAACTTTTTCATTGGGGGAGACTTCAACGCAAAAGCAATCTGTTGGGAAATCCTTAGATGACGTTCACCATACTAAGATGACGTTCATCATACTAAACACCGAAAATACGCTGAATTTCCGCCGTATTATCTGTGAAGGAACAATACTGAACGTGACATTCATCGGAGGATACATAACTTGAGAGTATAAGAAGACTACTCAGCCAGAAATTTTCAGTGCATCCTGCTTGAGATCAGTGATGTTGTCTCCCGAAGTCACTGCTCTCGACCTTCTATAATTGGATGATATATGGGAAGGATGGACGTCGAGAGGTTCTTCGAGGTGCTCAAGGAAGATAGGTGCTCCACTGCAGGGTAATTTACAGGGGACATAAGAATTGGCAGCTCGAGCGTGGTTAACTCAATTATGAGCATCATTATGTATGCTTGTAGTGCTTCTATGCCTCGTTGAAATCCCCGGGACGGCAAGCCTCCAGTGTAGTGGTGGCCAATTGACATCGCTGAAAAGTGAAAGCAATGTCACAAGCTTCGATGTGATGCTCAACGAGGCATGCAAATGGGTAGCAGCATAAAAGTTGGTCAAGAACTGCCTTCGCAAGCTGATTAATAATAGTAAGCCTCACTGCTGGTAAGATCTAGTGGACAATGTGAACAAGGATCCATAGGGCCTCGGCTACAAGCTAGTTATGTCGAAGCTTGGTGCCCTACAGATGCTTTGCATACACGAAGCAGTAACGATGGATGAGATAGTGTGAGTGCTTTCCCCGCCCATCCCATTTGTGTTTTTTTTGTATCTTTGAACAAGTGTAACTTAGGTTAGTTATGATATTGTGCCAGGCGAGAGACAGGATGAGTCACGCTTGATCGGCTATGTGGATGATGTTGCGGCTCTGGTAATTTGCGACTTAGGCTAGGTATGCTAATGCATTGAGTGAAAGACTGGATGACTGCTCGCGGGTTCAGTTTATCACTGAAGAAAACCAAAGTGATCGTCTTGAAAAAAAGAAAATCCCTAGAGTAAGGATGATTAGTATTGGAGACATACAAATCGTATCGAAGCCAGCGGTGAAGTACCTGGGGCTACTGATTGACTCGAAGATTAGTTTTTCTGAGGAAATCAGGACAATGACTAAGAAGACTGCTTCAGCCGTATCGGCTCTGAGTCGAATTATGGCCAACTTAGGAGGGTCCAATCCATCTAGGAGGCGCCTCTTCAAAATTACTGTAGGGTCAGTGCTACTGTATGGAGTAGAACTATGGGACAATGCTCTCAGTAAGTTATACTGAAAATACTTGGCACTAGTACAGAGAAGAGGAGCATCTTTATATCCGACACTCTCTGATTCGGCACATGAGAGTTATTTCAGGCCTGATATCTGCTGCCTCCTTGCTAGCGAGCACCACGTTATTTACTTGCGTCAAAACGAGGATGTAAGGAAGGTAGTTGCTCGCGAAGAATGGCAGCACTCACAACAATTGGCAGCAGTCTTGGGTGAATTGGATGAAGGGAGGGGGGCTGCGTACCTCATCTCCGATCTGAAAACTTGGCTAAATTGAAAGCGTGGTGAGACTGACTTCAATCTGGCCCAATTTTTGAGTGGGCATGAATGTTTCATTTATTTACTTCTATTTTACAGAATAAATCCAATTACAAAATAGAAGAGAGAAAGATAAAAGTAATAAAAACTGCAAAAATAAGAGGAAAATAACTAAAAAGAATTGAGAAGTATTTAGTTTTTATAAACTAAATATGAAAGAAGGAAGGGCTCAAGCTGAAGGTCATCATGGTTACGTGGAAATCTGAGCATGGATGAGTGAAAATACACCAATCTACGTGTGAATGAAACATCAAAGATATTCGACGCTCTTGTAGAATACGTAACGCGTCTCATTGGAACGTGGTTGACTGGGCAAATATCGAGCAAAGCACGGCAAAGTCAATAAAGGAAACATTCAACAAAGTAGAAGCGAAGGAATATTGAGGATAGATAACCGTGATTTATAAAAAAAATGAAGGGAATCTGGAACTTCAAGAAGACGATCCGGGTAAATTTTTTTTGCACAGCTTTAAGCGTGAGCTTCAAACACTTCAAATGAGATAACAAAACTGGTGAACAGTACTCAAGGATAGGACGAACCAAACGAGAATATAATTTAACACATGATAAAGGATCGGGAAAAAATAGTAGTTTCTTAAGATCCAGCCAGAAATGCAAAAGGTTTTAGAAGTAATTTTAGAAATATGAGCGTCGAACTGTAATTTAGAGTTTGAAGTGACACCTAAGTCTATGAACTGTATCACCGTACCTTGGTGCAAATTATTTAATGATAATTGAAAGCTTATAGGGCAAGTGTTATTGAAAAATGAAAAAAAGATGCTCTTCGAAACATTTTGTGTAAGCTGGTTATAAGAACTTCAAAATAAAATAACATCCAAATCTTCGTGAAGCAAGACACAGACATTATTAGACGACACCACTTTCAACACTTTGACGTTATCTACATAAAGAAGACAGGAGGAATTGATGACAACGGATGACAAGTCATTTATAAACTAAGTGAACAATAGTGGGCCAAGAATGGATCCTTGAGGAACACCTGAAAATGGATGGAAGGCAGTGGAAAGATCGCCTCGAAAGGATACCTGACTGACACGATTGGATAAGTGAGAGGATAGCCAGTGAAGCAAATAATCAAGAACGTTAAGAAATTTAAGTTTGCTCAACAAAATATTGTGATTTAATGAGTCGAAGGCTTTAGAGAAATCTAAATACTAGGTTTCGACTTTCAGTCTTGCCTGCAGAAGATTGATAAGTCACAGTCCCCCGATTTTCAATTTTGCCCAGGAGGGGTAGACAATAACTGCTACACATTTTTTTGCGTGGGAAAAATTGGATAAACTGCACCGAAACAGCTGCAGAGAGACGGGAGATCTCGTTCTGGATTGTATAGTTATGCTGATGCTTTGATCGGTTGATCAATAACTACATAACTAGCTTGTGGCTAAGTATGTTTGGATAGTCCTTAAAGGTAAAAGGGACTCACAGTAGCTGGGGATGTCGGGGCTGGGTAATTAGAAATCCTCTTCCACCCTTCCACAGCTTGAAGGCACCACATGGCGTGGCAACCCGAGACTTGGCCAGAATAAACGTGTCAAATAGTTCCAGATCAGGTTTTCAGGTTGGTAAGAGAGATATTTAGGAGCCCCACATGGAGAGCGTAGACGGCATTCACCCCCAACCAGAAAAAAGGATGCAAACTTAGGTCTTAACGTAAAAATTTCAATTTGGTGGTTGAACGAAGCCCAAGTTGTTGTGAATGTTGACAAATTGAAATATCTGCCTCTTTGGTGACACTACGAAGTGTGACGATTAAGTAATGAGACTGATGCCATGAAAACCGCATATTTAAAAATTATTCTTCAACTCTGCCATTTCTTTTCAAGACGTCTCCTTGAGCAGCTATACAACGGTTCCAGCACGATTTCCATGCTTTGTAACATTTCTGGAACGCTTTGACTGGAATGTCTGCAAGCACCCTCATCACGGCCGCCTGGGTGTCCATAATCGACTCAAAATGGGTTCTTTTGACCGCCAATTTTGTTCTAGGGAACAAAAAAAGTCACGATGTGACATCTTGGGCAAATAAGGTGGCTGTTGCAACACGGCGATCCCTTTAAAGGCCAAATACTGGGACACGCTGAGGGCGGTTCTTTCGAACCATGTTCGTGCACAACTTTTTCATCCCAAAATCGTCGGTTAAAATTTGTCTCTCTATTTCACGGCTCATACCCAGTTCCGAGGCCAACGTTTGAGCTGTTAAATGTTGATCTTCGCGGATAAGGGCACACACGCTGCGCATTCGCGTCAGTCCACACCTCAACTGGTGTTCCGCTCTGCACCTCGTCTTCGACGCGCTTTCACGCCCCTCCTTAAACTCTATATGGCATCGAAACACCTAGGCACGGCTAAGAGCACTATCACCATGCACTTTTACAATTTTAGCGTACGTTTCCGGAGCTGTTTCACCCAATCTGGCGCAAAATTTTATAGTGACGCGTTGCTCTTGATTTCGTTTCTCCATTCTTGTGACGAGCGCAACCAACAAACGTCTACTCAATAAGACGCACAAGACAAACTAAACAAGCTAGAGCGATGGTAAATATATCAATGGAGAGGGGAAGAATGCCGGGGAAGGGTATTACAAGGTTGCAGGTTTATCACTATTGTGGCAATAAAATTAGTCTCATTACTTTATTGTTACACTTCCAACACTTACAGAAGCGATATTTACGTCGATGCGCACTGATTTTTGTCTTCTTAGTTGCAAATAAAATCATATATTGAATAACTGGTATGAAAATTATAAATGACAGCAGGAATAACTTGCTTAGATGGATGATTAAGTTAATCATAAAACGAACGAAGAGTTCTATAAGCTTCGCGAATTAAACTTTGACTTTGAAAGTAAGTTTCCACCATTTGGAAGCGTTGTTCGAATGTTGGACAATTCGTGATTAAATGGGAAACCTTCAGAATACCGCCACTGATGAAGAGGATAACTTGTCTTCGAAATACCGGTATCTGGATAGTTAATTCAAAAATAAATAGCGCTTGAAAAGGAATTCTTTTTCAGTATCATTACAGGTGCTATTATTTCCGAACCTTACTGAGCACAAATGTCACAGGATTATCAACTTCAACATGTTTCATACACAATTTATACCTATTGAAAACCTCATCCAACTAATAAAGAAACACCTACTCATAAAATTTCAAGTTTCTAGCTTACGAGTATGTGGTTTACAAGAAAACTTGCCACTATGCAAACAGATAGGTTAAAATTTTAGTAGGGTATTGTTAAATTATACTATGATACCGTAAAAAGAGAGAAATAGTTAATTTTGGTAGAACCACTGTAACTAGAAATAATAACAACTCACCTGTAAAATCTCTTTCAGGTATATTTCATATTGCCAATAAAGTCTAAAATTTATACAGTATCGAAACTGCATGCTTTCCTCAATGCAATTTTTTAATACTCTTAAGAAGAATAAAAATCTTGATCTATCGCGCCTCGGCAGAAATAGTTAGAAGGATCGTTCAACCTTAAATGAAATTTGTTCATTCTTCATTCAAGAAAAATGCATACGCACGAAACGTAGAGATGCTAAGAATTACTAGAACCCTGACAGCCTAATAATGTGTCTCGCTTTCTAGCTTTCAAACTATTCAATGAATAAGCCATATTTCAAAAAACCATATTTCAATTTTTTCCCACAACAGTCCTCTTTAATAATCCATTATTATTGAATTCAATTGCATTGAAGACACATCTATGAATATTTATCAATTATTTATCGATTTGTGTCACACCGTGTCCTCAATGGCTCTACTGCATTCATAGTGGGACAATATGGCTATACGTCTTTATAATACCCGTGCTGTATGCTGGAGCATATGCCAAGTTAGCGGGATGAATGGCTGAATAGGCTAAAGGCACAGGATGAAGTTGCGCTGTGGCATGAATTTCTGCCAATGGTGGATGAATTTCTGTCAATGGTGGATGAACAGCCGCCAACGGTGGAGCCGCATAAGTTTCCACAACAGGAGTAATTAATCCGGGATGGGCAACAGCAAACGCCAAAACGCAAGCGAATACCATCTGAAAAATGAACAGTTTGAATAGTATTAACATAATTACAAATATTATTGACCTACAGTTACTACTCACATGTTTGAACATTTTGCTGGAGGTTTTAACTGGCGATCTCTTCACAAGGAAATGTAAGGCAACACACTATGCATGCAAAGGGCCTCATCGCGACTTTTATAGTCACGACTAGATTTAGCCCTTGGAGAATAAGCGCAAAAGAAATTGCAAGAAATTACTATTCTTTGGATGAAGATGCCAGAAGTTTAACTGGTTTTCAATATGAGCTTAATGGACAGTGATCGATGTAAGGAGATCTCTCTGAGAAATACGTACAAAAGAAGTTAAACTAGTTTGTACAAATTGTAGATATCCTAAACCAAAAATAAGAACTAAGACTTATAAATTTATTAATATTAGATTTGTTGTAGCATACTCTAATATTTCGGCAAGATAATTATAGTACAGTTTCGTATTTGCATAAGTTAGGGAATTTTATAAAAAATACAACATAGTAAATTAAGAATAATTAAATTTGAAAGCCCAACATGTTGACGCTTAGTTCTATGTACGTGGCTGCAGCATCCACCGCTTTGAGAAGAGATGCAAAGAAATATATTTTTTTATGAGAAGTATGTTGATTTCTTATATAATGGTTTTGCTAGTGTAATACCGATGTGAAATAAATTTCTGAGGATTCATTAGTATACTAAGTGTTCAAAACTTAGAATACATTGGGCTTTTTCAGACGCAGCGTTAAAAGTGAGCGTTAAACAGGTTATATGGGCAAGAAGAGTGAGAGGCATTGAGGGGACCTGATGGTAAAAACAAGCCAACATTTTGTAGGGTGAACGAGCGTAACGCACATACACAAACGCATTTTGTTGATCATTTGGTGGGGGAAATTTTATACAAACGCAGGTAAGCATTCCGAATTGAACATTCGGTGAAGATGGTAGTCGTCATGAAACGATTGCCTTTCTTTAATTTGCGTGCAAAAATGGATGCGTAAATGCGAGAAGCTACGCGTTATGTAATAAATTTATGAAAGCGGAGGCCATGTTCAATTTCAGGAAACAACACGACGAATATCACGATTTCAATGAAGATAAATTGCCTATTGTAAATCTATGGAAAATTAACAGTACGCATAATCTTCATAGAATCACATTATAATAAGCATGTTTACAACACATCAAGAAAAATATGCGACTAAAAAAGATATTCAAATTTGGAATATATTTTTCAGAAAGCGGAAAAACACGGAGGATTCAAATAAATCCAATAGAAGTTTGAATCGACAAACTTTAACAATCATAAAATACATTTTTCATTCCAGTTTTTATTACCTCGTGCACAATTCAAGGCTAAAACATAAATTCTCAATCGCTTATCTCTCTGTCTTCGCTCTCATGTTGTTCGCACGATGTTTAACGATCAAATGACCCTTTTGACACATACACTCGCAAGACATGTATCGTATACAAAAATAGGTTGGCTGAACTATGCAACGTGTAAACATAGGGGCGTAAGCGCGAAACCTGTTTGGATATGGGTTTTTGCCATTCCCGTGTGAAAGAGCCCATTGATTTATTCTCTCCTTGAAATAAAAATGCAAGAAAAACATGTTGGGTAGACAGAACTACTATCATGTCGGAAGGGTTTTGTACTTAACTTACGATATGCAGACATATAGAATGATTTAATTTAAGAAAAACTTTGATGAGATGCACAACAAATATATTTTTGCTTTAAAAGAAAAACTATTATTACTCCATTTCAACAGAACATCATTTTGTTGCAATATTGCTAAAATCATTGACTAAGCCGAGTTTTAATTGTATTTTTACTTCATTTAGTTATTTATTTAGGTATCAACAAACAGACAACTTTAATTACAAGTTTTAAAACAAATCAAAGCTAACCCTATTACTAATAGATCCAAAACATCGAAAATAAAAGAAAATAGTGTAATTACTTACTTACTAAATAACACATGGAAAAAGAACAGTTATGACGATGACGGAGATTAATAATTGTAATTATAAATTTTATTTTCAATGCAAGCTTTAAAAGCGGCAAACAACTGTAGTAGAGGACAAAGCCATCGCTGGTTATGCAAACGGGGCAAGCGTAGTTAGGGAGAGTGGAAGAAGGAGTTACTACGTACATACGGACCAAGAAATCGATCAGAGGATCTATTAGGGCTACTAGTGTCCAATGTTTGAATGTAACTGCATAAGGCTTGGAGTAAGTGACAGTGATAAAGCTTGTACAAGATGCATTCATCAAGAAAGTATCGTCTAGATTCAAGGGAAGGGAGTTTCAAAGTACGAAGATGGTCGCTACAGGTCTAGATTCAAGGGAAGGGAGTTTCAAAGTACGAAGATGGTCGCTACAGAGAAAACGTAAGGGAGGTTAAATTTAACGAAAAGAGACCGTGCAAATCTGCGTAGAACCGACTCAATAGCATCAATATGATTCCTGTGGTGAGGGCTCCATATTTGGGTATTCCAGGTTACTGTCAACAAATGAAAGGTAAATGCGAAATGTTGGCACAAGGAAGTGGATCTTAAAATGAACCCTGAAAGAAGAGAGGCTTTGTTGCTGACTTGGGCTGTGTGATGGTCAAACTTTAATTTGTAATCAAAAATCACACCAAGATTCTTAACACGTTCCCTGTCAAACTGAATATTTGAAGTTCCTGTGGTGGCCAAAAATTTTTCTTTTCTTCTATTTAGTTGTAGTTGTCCTCAAAATAAGTAAATATAGTTTTCTTATACTTTTTTAAACACACAAGATTTATGTACTCTAAATATATATCACGCGATATCACGTGATTGGCCATACAAAATACGATATGGGATTCGGATTCGGTCAAATAAGTTACATGTTTGACAACTAAAAAACATTTCTAGTCAACAATTATAGATTCTATTTAAGTATAATTATTGTTTGATGAAAATACCACACTTAATAAACTTATATATCTAATTATAACTATTTGATATGATAAATCACTTAAAAACATCTATAACTACTGACCTGGCTCTAATTGGAAAGGTAAGGTACATATTCAAGAGAAAAATAAAATGCACAAAATTTAGTATTATTTAGCATTACAATCATGCAATTGAATAAACCAGTCAAAACGAAATGGGGGGCAACCGGGACAATTTTTACATTCATTCGTGGTATTTACCCTTTTTTGGGTTTCGTAAAATAATTTTACAAAACCCTACCAGTTTCGCGACCAGTCTGTCCGTCTGTCCGTCTGTCCGTCCGTCCGTGCGTCCGTCCGTTCAACTACAAAAAAATTTTATAAGGTACTTAAGGGGGGTCTCCCCATATAGGAGAGTGACCCCCCGAAAAAAAAATTTCATTGAAGGTAACCGATATGGGTATCAAATGAAAGGTCTTGATGAGAACTTTTCAAAACAGGTCTTAGTTTGGCGAAATTTGCTTCGAGGGGCGCACAGGGAGGGGAAATACACGAAAAATTTGTGTCCCCCCCCCTCGCGATTGGACACCTGTGATCCGAAAAATCTGAAAAAAATCAGGAATGTAGGCCATGGTGAGTACAACAACGACAAATACGTTAGAACTCGCAATTCACTCAACTTTGTTAGTAATAGTATGATCTATCGATTTTATGTTTTCTTGAATAAAATCTTAACGGTACCCTTAAATTCAATGAAATTCAGTACGTAGATGCCTATTTATAAGATTGATCTACCCTGAAAGTTTCATAAAGATTAAATCATATTTAGCGATGTTATAGCGGTTTGAATTTTCCTGTATTACTATGGAACAATATGCGCTTCATTTATTACTATGGCAATATATGGCTATGGAACAACATGCACTTTTTACCGACTCAGACACTACAGTTTTGCTAGGATTTGCATGAAAATTTCAGGAATGATAGGTGTCATGTTTATCTTTGAGAATCGGTTCAGCTAGTGGTGTCAGTAATCGTAAAACAAAAAGTGGCTGGTTTAAATGCGAAGATTGAACAATTTTGAGTTATTTTTTCCCAACTTCAACGTTTAAGGTGCATGTTTTGAACACTTGATTCAATTTGATGAATGACTGAAGATGAGTACCTACAATTAATGCTCATAAGTGATACAAGTCAAGGAGGTGGGAGAGAGCTCCTTGCAAAAGGGTTTTGTAACCATTCTAGGATTCGAAAAATTGGCCAACAATCGATGATAACAGTACAGGAGACTGGCCCCTGAAAAAAAAAATTCATCAAACGTAGCCGATATGAGTATGAAATAAATGTTTTCATGGGAGCTTTTCAAAACAGTTGTTAAACTGTCAGTTTTTACTTCAGTGGGGGCACAGGGGGAAATACATGAAAAAAGTGTTTCCTCCGTCGCGGATGGACATCTGAAATAATTATCAAGGGAGATATTTATGAGTATAACAATACCAAAACCTTAGAAGTCGAAATTCGTTCAACTTTGTTAATAATAGTATGATCTTCGTATTTCATATTTTCTCCAATGAAATCGTCTTTGAAATGTTTATTTGATTCGATCTGGTGACTGCATTTTGTAAATAGAATACAAAACCCTTCTGACATGAGCGTAGGTCTGTTTACCCAACTTGTTTAAGTTTTTCTGTCACTATGCTCTTAGGATTTTTTAACGTTTCCTATTTAATGTACCAGTGCAATATGTATTTTTCTCCAATAATTTGGCAGCTAAACTATAGCTGTTGTAAAAATTGTCCATAAATGCTGCAGGGCCAGCATTTAACTTTCCCTCTAATAAGGTTTCGACTACTTTTTCTTTGTGACCTTTCTCAGCAGTAACATTCAACGTACTGGCAAAAACTTGAACTTTTATTATGGCTCCATTTGGTTCCACAAGTACATATAACTTTATCCCATATTTGAGTCGTTTTGTCTTGATGTACTGGTAAGTCGACCACGTCACAAAATCATCGATTCGTTAAAAGACAAATTTTTACCGGAGTAATAAGCATGCTCCATAACACTATTAAAATTATCAATCACTAGTTTACATATATCCATGCGATTGACATTATTTTGATCATCAATAAAATGGAGGCATCTGAGAATTATTTGGAATATATTTCTCGACTTATATTCAGCGAAAACTGATTTATATAAGTGGTAAATTTTCCAGTAATTAGCAATAAGATTCATGGTTGCTGTACTACATAGTGTGCAATAGAAACCCAATAAAGATTCGCAGTTATTCTAGAGTGAGCGTCTTCCATTGCGTTATTCAGGACTGCCCCTGATTAGATGAGCTTTTCAGTATGGTTATGTTGGTGTAATCGACGATTTTTTGTAAATAGTCTTCACTCAAAAATAAGTCCAAATAGTCCCTCAGATTACTCGGTGCTGGTACTAGTAGTTCATTTGTCCGAGTAAAGGGAATTTGTATCATCGGGCTGAAGTCGGTGCTCCAAAATGTGAGAACTGCCCGCGGTGGCCTTCTAGGTAGACATTGTGGTGACAACGCAGATATTTCAGATGGTGTTGCAGAAGTAGAGCGGAAACGGGATGAACTGAGATTCGCTCACTATATTGATTCTCCTGCAACTGCAAAGCTTCAGCTTCTTCGGATTCCGAGTCACTTTGACTCTCAGATAATTCATAGTTCACGTCATCAATATCACTTCCTGTATAAAAGTCGTCGTCCGAATCCAGCAATAAAGTATCCTCCTCTGCACTTTTGACACATTTTTTCACACGATCATATTCAAAATTAATAAAACCACTCCCGGCATAGAAGCCGTTCTCCGAATCCAGCATTGCACTATGTATCTTCGAGGGTCCTGGTTGATCACTTATTTTGAACATCACGAAAACAATACCCAAACAAAAACAATACTCAAACGCGACAACACTTTTGCACTAGTCTTAGCTAAATTTTAAGTGGATCATTGCACCTTTTTCACATCACTTTAATGTAAATCTATACGATAATTTTTGCCCTACATTGAAGCTTTCATTACGTCGTGCTTAATGAAAGCTTCAATGTTATTAAAAAAAAATGCAACTCATTCATGTAGCTACAAAGAATTCCATAAGTAATCTTTTGCCCTAGCCAACATAAAGATAAGAGTATGACTGGGGGCTGTCACCCTTAACAAAAGTCCATCTCTTCTACAGTAGCCAAAATAAATATGGCGCGCCGTTCCGTTATGGCCATCATGTTATTCAACTTAGGAACTTTAAATTCACGGCCACGCGTTAACGCGTGATTGGCTGTTTGGTGCGAACTCTTATCTAGACATATTGCGTGATTGGCATTGAACGTGTCAAAGGACTTACACTGCACAAGGGGTTCCGACAAGACCGTAGGTGGAGACAAAAGGATACCTTTTGCAGGAGAATGTCATCTGGTGGCATTTGAAAACATTCAAGGAGACATTGTTTGAATTGCACCATTCACTCAGACGCAATACGTCACTTTGCAAGGTTTCAACATTACGTTGTGAGTCAATTACCCGATAGATCTTCAAGTCGTCAGCATAAAGCAGACTGGGAGAAGTGATAATAGAGGGAAGATCATTGAAAAATAGTAGGAATAAAATGTGGCCAATTATGAAACCTTACGGTATGCCTGAACTGGAGTAAAACGTAGAGGAGAAGCAGAAGTTAGCAGTAACAAGACAACGGCAATCCCAAACATAGGAATAGAAGCTAGGAGTATAGGAAATCATGAATTTTGAATTCAAACACTTTAGAGGAATCCGTGAAAAAAGGGTAGCAGCAATGTGGTGGGTAAAAGAAAGTAAGATAATGAGAGTAGATCTACCTCTGACAAAACTATGTTGTTCTTCTTCTAAGGAGTCAAGTATAAGGGGAAACAGAGTATCGAGAACAATCTTTTCAAGGACTTTCCCAAAGCAGGGAAAGAGAGGATAGGACGATAATTGCAAACGGGATTGCGTTCTCCGGGTTTGAAGATAGGAAGAATATAGGCAATTTCCCACCGGGAAGCGAAAATCCCAGTAGCTAGGCTCAAATTATAAATAATTGAAAGAGGAACACAGAGAGACGAGGATAGTGATTTTGTAAGGAAGTTCGGATTGCCATCTGGGCCATCACTGGTACTGGTATCAAGTCTTCTTAAATGCAGTTCAACCTGCAAGGAATTGGTACGAATCACACGCGAGAAAAAGGATAGAAAGAAGGAGGAGCATTTGAAATGCGGAAAAAGGAAGAAAAGAAAGAAGCAAATGGTTCACATGACTCCCAAGGGGTAGATGTAATGCCATGGGAGCTGAAACTAGCTGGTATATGATGAGAACTCTTTAAAGATTTAACATAAGACTAGAAAGCGTGAGTTTCATTGGATTCAAGTTTGAAATTTTCTTAGCCTCAGCACGTCTCTGCTTGTAAACGGCAAGGTCATTAGTGAGGTCATTGGAGAGAAATATCCTCCGGGATATTATATATTTAGAGAAAATTCAATTAAAGGTGTAGTATCTGGTTCGATAGAAAGCCCATGTAATAGAAAACCCGTGTATGATTGTTATAATCGGAAAAAATTCAAACGACAATAACTTTTGTACATTTTAATGAAACTTATAGAATATAAGGGCCTTTTTAAAAACTAGTTACGCATCGAATTTCATCCAATTTAATCATACCAATACAGTTCTCCTGGTGAAAACATTAACTTTACAAATCCTACTATTATTAGCAAAGTTCAACGAATTTCAACCTATAAGCTATTTGTTTTTGGGTCTACCTCCATAATTTTTTTACCCTTTATTTTTAAGCTGCTCATCTTCAGCTATTCATTAAGTGTCTTAATAGCATGCACCTTAAATGTTGAAGTTTGCGCAATATAACCTAATTTTTGCCATTTTTGTTTTACGAATACAGATGTCACCCGTTGAACAAACTCTCAAAAATATTTGTTATAAATATAACTCCTGAAACTTTCATACAAATCCTAGCAAACCCACAGTGCCTGAGTTGATTGGAAGCGTACGAGTCTATTGTCCCATAGCCATGTATAGTTGCTGTTATACTACAGGAAAATTTAAATCCCCATAACTTTGTTAAATACTATTCGATCTTTCTGAAATTTTTAATAATGATTAAACTTGTAAATTGACGTACGTGTATTGAATTTCACTGAATTTAAGGATGTCTATACGATTTTATTCAAGAAAGTGTAAAATTGATAAATTATACTATTACTAACAACTTTGAGTGAATTTCGACTTCTAGCGTTTTTGTTTTTGTTGTGCTGATAAAGGTATTTACTTATGGTTTTTCCAGACTTTTGGATGATGGGGGTACACCTAAATTTCATATATTTCTCCTTCTCCTGCCCCACTTGATACTGGTTAAGTAACTTTAACACTTGTTTTGAAAAGATCTCACTAAAACTTTTCATATGACCATAGTATCATTCACATAATATCTACACCTTTGATTTACCCTGTGTTGCACACTTTCTGAATTTTCCCAGGTTCCGGTTAGCTCAACCGAGGCCTGTTGTATTCAAAAAACAGGAATAAAAAGCGCATAAAATTTTCAATGCACGTGTTCTTTTACGCATATTAGAAGATGGGAATATTGCCAGATACCAATAAAAAACTAAAAGATTAAATAGTACGAATTTGTTACACGGCAAAATTTTTAATTTTTTGCAATATAATAATCCTGATACCTCTCAACGAAGCACATGTTTATATTCGCGCCAATCCTGGCGTCAGCATTTACTTACCTACCTGCTGCCGAAGATTTATGGTTTGGTCTCGACCTGTGTCCGGTTTTTCCCGGAGGCTTGGTTGAGTGTAGATACTCTGTGAATGTACTATGCATATGACATCCCATTTCACAACCATCGGTGAAAAAAAATTTTTTTAAGGGTTTACTCCTCTATTTGGAAGGACCCCTTAGACTCTTTGAACATTTTTTTACCCGAAAACTTTCTAGAAGTTATAATTTTCAGCCTTTTCACACAAAGTTTTATTGTTGTAGCTTCTAAAGTGACGGAGAATAACTGCTGTGACATACAGACGCACAGACACAGATACCGATTTCAATAGAAATGATAGTTATCTTTCTGAAAAAGTCAGAAAGATTAGTCTTTTCAAACGGGGGTGGTCTTCGTTCATATTATAGTGATATATGTTTATCGTAGGTATGTTAGTGGTAGTGGTATCATATATAAGGTCTTAAAAAGAGCGTTTAGAATGTAAAAGCAAAGATTCGTTAGATGCAGGGCTTACGGGGTAGAGCGCTGGACTGGAGATTAATCGAGCATGAGGAAGAAGTTGCGAAAAACAACTGGGATGTCATCGGATTGAGCAAAACCAGAAGAAAAGATAAAAGTCTAGTGATACTTGATTTGGGAAACCTCTTATACCACGAGGGCACACAATCAGGTTCAACTAGCGGAGTGGGATCCCTAATAAACAATGAGTGGCGGAACAAAATAGTCCGTGTAACAAGCGTCTTCGATCGAGAAGCCAGCCTGACACTGAGATTCTCTCAGAGATACAACCTTCAAATTATTCAAGTCTACGCACCTACAACTAGGCACACCAACGAAGAAATTGAGGAATTCTACGCCGACGTCAACCAAGTTTGGAACAATAACGCTAGCCACTTCATGTACCTAATGACTTCAACGCCATACTAGGGGAAGGGAAAGACCAAGCAGTGTTGTTGGCAAAATTTGAACTAGGACAAAGAAATGAGAGAGGAGAACAACTGGCACACTTCACCCACCACCATGGTTTGTTCATAAGAAATACTTTCTTCAAAAAAAAAAAAATATAGGAAATGGACTTGGCAAGCATTGAATGGGGTAACGAGAAACAAAATTGATTTGATATTTACTAAACACCAAAGAACGGTCAAAGAAGACGTTTCTGTAATTAACAAATTCAAGACGGGAAGTGATTATCGCCTGGTGAGGGCAAGAATCACTCTCGGCTTGAAGGCAGAAAGACCCAAACTGGTCAGAAAGCCCATAAAACCCGGCTTTAACACTGAAAATGTCAAGTGTAATTTAGAAAGCTACCAAGCCCTAATAAACAAAGAAATACATGTCCAAAACTAGGATGCAAATCACCTAGCCGAAGTCATTCTGAAAAGTGCCAAAATAGCAGGCGGATCACGAATAGACGAAAGGCACCACAAACTATCAAATGAGACTAGGGCACTGCTCAGAAAGCGCAGGGAAATGAAAGCATCCTCAAAAATCGAAAGGATTGAATATTCAGAAACCTGCAAAACAATAAGGAAGATGATAATTGAAGATATCAAGAAGTATTACGAAAGGCTAGTGGAGGATGCCATTACAAATAACAAAAACCTCAAGACGGCACTCCTCATTGGAAAAAAACAGGTGATAGCCCTAAAGTATGACAACACCCGACTCACAGATCGACAGGACATAATTAAGGCAATCACTTACTTCTACCAAGACCCGTATAAGGCTCCAGATAACTTAACTCTCAACTTAATAACAACTACCTCTTTCTTTGCAACCAACGATAATGCCCCAAATATCCTTTTCGAAGAGGTCGGGATGGCTATCAACTCCATGAAAAATGGTAAAGCCGCAGGTAATGACGGTATCAAGTACGCAGGCTGAGAAACCTGGAAACGACTGGCAGAAATTTACACTGATTGCATTAACACCAGATATGTACATGATCAATGGAATGGAGCTAGTATAATTCTGATCCACAAAAAAGGCAGCAAAGCAGACATCAGGAACTACAGACCAATAAGTCTACTATCGGTCTTCTACAAAATATTCACGAAGTTCATTCGCAACCGAATACAAACAGCCCTAGATGCTGAACAGCCGCAAAAGTAGGCTGGTTTCAGAAGTGGATACGGCACTGTAGGTTATATCCACGCATTACCGGAAACCTTGAGTAGATATAAAGAGTATGAGGAACCTCTAGCACCTGCCTTCATAGACTTTGAGAAAGCTTTTGACTGAATATTTTCTGATGAAATAATAAATACATTAATTACACAAGGCATACAAAAACCATACGTGGAAGTTCTAGCTAACGTCTACCGCAATGCCAGAGCAAAGGTCAAAGTACTAGAAGACACTCCACTTCCCACGCAAAAAGGGGTAAGTTAGAGAGACACCATATCGCCAAGGCTCTTCAACGCCACGTTTGGGGGTATCTTCTGAGCCCTACATTTGGAAAATAAAGAATCGAACATCGATGGTGAACACTTCAATCACTTGAAATTTGCAGATGGCTTGCGAGAACAGCTGAATGAACTCAATGCGGTTAGCGGAAAAGTAGGCTTGAAAATGAGCCTAAGCAAAATCAAGATCATGTTCAACGACTACATGAGCACTCAAGGGCATACAAAAGTGAACAACACCACACTAGAAATAGTCAAAGAATATGTATACCTTGGTCAGCTAATACACGAACCCGGCTCACTACTACCAGAAATCAATCGACGAATAAAGATGGCATGGAGCGCTTTCGGGAAGAACTCGATAATATTCAAATCTAAAATGAAGATGAACTTGAAAATGAAAACCTTTGACCAATGTATCCTACCAGTATTGCTATACTGTAGTGAAACATGGGCGTTAACAGCAGGGGTAACGAGGAAACTCTAGGTCGCCCAAAGAGCTAGAGACAAATGCATGCTGGGCATTACACGAAGGGATCGCAGGAGACTATCGTGGGTATGAGAAAAGACCGAAGAAACAGACGTGTTACATTGAACGAAATCCTTGAAATGGCGGTGGACCAGTCACTTGGTGAAAATAACGGACGGCAGATGGACCACACGAATAACGCAGTGGTACCCAAGAGGAATCAAATGGATATACATATATATATATATATATATATATATATATATATATATATATATATATATATATATATATATATATATATATATATATATATATATATATAGATATATATATATATATATATATATATATATATATATATATATATATATATATGTGTGTGTATATATATATATATATACATATATATATATATTGGATAATCCAAAAAGTACTGAGCCTTTTTCGTCACTAGATAGTGTTTGTTTTCATATATCGGGCGATACTCAGATTGAGAAGACAACGCCCTTTCTACTGATCCGTTCTGGCCGGTTTTTTTGAATTGCTTGTTGCAATCTGGTTAACTGCTGATAGTACAGAGCTAAACTGAGTATTTGGCCAGGTTCTAGCTCCTCATGATAAACAATTCCCTTCCAATCCCACCATGCACACAGCATAACCATATTTGGTGTAAATCCTGGCTTTGAAGTTGTTTGTGATGATTTACCTTTCTTGGACCACGATCTTTTTCGAACGACATTCTTGTATTTTTTCCATTTTTTATCGCCCGTAATGATTTGCTTCAAAAATGGCTCGACTTTTTATTAGCATTTCACAAATAGGAATTCTTTTTCTTCTTCTTCTTAGCACTACAGCCCCTTTCGGGCCTTCGCTTCGTGCAAACAGCACCTCCAACTGTCTTGGTCCATGATCACGTCTTCCAATTCCGAAATCCGAGCAGCGATGAACTGTCTTCGTCGACCGAGTCAGACCAGCGTTTCCGCGGTTTCCCGACTGGCCGCCGGCTTTCAGTTCTCCCAACGAATATCTTCTAGGGTATCCGTTGTTCGTCCATACGATTCATTTGTCCAGCCAATTGAAGCTTCCGCAGTCTTGCAATCATTGAGACCTCCGGTTCGTCAAAAATTTCATACAGCTCATGGATGTATCGAAGTCGCCATTGGTCGTCGTCTGGCTTCACTCCGATTATTCGCCTCAGGACCCGGGCGTTCAATATATTTATGGATGCTTGGGTTAGGGTCCATATTTCACACCCATAGCATAACACAGGTCTTATCACAGATTTGTATACTTAGAGGTTTGTTTTCCTGTGTATGCAGCTGGTCTTCAAGATCGTCAATACTGAATCGAATATTTTATTTCCGAGCTGTATTCTTCGGCATATTTCGTCTCTTTCATTGCCCGTTTTCGTTATTTTGGTGCCTAAATACACAAATTTGCTAACATTTTCGAACTGTATTCGCCAAGTTTGATATTTTGTGTACTTAAGGTATTTTTGCTCGACTGCGTCATGAACTTTGTTTTATTTTCGCTGATTTGTAGCCCTACTAGTTTTGCTTCACTGCCGAGTTTCAAGAAAAGTTTTTTGGCAGATGTTAATGACCGTGACAGAATGTTGATGTCATCCGCATAGGCCACTACTTGGCTCGACTTGTATAGTAATGTACATCGCATATCGACAGGCAGCTTCCATATGACGTACTCCAGAGCCAAATTGAATAGCAATTGGGCCAGCCCAGCTCCCTGCTTTAGTCCGATATCTGTGTCAAAGGCATCGGTGAGTTGGTTATTGATGCAAACTTGGGAGGTTGTTGACGTCATTGTCATTTTGGTAAGACGGATAATTTTGGCTGGGATGCCCAAGCAAAGCATTATTTGGTACAGTATGTTACGATCAATATTGTTGTATGCTTCCTTGAAGTCAACGAACATTTGGTGTGCGTCTATGTTGAACTCCCAGCATTTCTCAAGTACCTGCTGACTGTGAACAATTGGTCAGTTGTTGATCTACCTGTCCTAAAACCACCTTGATACTCCCCAATAGTACTGTTGGCGTATGATCCGATTTGATTTTCTAAGATTTTAGATAATATTTTGTACGCCGTACAAAGTAGTGATATGCCTCTATAATTTTCGCACTGTAGCTTATCACCTTTTTTGTGGATAGGGAACATAATTGATTGGCTGCCAAATGTACTGGATGACTTTGTGAATAGCTTGATGAACGCTACTGCCACCATATTTGATGAGCTCCACTGGAATCTCATCAATGCCCGGCGCTTCATTATTTTTTTAGGCTTTGATGATGGAACAAACTTCATCCAGAGTTGATGGGGCCAATGGAAGCTCTCCGCAGACATCAGTAGGCTCCGATGTTCTGGAGCTGTGTGGAGGATTAAGGAGGCTCTCGAAATATGATGCCCATCTTTCCTTAATGTTGCCGCTGTCATCTTTCAGGCGGAAATTCGATCGATTAAATTTCTTTGTGTTAATTCATGCGGCACCCAAACGTCGAGCTTCTTTGTTTTTTTAGCCTTACGAAAATGGTTCAAAACTGCTTGGTGATGGATATTCATTTCCTTTGCAATGTCATAGCTGCTTATGTGTTGGTCTTCTTCAATTTTTTGTAAGTTTTTATCGACTTTTTCAGTGATTGGTCGACCTGAGCGAGGTGCACCTTTCATATCAAAATTTCCAGAACGAAAGCGAGCGAACCATCTCTTACATGTGGCTTTTGATAGAGTATCTTGACCGTAGACCCCACAAATTATTTCACGAGCCTGCGATGTATTCACACCTTGTTCGTAGTGATATTGTAAAATACTACTGTGACCAAAAAATATGGTGACATTTGAATTTAAACTGCGCGTGTCGAAGGGTTTGGAGAATTATATTAGGTTTTTAGGTTGGTAGTACTGTCAGTGACACCTATGTCAAATTTACATGTCAAAATATTCATTAGTGTTTGAGATACGCGTCGTTTCCGGGATGGCCTTCAGTTCCGTCTTCGCTGTGGCTTGAATCTCCTCTATCGTATCAAAACGGTGTCCCCGGAGCGGTCTTTTGAGCTTGCTGAGCAGACAGAAGTTGTACGGCGCCAGATCAGGTGAATACGGTGGTTGCGGAACGATATGGGATGGTGCATTATCGTGGTGTAAAAACCAAGAATTGTCTTTACACTATTCCGGCCTTTTTAGGCGAATAGCGTTACGCAAACGACGCATGACGTTCAAATATTCTTTGTTTACTGTTTGGCCCGGTGAAAGGAATTCATAATGCACAACACCACGATATTTAAAGAATAGAGGAGGTTGAAGGTCACCCAGGATGCTGTTTTCGACACGGGCACGGCCGGCTTGAAACTCACTATACCACTTGTAAACAGTTTTTTTTAGACATAGCCTCATCACCAAAGGCTTTCCTATCCGCAGCAGAAAATTGATTCCGCAAACAAAATTTAATGCAAATTCAACAAATTTCGACATCGCAAAAAACGTTAAAACTCACTTTTAGCAGCTTATAAAACGACGCGTATCTCAAGCACTAATGAATATTTTGACATTCAAATTTGACAAAGATGTCACTGACAGCACTACCAACCGAAAAACCTAAAATAATTCTCCAAATTCAAATATCACCTTATTTTTTGGTCACAATAGTATAACGATTATTTTCAGAAATTTCACTCATTTTTAAATGTATACAGCTTTTAACACGAATGACGAAATACAAAACTGTCCATATGAAAATTGTAAACTGGGATGTCACCTACTTTTTAGAATATCCAATATTTATTTATATATATATATATATATATATATATATATATATATATATATACACATATATATATATATATATATATATATATATATATATATATGTGTGTTTATATATATATATATATATATATATATATATATATATATATGTATATATATATATATATATATATATATATATATATTTATATATATATATATATATATATATATATATACATATATATATATACACATATATATATATATATATATATATGTATATATATATATATATATATATATATATATATATATATACATATACATATATATATATATATATATATATATATATATATATATATATATATATATATATATATGTGTGTATATATATATATATATGTATATATATATATATATATATATATATATATATATATATATATAGATATATATATATATATATATATATATATATAGATATATATATATATATATATATATATATATATATATATATATATATATATATATATATATATATATATGTTTGAATTCAGAGTCCGTGTTTCATTGTTTTTAGATGTTTTGAATTAGTTTTATTTAGTTTCTTTTAAAAGTTTGAACAAAACTAAACGTTAACAAAGCAGTTAGTCAATCAGTCGAAAATAATATCTTAATAATTTTATTTTTCTATACAAGTATGCGTTTACAGTAGGCGCCCTCGTGTGAACTTTTGCATTTCGTTCAAAGTCAAGGCCAATATGCTTAAGACATTCTTTCCTTTGCAGAAAAGTGTAATCATGAATTTTCACATAGAATTTAACCAGCTTTTAACATTGGTAGGTACTTTAACGAAGCATCTTCATAGCAAAGCAGTTGATAAGCAATATCAAGGTGGTAAGGTAAACAGTATCAACAATATCTGATTCAAATCCAGTTTTTTCTTTAACTCGTAAATCAGTGAACCATCCCACAACAAAGATGCACTCCAACAGTTTGGCCTTGATCCAGCTTCTTAGCTTGCGATGATTGTGCAAGTATAAAACGGGGATTGAAGGTCTATGTCATGAACAGTGCCTTCAACAATCAGCTCAAGTGCAAGTGTTTGCTTTCAAGAAAAAAATTATAGAACATGTTCAAATTCGTAAGTGCCTTCATGTGGAGGATGGTGTATATTCAATAATTTATTATTATTCTTCAATTACCATTTCTCAGGTGATTTCGATTATGCTTTTGGCTGTCGCCATGGCTTCAGCTGGTGAATATTTTGCAGCTTCACCGTACATTGCAACATATCCTGCTGTTCCTCTGGCTCATGTTCGACCATACGCTGCTCAGTTCGCCTATCCGGTGTCATCTTCATCTTCGCAGTACAGTAGTGTTGCCACTCCAGACTCGTACAGTGAGCAGTATCGAGCGCAACATAAGCCGTTGGCCTATTCTGCTATTTATTATTAAATCTGTTACGATTGGAAATGCTCTGAAAGATTTGAATAAAATTTTAAAAATAGTTTCAGCATTCGTTTTTCAATAAAATGTGTATAATTTGGTTAATAAGATTCATATAAAGTTGTAGTGTGAACATTTTTGGTGACCGCTGTCTATAAAGTCTACATATTTGCAATGAGAAAATTCTCTAGTAAACTAATCATCATTATAATTGTCACCGTTAATGGGGCAAGCTGACATTGTTATTGCAAATTAAATACTAATAAAGATCTCATACAAATATACAAAACACCACATATAACATATCGTGAACTGTCAGCTGGTATGTTTTTCCAACTGTGGGTTGAAGCAGGTTTTCCCCAAAAAGATCATGAAACATGATCAGTGCCAAAATACGTAGCCCTCAGCAGACATGATATCAAAATTATTTTTTATCAAACCTGCTTAGAGGGATATGAAATTAAAAGTCCAAATGAGAGCGAAAACTTCCTTCTCTTTTCAATCGCAGCAGGAATAATCTAATAAATAAGTCGAGTAAGCAGAAGAGTGATCCTACTAGTAGAAACTAAAAATTTGCTCAACTTTAATAAAAGTGGTTTATTATGTTCAAAAACCTTCCAGCGTCTCCAAATTCATTAAAGGTTGGTACTTAAGTAGTCGAATATCTTTTTTTAAGCACGGAAGGCCATGTCCAATCTGGAGGTCTCGTTTTCACACAATTTTTCTATGCATTTTTGAAAGATATCACCACGATGTTAGAGATATGATCAAGTATCCCAGTCAAGGAACAGTACCAAGCAATTAATTATAAAAGTCCTTAAATTTTACTCACATGAGGACTCATTTTCCTATAATTTCTAAAAAAATTAGAATCTGATACCATAGTTAATATACAGTCTCCGTCTAGTAGGTCTTGGCAGGTATTTTTAATGCAGCAAAAGGTCAAACTGGCAATGCAATTTTCCATTCTAGTAAAAATTGCAATACACACGAGGTGTGTTCAAAAAGTAAAGTCACTTTGTATTTTTACGAAAATTTTTTCATTTATTTGTCAATATTTATGTTGTCCCCTTCAAAGTAATCCCCTTCAGATACAATATACTTGTGCCAACGCTTTTTCCAACCCTCGAAGCACTTTTCGGTATGGCCTTAAACTCTTCTAGTGATGCGGTCTTCACTTACCTGAGCTCATCCATTGGAACTGTTGGGCTTTGGTTTTGATATCATAACCATATACACATGATTTGTCACCAGTCATGACTCTTTTGAGCAAATCAGTATCGTCATTGTCGTCTGTGAATGGCTCATGAGCGATGCTCATGCGACGATTCTTTTGGTCAAAATTAAGCAGTTTCGGAAAAAAAACCTTCGCTGATACACGTCTCATGCCTAAAATGTTCGAAAAAATTTTATGGCACGAGCCAACCGATAGGTCATCATCCTCAGCAACTTCTCTGATAGTGATTCCACGGTTTTCCAAACAACTTTCTTCACTGCTTGAATGTTTTCATCTGTTGTTGACGTGCTTGGGCATCCAGAGCGAGGCTCGTCATCGGCATCTTCCCAACCATCTTCGAAAAGTTTGAACCACTTGTTAAAATTTTTTTTTACTCGAAACAGCTTTGCCGTATGCCACTGTCAACATTTTAAGTGTTTTAGAGAACTTAATTTCATTTTTTCACAAAATTTTATGCAAAATCATTGATCCATTTTTTTCGATAGAAAAACATCGCCGAACACGCAAAGCACTTCTAACGGTTATGCCTCTCACAAAAAAACTAAGCATATTATATAGCTAAAACTGTAAATATATATTCATAACGAGTGTACCCACATAAAAAAATAAAAAGGTCCATAATCGAATTCATGTTGCCCGCGAAATTTGAAAAGTCACCTTCGTTTTTGAACACACCACGTATATTAAAAAATTATTCTTAATACGAGGGCTGTCGAGAAACCAACAAATGTTTTGGCCCGGCACGGCAGTAGATGGGGATATTGCCGCCATCTTGGCACTAGAGTATTTCTCCACTCAATACGCAGTATTGACAGGGGAGTATTGAAATGAGTGTTACAATTTAAATCCCTAATCCAAAAATTAGGAGGCTCAATACAAAACAACCGTCGGGCAAAAGTCAACAAAAAATTTTGGTTCTCCACGACAACGTTCGTCTACACACAGCGAATAGTACTTAAGAGCTTTTGGGTGGTTTTGGATGGGAAGTTTACAATCATCTTCCGTGTAGGCTGAATTTCGCGCTGAGCGACAACAACCTGTTCACAGCGATGAAAGCGTGGCTCATTATGCAATACTCTGACACTGGCGCTGAACTACATGCCGGTGTAAACTAGTGGTTGAAGAGGGTATGGAAAAGCTTGTACCATTAATGCCTTTATTTAAATGGCGATTATGTAAAAATAATCTGAAAGTTCATCTCCGGAATGCATCTAGTAAAAACTGTTTTTAGGGTATTGTAAAATCATTTTACAATACCCTACTAGTTTCACGTCCTGTCTGTCCGTCTGTCCGTCCGTCCGTGTGTCACACCACTTTTTCTCGCAAACTACATAAGCTAGAAACATAAGATTTTGTAAGTAGGTGCAAAGTGACGCCCTCTTCAAAGTTTCAAAGCGAAAAAAAAATTTATAAGGTCTTTAAGGGGTGTCTCCCCATATAGGGGAGTTGCTCCTGAAAAAAAAGTTTTCATCGCATGTAGGCAATATGGGTATCAAATGTAAGGTCTTAATGCGCACTTTTCAAAACAGGTCTTAAAATGACAAAGTTTGCTTTGAGAGGTGCAGGGGAAGGGGAAATGTACGAAAATGTTGTGTCCCCCCCTCGCGATTGGACACCTTTGACCCGAAAAATCTGAAAAAAATCATGAATATAGGCCTTTATGAGTACAACAACAACGAATACATGAGAAGTCGAAATTCACTCAACTTTGTTAGTACTAGTATGATTTATCGATTTTATGTTTTCTTATATAAAATCTTAACGGTACCCTTAAGTTCAATAAAATTCAGTACACAGATGACTATCAATAAGGTTAATCTGTCCTGAAAGTTTCATAAAGATCGAATGATATTTAATGAAGTTATAGCGATTTGAATTTTCCTGTATTACTGTGGAACAATATGCGCTGTATTACTATGGAAACTATGGAACAATATGCGCTTTTTACCGACTCAGATACTACAGCTTTGCTAGGATTTGCATGAAAGTTTCAGGAATGATAGGTATCATGAATTTCTTTGAGAATTGGCTCAGCTAGTGGTACTAGTAATCGTTAAGCAACATAGTGGCTGTTTTAAATGCGAAGATTGAATAATTTTGAGTTATTTTGCCGCAAATTCAACGTTTAAGGCGCATGCTTTTAACACTTGATTCAATTTAATGAATGACTGAAGATGCGTACCTACAATTAATACTCACAAGTGAAACAAGTCGGGGAGGCAGGAGCGAGGTCCTAACAGGAGGGCTTTGTAACCATTCTAGGATTCGAAAAAATAGGCCATGAATCGATGATTACAGTACAGGGGAGTGGCCGCTGAAAAAAAATTTCACCAAAGGTAGCCAATATGAATATTCAATGAAAGTTCTTTATAAGAGCTTTTCAAAACAGTACTTGAACTGACAATTTTTCCTTCACAAGGGCAAAAAATACCCTAGAAGTCAAAGTTCAATCAACTTTGTTAATAATAGTACATTTTATAAATTTTGCTTTTTTGTCTATAAAATCAAGATGGGACCCTTAAATTTCCCAAAATCTAAAATTTAAGTTTTCTGAAAGTAATTGTATATGGTTCGAAAATTTCACACTAATTGAACAATAAACAGCTAAGTTACAGCCGATTGAATATTTAACAATTACAACAACATTTTTTTTTGTGGTACGGAGGTGAAGGTATTTACGCCCGCCGAGTCTGGCAGTGTGGGACTCCCATGGAGGATACCTTTGGACTACCCACTAAACACCTCCCCTCTCAATCTGAGAACCTAGCCTGGAACCGTTTGACACATTACTTCGGGCCAGGTCTCGTTTTGTTACGCCATGGGGCGCCTTCAAGCTGGGGAGTCCCTTTCCTAGCGGAAGGGGAGAGGGGAAGAGGAAATGCTAGAAGAGTGATCCCCCAGCCCCAGCGCCTCCAGCTGCTGTGAGTCTCTTTTATATTTTAGGACTGCCCGAGCATAATGTGCCACCTGGTTCCATTTGTCAACCGATTCGTGCATCACCGCAACTATATTATCCGGGGTGAGCTCTCCCGCCTCCCTGTAGAGTTCCCTTCGCAGCCCGACCCATTTGGTACACGCAAAAAATGTGTGACAGGCATTGTCCTTCTCTCCTGGGCAAAACCGACAATCGAGAGACCGTGACTTACCGATCTTGTGCAGGTAAGACTGAAAACACCCTTGCCCACCCAAAAGCTTGGTCAGATAGAAGTCAGTCTCACCATGCCTTCGATTTAGCCACGGTCTCACATCTGAGATGAGGCGCGCAGTCCACCTTCCCTTCGTGCAATTCCTCCAAGACTGCTGCCAATCGTTGAGCGAGCGTTGTCTCTCGTCGCGGACAACGATCTCCCTCGCATTCTCGTTTCGGCGCAGGTAAATAGCGCGGCGCTCTCTAGCAAGGAGGGCAACAGGTATCACGCCTGCAATCACTCTCACCGCTGAGTCGGAGACTGTTGGATACGAAGATGCAATTCTCAGTGCTCCTCTTCTCTGTACCTGTGCCAATCGTTTTCGGTATACCTCCTTGCTGAGAGCGTCGCCCCATACCTCTGCTCCGTACAGTAGCACTGACCCTACAGCACTCATCAAGAGGCGTCTTCTTGATGGGCTGGGTCCCCCTACGTTGGCCATAAGTTGACTCAGGGCCGATATTCCCGAAGCAGCCGTCTCAGCCGTTGCCCTGATTTGCTCAGAGAAACTCATCTTCGAGTCGGTCAGTAGCCCCAGGTACTTCACCGCTGGCTTCGATTCGATTTGTATATCTCCAACACTGATCATCCTTACTCTAGGGATTCTCTTTTTTGTCAAGATGACCACTTCAATTTTCTCCACTGCTAAACTGAGCCTGCGAGCAGTCATCCAGTCCCTCACTCGGCGCATTAGCATACCTAGCCTAAGTTGCGCTTGTTCAGCGGTGCGTTCAGCAACTAGAGCCGCAACATCATCCGCATAGCCGACCAAGCGTGACTCATCTGGCATCTCAAGTCTCAGCAGCCCGTCGTAAGACACGTTCCACAGGTCCGGACCAAGGATAGATCCCTGGGCAACACCCGATGTAATTTCCATCCTTCGTTGGCCCTGTGTCGTGCCGTAGAGCAGGCTTCGGTCTTTTAGGTAGTTCCTCAAAAGCCGCATTAGATATTCTGGAACTTGAAAAGAGTTTTCCAGCGTGTCTAGAATATCCACGCATCTAGCGGAGTTGAAGGCATTCCTGACGTCGAGTATCACCAACAGGACGATCCGTCGCTTGGTGCGACTATATGCCTCTGCCTTTTGGACCGCGTTCACCACCTCTGCAATCGCATAAATGGTAGAACGTCCTGCTCTAAAGCTGTACTGCCGAGGAAATAGGTCCCCAGCAGCACGAATCGCGTCAGTGAGTCTTCCCTTGATGACTTTCTCTAGCACTTTCCCAGCCGTGTCTAGCATGCATAACGGGCGGTATGCAGACGGCGATTTGGGATTTCCCTTCCCCTTGCTGATCAGCACGAGCCTCGCCACCTTCCATCGTAACGGGAAAACCCCGTCCCGTAGGCAAGCGTTGAATGTGCTGAGCAGCAAGTCAGGACAATGGTGATAGACGAGCCGCAACACCTCAGCTGGAACACCATCTGGACCTGGAGCCTTCCTTGCTTTCAAGGAGAGGACTGCCTCCTCCAGTTCCAGCTGTGTGAAGAGTTGGCACTCTACTGCTGTTTCACCATGGACAGCGTCAACAGGGACGCACTATCGCGTCCATCTTTTCCGCGTCATGTATACAAGGCTTCCGTAGGGCACCAAATTTCCCCATGACCAGCTTGTAGCCAAGGCCCCACGGATCCTTGTTCACATTGTCCACTAGGTCTTGCCAGCAGTGAGTCTTGCTACTTTACAACAACATTAACACGTGATATTAGGGAGATACACGTTTGCAATGGACCTAGACACTACAAATATGTAGGAATTTGGATAAAAATTTTAGAAATGGTTTGTAATATCCATGTACTATCATGACTAATCAAGCGACGGGGTCAGACCACTTGAAACAAAATGGTGGCGAGTTTAAAATCATAATAACCATAATAATTTTCGAACTCAATTTATAGAATCTATATACTAGTCAAGTTTTGATATGCAGAATAGATTGTTTGATTCACTAATTGTTTTACAGTACCCTTCTTACAGGAGCATTTTCGGCTACTTCAACTTGTTTTTTACTCATTTTATTTCAGAATGTCTGTTGCTTCTGGATTGAATGTTAAATGATGTCTTACATGGTCTTACTACGTGGCATTTAATTGGTAGATATCGTATGGAGATGTGCAAGTGGCTGCATAAAGGACATGAATCTGTTTAATTTTTCTTTAAGAACTGTTCTTGTATAAATTTTGTGTGACCTAGCCATACCCCGATGCAGTTCCTGAGTGTTGCTTGGTGGAATTATTGATTGCCCAAAAGATTTGACTGATTTGTAGCAGTGAATAATGTTATTCTATTTTTTTTTTCTTGAAAAGTCATCGGGTCTTGCTTCTTTGAGTGAACAGACGTATTTTGATTCCTTTGAGTAATTTTTTGAGTCTTAGAGACTGGAAATGGATGAGCAGACGCATTTGGATTCCTTTGAAATGCATCTGCATATAAAAATAAAGAAAAAAATAACTACAATGTCAGTTGCTCTATAAGTATCTTATTTGCTGAAAATAGAGGTAAAGCTTTTCTAATAAGAGGTGTTATTTTGAATAGCCCGCTATTTCGGTAGATGTCACTTTTGAAGCTGTAATTTTTCAACATTTGACAAGCAAAAACTACGTTATCTATAAAAATGGAACGATACACGCTTCAACAACTCATTGAAATTATTAAAATTCACTATAAAAATGGTAAAAATTAGGCAGAGACGGTTCGTAAAACTCGAACATTTATGGGTCGTCGTGAAGCACCATGTCGGACCGCAAGTCATTCTTTGGAATTAGGCATTCCACAAACGTAGATACACCGTATTTTGCATAAAGATTTTGGTCTTAAGGCTTATAAAGTTCAGTTGACATAAGCATTCAAACCGGTCGATCATCAACAATATCGTGTCTTTGCAGGTTGGGCCCTTGAAACGCATGAAAACGATCCGGAATTCCATCGAAAACAAATCTTGAGTGATGAGGCCCATTTCCACCTCGGAAGCTTTGTCAACAAGCAAAATTGTTGCATCTGGGGCTCGGAAAACCCAAGAGTTATTACTGAAAAGTCACTCTATCCTCAACGTTTGACTGTTTGGTGTGGTTTATGGTCCGGCAGGACTCCGCCGGACCATAAACTGCACCAAACAGTCACAAATTGAGGAAAGAGAGACTTTTCAACACGAACTCTTGGCTTTTTCAAGCCCCAGATGCGACAATTTCGCATGTTGACGAAGCTATCGAGGTGGACCTTACTTTTTCGAAAATGAGGCTGGGGCAACAATTATGGTAAATGGATTGCACTATCCAGAGATGATTAATGATTTTTTAATGGACGAAATTGGATGGTATTGATCTGGACAACGTTTAATTTCAACAAAACGATGCTACGTGCCACACAAGCAACGAAATTATTGATCTTCCTGATCCTTTACAGGAACAGTTTCCGGACCGTGTTATTTCTCGAAGAGGTGGTCACAACTGGCTACCGAGAACTTGTGATTTAACACTTTGCGACTTCTTCATTTGAGACCACGTGAAAAAAGGTCTTCGTCAACAGCCCAGCGTCGATTCAAGACCTCAAAGATGGAGTTCATGAGGGTATCGAGGACATAGGGCAGCCATTTTGCGATTTGGTTATGGCAAATTTCATGAAAAGGATATGGTCCTGTAAGCGTGGTTGTGGTGGTCATTTGCCTGATGTTATTTTTCACTATAAACGGCATATATATTTCTTAATAATGAAATAAACATCCGATCATTTATATTAAAAAATGGCATTTATCTTTTAATATCATAATAACACCTCTTATTGGAAAACCCTGTAAATTCTTAAGAATGCAATAAGTCGAAAATGTCAATGGTGGTGCATATATTTTTGGCTGCACTGGAAGAGTTTTAAGAATCCTTAGCTCCTTCATTATGTTCAAAGAATGACAAATACTCGTAGAAAAGGCGTACTTTAGTTGTGTGTTCCTTCTTAGGGTGGAAACGGATCTTTTTTCAAAATTGAGTTTTTTATGCAAATAGCTTTGGTATAAGTTTTTGTGAGTGTTTCTAACGCTGATTTTTTATGGATAGTAATCTGGTTTCTGCTAAGATAAATCTTACAGGCTTTGAAGTTTTGAGGTTGTAATTTTCCGGCAGAAGTGTGTCATCAATTTTTGACAATATTCTATCCGTCTGAACAATGCAGCTGGATGAGCTTCACTTCAACATTTTTCTTAAT
This sequence comes from Odontomyia ornata, assembly GCA_963969285.1. Lineage (NCBI taxonomy): Eukaryota > Metazoa > Arthropoda > Insecta > Diptera > Stratiomyidae > Odontomyia > Odontomyia ornata. The sequence goes on along the minus strand of OZ017741.1, from coordinate 190,769,893 downwards.
TTAATGTTTTTTCAAGAGACTTTCGCAATTTAGTTATGTTTCTGACCAGCAATATTCGTTAGTAATTTTTAAACATGATATGTTCAGACTTTTTGTGGTTGTCTTTGAATTGTTTTTTTTTTATATTTTAACCCATTTCCGGCGGCTACCATATGCAGTCCCCCTACAACCACGAAATTTCGTACACGCTTTACTTTTGGCCTAATTTGAAGAAATTTGAAAAAACATATTTTGCAAATTCCCCTTTTTTTTGAGAAAATCGGTGTTGCGTTTTCGCAACGTTAGCTGAAAGCAGTATTCAATATTTTTGAAAAAGAGAATTATTTGCATTTTTTGTTTTTTTTATTCAAAATAAATTAAAGAACTTACGGTCTTAAACAATAATATAAAAAAACTAATAACAACTTAAAGGACTTTCGGAGTCATGAGTTTTTTGTTTTTCCTGGAGATTTTTATTTTATTTATTCTTGCAAATGGTAACGATCAAAGCATTTTGGATGGAGCGGAATATTGCATTTCTTGCAAACGAATATGGTTTGGCTTTGACAAAGGCGGCATCTTAGACGTTTTTCGGTCTTGACAACAGAATGGTTAATTTTGTCAAAACGAATAACTTCATTCGGTTTTCCTGCTCTTAGTAGTGACGGTTGATCACGAGACTCTGATCGCAATAGACAATCCACAACGAAAGTTCTGAAAGACAGCTGAGACATTGGTGTGTCTTTTGTAAACTTTTTGCACAGGGAATGAATTTTCCATGCGTTTACTAATGCAGCGTCAAACGCATTTATTAGAAGTGGCCAGTACCACTTTTTCCCTCGTATCCTTATGCGGTAATTGCTTACCGCATTGCCGAATAAATCTACTCCACCCATTGTTTTATTATATTCCCGGATGGCATTTGGCATGGGAATGTTGAGGTGCTGCCTCTTTTTTCGGTCAAACCGCTTTGTTTGTTGTAACGGCTTGTCCATCAAATAATTGGATAAAACTGTCACAATCGAATTATCATGCCATCGCATAGTGGCGATCTCATTATTTTGGTCGAAACAGAAGTCAATGGAACCACGACCTTGCTTTTTCATAGCTTTTGTTTCACATAATTGAGCCTTAGCAGTTCTATTCTCGCGAACAGTGCCTGTGAACAAAAAGTACGTATTTTAAAACATGCTTATATTAAATAGAACATCATAGTACCTGTTGCAAAATAGCCCAGTTTCGAAAGCCGACACATAAGCTTGTGTGATGTAAAAAAGTTATCAAAAGTTACCGTGTGTTGTTCCGGTATTTCAACCTTTGAGAGCAATCTCAATACCACATTTTCGCCTAAACCAAATTCTGGCGAGTTTTCAGAAGTTGCGCTTGCATAAGGAATAAATAACCTTCATCCGAACATAAATTCCAATATTTGTATCCAAATCGTATTGGTTTGCCTCTGATAAACATTTTCGCGGAGTGACGCCCATAGTATGGAATCATTTGCTCATCTATTGATAGGTGATGAGCAAAAACGTTTAGCATATTATTGAGAGAACTTATTTTGGCAAATTTATCACTCGAGTCGATTTTTCTGTTGCTGCAAACATAAATGTATGATTTTATAACTTTAAATCGATCTCGACTTATTGCAGCTTTCACGATATCACACCGAAATACTGGTTGATCAGACCAATATAAATCAAGTTGAGGCACTGAATACAGTCCAGAATAATATAATATTCCAATGAATTTTCGGATTTCATTGAAATCCGTTCTGAATTTTTGGTCATTTTTGTCCTCATGAGCATATTCATTTGTTCGTTCAACAATAAAGTTGATAATATTGTTATCTATGAATAGCTCCAACATTTGAAGTGGATTTAAATTACCTGAATCAAAGAGGTGAAAGCCGCTATTGCATTCCTTTCAAAAAATAAATATCGGAAGTTAACTTACCAACTTTTTTATAAATCTGGCCTATAATTTCATCAGAGGCATTCTTAGGGATCTTGGAAAACTCATTTCGATGACTCTTTGACCACTTTGGCGGTTCATAATGAAAATCCGTTTCTTTTTCAATTTCACTTGATGGATTTGCTGTTTTTTGGGTCAATGATTGATTTGTCATAAAATCAATTTCTATTTGACTATACTTTTGATTTATGGGATTTGAGTCCCCAAAAGTACATTCCAGCTCCACTTCTCCAACGAGGTCGATGGGAAAAACGTTATCCTCATTTAGAAGTTGTACATTGTCATCAATTTCTTCGCAGTCACTAATGTCATCAATGGTTTTTGGCGGGAGTATTACGACATCGGTGCGTTCTGCGGTATTTATTCTCAACTGCATCTCTTCCTCTTCATGCGAAGCTGCAGTTAATAGTTCTTCGATTTCGCGAACGGATAAATACTTTTGACGGTACATAGTACTATTTTATTCCACAATGATCACAAAACACAAACGCAACTACTCGTAACTGGACCAAAAACCAAACCATATGAAAAAACGTCAAGGAAACTTGAATTTCACGTGTCATCAAAGTGATTGAAACAATGTCACAATGCATGTCTATTTTTAGATACGAATGATACTGCATCAAGCGAACGTTGCGAAAACGCAACGCGTGACTTTAATCGTGCCTACAGCACTCGTAAATGATCACAATACCTTCCTGCATGAATCAATATAAAATTTAAATAGTTTAATGAAGAAGGTGAGAATCTTTCAGAAAATTTTTAACTTTTTAGTATATTTTTAATCATTCAAAAAAATATTCTCTAAAATTTCAAAAACTGTCATTTTCGTTAACCAAAAAAACTCTAAAAAATACATTTAATTCTAAAATCCAAAAACAGGTCGATTAGATTTTCCGTTAAACTTGTTAATCTATATTTAGTTCAATTAAATATTGGAGTAAGAATGCTGCAGGGGCTTAAAAGTAAGACGTTGCGTTTTCGCAACGTTAGCCGGAAATGGGTTAATGTCAGGTGAAAGTGGAAGCAAAGGTGCTTTCTCTGGATATGAATTTGTTGTGATTTTGTTGGTGATATTTGTGCACCTGATATTATAATAAAATTCCAATTCTAAATTTAAAATAATATTCATCATTTTTAATTTGCAATTGAAATCTGGACACGGCAACACCCTTTCCAACGGAGCGCTTCCACGATTAAATTTTTGCAATGACATGTAAAGTAGATGGAAGGCTCGCCGACAGGTTATGAGCGGTCCCGTGAGGCGACGACGAGCAACGAACGGGGGAGTCTGTTAGTCACCATCACGATGGTTATGTCGCGACGCTCAAGAAGGAATATTTTTTTATAATAAACCCGTGAAATATCCGGAAAGTCATCGGAATATATGGGGTTATTCATTTTACGCGCGGGAAAGTAAATCTAAAGAAAACACATAAAATATTCAGATGGAAACAACATTTTTTATTCAATATAAAGATTAAACCTTGTCATTATACGTGAAACACAATATCATCCTTACAGGCCTCAATCCTGTTGAGGTAAGTTTCAATGACTTCACGAATATGGGTTCTCAATCACTCAAGATTTTGAGGATTGTTTGCATAAACATGATCTTTCACATAGCCCCATAAAAAGAAATCCAAAGGTGTTAGGTCGCAGGAGCTTGCGGGCCCATTGACATCACTCAATCTCGATATTACGCGTCCTGGAAATTTCTCTTGCAAAAGTGCTCGATTGATCTGTGTTGTGTGGCTTGTGGCTCCGTCCTGTTGGAACTACATGTTTTCCAGATCATAATCTTCAATTTCTCTCCAAAAATAATCAGTTAACATCCGTCTATAGCGGTCAGAATTGACTGTAATGGCTCTTCCTTGATCGTTTTCAAAAAAAATGGGCCAATAACACCACCAGACCATAATGCACACCAAACGGTCACTTTTTCCAGATGCAAAGGCCTTTCTGCGATCATCTGAGGATTTGGAGAGCCCCATATGCGGCAATTCCGTTTATTTACGTAACCACTGAGCGAAAAATGAGCCTCATCACTAAAGAAAATTTTGTTCGAAAAATTGTTATCAATGGCTTGTTGTTTAATCACTCAATTCGCATACATTCTGCGTTGTGTACGGTCTTGAGGCTTAAGTTCTTGAGTGAGTTGGATTTTGTACAGATGGAGATGCAAATCCAAATGCAAAATTCGCCACTATGAGCTGTAAGACAAGCCCAAATGTTGAGCACGTCGAGGAATCGACAAATTCGGGTCTTCCTCCACACTTTGAGCAACGACAGCGATATTTACAGCAGAACGAATGTTGCGATGATGCCCAGGCCTTGCAATATCAATAACCAATCCAGTCTCTTCAAATTTCCGCACAGTGTTCGAAATTGTTTGCTGTGTAGGTCGATTATGTCGATCGTAATCGGCTGTTAAAGCCCTAAATGTTGATATAGCAGAATCACCATTTTTATAATAATATTTAATAATTTTAACTAGTTCTTTGACTGTTAAACGATCCATATTTTTAAGTGGCAAATCTTCAACTAGAAAAAACACGCTTTGGATGACATTTAATTCTGACAGATATCAAATGGCAGGGTTATACTTTCCTACCACGAAATGGATAACCCTGTATAATATCAAAAAGTCTGGTTGACGTCCTCTATGTGTCGTCACTTTTAAAAAAGCACCGAACGGTGGTTAACACGGGGTTTTAATACTTAAAATTTGGAAGTGATTTCCTACATATATTGGAATTAGTCTTTCGTTCACTTCTCCGCAAATCTTTCTTTGAACCCAAAAAGTGCAGTAGATCATCGCTTAGAGAAGTGCCACGCCACAAAAGTTAATTTTTGTTTCACGATTCTTCACTTGATTCGTCGCGAAGAAGCAACGAAATGTGGTGCAGTCGAATGAGTAGCTGCAGTCTGATTTTGGTGCTTGTGTACCTTTTTATGGAGATAGTAGTTGCTTTTATACAAATGAAACGATAAAATATTAACTGCTAGTGCTCATTTTTTGTACATTTTTACCTAGAAATATTAAAAGTGTTCCTCTGAAGAACTTTATTAAATTAAAAACCAGCGACTAGGAGTTCGTAGTTCAACATAAACGAAAATGTCAAACTAATTGTGATCAAATTGAAATCCGAACTAAACTGTTTTCTAGCTTTCAAGTAGTTTTATCACAATAGATGCGAGTTTGCTCAAAGTTCGGTATAAATTATAATTTGCTAAGTAATTCTTGCAAAAACTATGCTTTTAGTTTATAGGGATTAAGGGATCGTTCCGTTTGCTTTCTTATTCAAAAAAACCTCGGATTCCAACAGCTCCATCGAAAGTAATATGCACCGTTATTTGGTATGGTGTTTTGACCAAGTTCTCTTACGTGTAGTATTTGGTAGTGTGCCTTATAAACCAGAGATTCCGCCTCATGAATTGCATTGTTAATTTAGACAATACGAAGTTAATCTACATTACTGAAGGAAATGCCCACATAGTATTAACACTGTCAGACTACAAACATATATTACGTTTACAAAAACCAAAACGTCAAAAAATGCAAAAGTGGTTGATCTCGGCATTCTCACGTAACTCTCGAAATGTAGGAAATACAGGGTCTGAATAATAAGTAACCGTACTGACCTCAGGATATTTTTTATTGGCAAAATATGTACAATTTTTCTTTAGAAATCTTCAAAGTAGTCCCCATTGGAGTCCATAACATGCTGATACTGGATTTTCCAATCCTCGAACGCTCCCTGGAAGTCGGCAACCTCAATGCTGTCTAGAGCCCTCATCGTACCACATTGAACGTTTTCTAGAGTCCCGCACCGCGTCACCTTTAGGTGTCTCTTGATCTTTGGGAACAGAAAGAAGTCCGCTGGTGCCATATCCGGGCTGTAAGAACTCTGGTTCGCTTTGCAGTCGATCAAGGATTTCCGAAGCGACAGCAAAACGACGCGCCTTTTGCTCATCAGTCAGGTGTTTGGGTACCAGCTCGCACAGATCTTCCTCATGCCCAGATCGTTCTTAATAATCTTGTGAACAGTCATCTTATCAATTCCAACTTCATCTGCGATAGCCCGAATGCTCAGACAACAATCACTGTTCAACATATCACGCACTTTTTGCACATTTGTGTCCGTCTGACTCGTTGATGGAGGACCGACGTGCTGTTTGTCATGGACGTCATCGCGGCCCTCCCGGAAATTTCTGTGCCACTAAAACACTTGAGTTCTGGACAGAGCATCCCCACCGTAAGCCTCTTGAATCATTTGAAGAGTTTTCGTGGCCGTTTTCTTGAGTTTGACACAATATTTGATGCTAACACGTTGCTCGATCGTACGCTCCATTTTCACTCCGACGACGTAACTGAACACGCACTCCGCTCTCGCTCGATGCTATCTCTCCAAGCGCTTGGAGGCAACTGCTGCAGCCCGGTTCCCTTAACATAGACCCCCACCACCACTACAGCACCAGATACCGGTTAGCAGACGCTTTGACGGCGCGGGGCAGGTTCAGTCCGGTTACTTATTATAATGACCCTGTATATGGAAATTTTAATGAAATTATTCGGTAAACCCAGTCCGATCGAAATCTCTAATAATATAGTCAAGAAAATAAATGACTTGCCTAAATGAAAATAGTTTGATTAAAATTTTAAGGGGAAATATGGCCTGGTTATGTTAGATGTCACTATGGGGTTGCCATCCAACACTACATATTCAGTAGAAATAAAACTAAAGCAAGGGTAGTTTTTCGATAAAACTGTGAAAGGTTTATTTCATGCTAAGTGCCTTGAAATGTGTCACTCTTGCTGTATGCAGTATTTAAAAATAAAATAGGGGTAAAGTATCAATCAGAAACAAGTATTGCCCGATGGTTTTGTTCTCGGGGAATCTTCAACGAATGCTTTCCATATTTTTTTAGAAACGCCTCAAAATAATTTACGCATATTCAAAAATGGTGAGCTAATCTTTGGCGAAAATCATAAACATAATTTGGATTTATTGCTCAGTGACCTAAGTGATTTCTATTACATTCTCGGGGAGTGTTTGCTTGGTATCGGTATAACCGAAAAAATTTCTTCAAAGATATCCAATAATCAGTTTGTCCATTGATAAATTTCTAGTATAATTATAAAAAAAAAAATATAATGCATTCATATCTACTAGTGCCACCTACATTGTCAACGAGTGCTCGTAAGAATGCCGGTGAGTGCCCGTTTTTAAATTTTATATTTGGTTTGGTTTTATTACCTGTTTAAATTTATTGTTGGTTTAAATATTATATCCGTTTGGATTTTATATTGAATTAAATTTCAAATTTATTTAAACATTATGTTGAATTAAATTTTATATTTGTTTGAATTTTATATTTGCTTAAATTTTATATTTGTTTGGATTTTATATCTGTTTAAATTTTATATTGAATTTATATTTATTGAAATTTTAACATTGGATTAAATTTTATATTGTTTGAATTTTATATTTGATTGTTTTTTTATATTTGATTATTTCTATGTTTGGGAAAAAGGGAGATAAAGTAATGTGTAGGTAAAGAAAAACAAACTCAGTCTTTCCCTTCACCGAACCGGAACCGCAACGATGGTAGGCTCATCCACTGAAACCTTCTTTTGTTTAACAGAGGTCTTGTCGGATAGAGTGGCCTTCCGCTCACGTGCCTTTTTATGGTATAGAGTTATGTGATTCCATCGCATAATGCTATTACATAAATTGGCATCGTTTGTCTTCCTCATTTGATGGAAAAAATCATGCAAATTAGGTTTGTGTGAGTTTTTCACTCAAATGGGAAATACATGGCTACATCTACGTTTGGTTGTTGATTCAGTTGGGAGGGTGCGAAGGGGCGCCGCTTCCATCTGGATGCTTCACTTTTATTTGGGGACCATAAGTTCCGTCGGAAACGACCAAGTGTCCTCAAATCCATTTGTTTTCGCGAGGCCCTATTTGTCCTGTGAACTAGCGTGTTCATAGTTCTTAGCACGTTACCTCTTTTCTCGACTCCGGTCGAAAATCCAAGAACTTTTCCAAATTTGTGGATACAAAAAAGGTTTTTGTAGCGGGTATTGTTATAGGGTGAAGAACCCGTCGCATGACACCGTACCGCTAGTCTGCCAGCGCATTCACGCGTCCCCAGACAAGGTGAATCTTGGTGAATCTCACCACCCTCTTCCACTGAGGCAGCAGATCATCACTGCAGTCCTGAACGGGCATTTAAAATCACTCATTTAACTACAATATAACATTAATATTGACATATTTAAAGTTAAATACGATTATATCAAATTTGAAATTTCGTCATCGAAGTCACTCATCAGATGCTAACTCTAACTGCAATGGATTAGCATGATCTCAAGCAGATGTTCTGTAATGATCATGACTTTTCATTTAATTTTTGTTTAAGTCAATTGCATTTAGTTTTTGTAAAAAGAATTCGATGCGAAGAATACACAACTAGTAAATGCAAAAACATAATGCAATTGATTCAAGTAAAAATGGAAAAAGTAATAAGCATCACATAACATTTAATTGAGATCATGCTCATCCATTGCAATCACAGTTAGAATCTGATGAGTGACGTCGATGATCATCGTCATCTATGGCGCGACATCCCAAGCCGGATTCTCTCATCAGAATTCATGTCTCACTTCCAAATAAAAGCACAGGTTTGACTAGTGTTTTGTAAATGTGGAGCTTATTTTGTCTGTGCATAACTCTGGAACAATATGCTTTATTTGTGACGTTTATGGGGCATCCGATCTCATCCTTTTTAGCGCCTCTTCTATTCAGGATAGCTCCAAGATAAACAAAATTATTCACACTTTCAAAGTTATAGTCGCTTGCGGTCAGATTTGATCAAACTCTGAGTCATGAATTCAGTTTTAATTTTATCAACTTGTAGGCCAATCGAGTTTACTTCAGATTCTAGGCTCAAAAATGATACTTTGCCATCTAAGATTGAACATGTCATAATATTGACGTCATCAGCATATGCCACCAATTGTGTGGACTTGAACGTTGGTGTACCTGAGGTTTCAGTGGATATCTTCCTGATGACGTGTTCCAGTGCAAGAATGAAGAGTATCGATGCAAGTGTACCCCATTGTTTTAAGCCAGACTGTAGTGAATCAGTAAATTCAAAGCCCGTAGAGGACTGCAGCGATGGTCTGCTGCCTCGGCAGAAGAAGATGTAAGTATCCGCCGAGAATGCCCTTGTCTGGAGACGCGTGAATGCGCTGGTAGGCTAGCGTTGCGGTGTTGTGGGGCAGGTTCATCCCTTCAGCACAAGGATCCACTACAAACAGAATTTCGCAAGTCGAAAAAGCAAGGCGACCGAAGTCACAAAAATTGTAGGCAACTAAAACAGGGATAAATGACTTGTTCTGAGAACAAGTGAAACAAGTAAAAAGGGCGGAATTAGGGTAACTTCGTCTTTAGTCGAAGAGGCTCATGGCCCACAAATGAGAGAGGGGCAACCGGGTGGTGATGGAGCCCCCGCGCACCCGCCGAACCGGATCAAAATCCATAATTGTTGTAGTGGCCAGGTATTCCTCTTCTGAGTGGAAAACTCATACAACTTAACTTGCATGAGCCTTCCCATCAGAGGAGAATTACCCCAGTGACCAATTTATGCCATAGAATTATGCAATTCGATTACATAACCCGACGTCATAAAGAAGCACCTTGCTCGGGGCACTCAACCCGCGAAGTCACCTGAAACAAAGGAGGTTAGTATGTACCCGGTGGCTGGCTCCTGTTGGTGGTGAGAGCCTGCCGCCAAACCGAGTCCTATACCCGGTCAAAAGAACAAAACTGGAAAGTCCGAAGGGTAAGGGGTATCAATTCATTTTATTCATTTTAAATCGTTTTTTCTTGCCATTGTGCTCTACATCGTATTTCAATAGCGTTTTGTTAAAAAAAAATCATTCTCCGCATTTTTTTTCGCCTTCTAAAACTTTTGAGTTACATTACAAAAATATACTCTATAAATAATAATTTATAAATAAAATACGACTTAATGCTCGTTACTTCAGTCCCAATCCACAGCGGCGTACGATTCATATACTCTTAACTATTTCAATTTATTTTCATAGTTGATTAATATCTTGAATAAAGGATTAATATCTTCTAGTTGTCATTTTTTAAATTTGTTTATATATTTGAAAAGCAAAAAACTCATAGCTAAGGCGTTTTCATCCTATAATCAAAGCTCGCTATCGCGCAAAGCATGAACTATTTTCGTATTTGTTGCGTTTCGGTTCTAAGAACAGTCTAAAGACTCCTCTTCAATGTCTGCGAGCATGTATTCCAGCGAAAGTTTAAAACATGCAATACAAATCACAAATTAATCTTCACGAACATGTTTATGCTAAAAATTATAAAGGAAGTTTCTCCGAAAACCTTCCAGTTGAACACTCTTCAAATGAGTTGAATTATCTTTTGATAATAATTGAAATTCACGTATAGCAACAAACAAATACGAAAACATTGAACAAATTATATCATTTCTTGAAGCTTCGATAAAGCAAAAATTAACTAAACTTCTTTTCATTTCATGTTTTGCTCGCAGGGAGAATACAATTAAAAAATAATAAAATTATAAAATAGTATGGACAATGCAAACAAAAGGTACTCTCATCTCCGACAACGAGCGCTCGCTGACGAAGCAGGGGATTCTACCAGATGAAGTTTCACTTCGTTTTCGCTAAATGGATACTTAAAATTCTTAAAATCTTATTGCTTTTTGTTCACTCTTTTATCATTTAATATTAATAATTATTTAAATATTAAAACAGCTAGAGACTTTAATTTAACGTCACTCTTTACGAATAAACGTCCTTCCAGTGATTGTTTTCTTTTCTGTTATCTTGGGCTCAGGTCTGGCTCGATTTAGTACTTTTAGGAAATCTGACTTTTTTTTGCTCGCATGCGTGAATGAATGTAAGCCTTTGAACACTTATACTCCCGATTTCCTTTTTGCCACGGATCTCTTGCAAACAACACCGTATCCAACTTTGATTTAAAAATAAACAGTATCCAATTAATTCCGATATTATATCATCTTCACTCCGTAAATAATTCTACAAAATATTTAATAAACGAAAATTTCTCCTTGCTCGGATAAATTTCATGCTAAATTCTTACATCACATGGTCGCATGTCACCATTCAGGGCATTTTCAAAATTTTCTCCAAAGCTCGGTGATTGTTGTCTTGATTTTGTCGATATAATAATAAGTTTTAGATGAATAAAACCCCACAACAAATTAAAACAAGGTAAAATGAGCATTGTTTTCGGTTCACGACATGGCATGAATTAAAAGAGGATCGGCATAAATCATGAACGTTTCGATACTTGAAAAAATATTTCATATGAGATTATTGTTTAGTTCGCACTTCGATTTTCCACAGAAGGAATGAGTTAGACAATATATATAGCTTCTAAACACTCGTCTTTAAAAATTCACACAAGCACAAAAACAGCATCTAGATTGTAGTGTCTATGCACACCATCAATCAACGGAAATGTTCCAATCATATTACATAACAGTTTGGTTTTTGCTATTTCTCTTTCTTTTTCACATCAACTTTTCAAAGCACATTTCTGTATTTTCTTTCGCGCCGTATAAACTGCCGTTAAATTGCATCCCACGTTGTTCGTATTCACGGCACTTTTTCGCGCAACTTTGTCAACAAATTTTATTTTTCTTCCCTCATTGGAAATAAACTTCGACATGAGAACTTCACCATCATTGTCCGGCGCGAGACTCGCCCGTCCCTATTTTCCCAACCAATTTCACGTTGCCGCATGCACGCCAGAGCCATATACTTAAGGGAGATACGTTACAGACCACTTTTTGCACTCCTTTTTCGATCTCTTTCACGGGATTTTCCAACAATTTCCCGAAAAGATCACAAAAATATGACAATGAATGACGAACTTCTACTCTTTTTTTCGCGGCGTCCGTGCTGGCTGGCGATCCCAACTTGACCCCCCTGTGCCTTCCAGATGGGATGCATCGAAACAAGTTCGTTGAGTAGATCGTTCACTGATAAGAGCTATTACTCACACCTCGATGAGTGTAAATGTATATTTTGTATGTATTTTACATACTCTCAAGTCATAGTAGGATTTTCTATATGGAAATGGTTTGCAGGTGGTGTAGTGATTTAGTAGATCTGGTCTATATTATGCATGGATTTTCTTTAACCCTTTGCCTGCGCCGAATTCGAATCGAGCATTTTTATTTATATTTAATATATAAAATATTAATTATATAAATTTGACATAAAAATAAAATTTAAATTTTATATAAAATTATTAAATAATTTAAATATAAAATAATAAATTTAAAAAAAACTGCTCTATTACTACATGACTCCGTTATAAAGCTGTCTTCTAGGTCACCGTTTACCTTGACCTAGGGCTCTGTATTATCATCGTGACCTTGATCATTTGGACTAGTTTCGCTGGCATACCATAGCCAAGTATTATTTTGTACAGCTTATTTCTGTCAAAAATTGGTGCACAATGTTTTTTATTTTTGAACATATTCTCCTTTCAGCTCGATACACTTTTCGCAACAATGTTCAATAGCATCGATGCCCGCTTTACAGTACGAACCGTCAAGTTCATCAAAATAGCTATTAACTCCAGACTCTACCTCTTCAATGTTGGCAAATCTTTTGCCGCCGAGCCATTTTTTCAAATTCGGAACAAGGAAATAATCCGAAGGAGCCAGATCTGGTGAATAGGATGCGTGAGGAAGCAAACGAGCTTCAACTCATTGATTTTAGCCATTGCAATGACGCACGTGTGGACTGGTGCGTTGTCATGATGAAACAACACTTTCTTTTTCGTCAGATGGGGCGGGTTTTTCTTGATTTCATCACTCAGACGCTGCAATAAGGCTCCATAATATGCACCGTTGATTGTTTTTCCATTTTCGAGAAAATCAATAAAAAAACAAAAAACTGATGTCATAACCTTGCCAGCTGACTGAACTGTCTCTGCTTTCTTTGAAGCCGGGTCGTCCTTTTCAGTCCACTGCTTTGACTGCTCCTTGGTCTCATGTGTAAAATGATGGTCCCATGTTTTGTCCATGGTTATGAATCAATGCAAAAACATGGGTTTATTGCTGCGAAATATTGTCAAACCCTCGACGGAAACATTCTCACGTTAGGGTATGTGCTCCATTGTGAGCAAACGCGGCACGCATCTTGCGCACAGCTTTCTCATGTCCAAATTTTCTGTCGAAATGCAATGCACATTGCTTTGCCTGCTATGTCTGCTATCTCGGGCACTTTTAGTCGACGGTCATGCAAAACTATTTTGTGGATTTTCTCCACATTTTCCGACGTAGTGACCTCACTTGGTCGATCATTACGGTGTTCATCTTGGCAGATCGTACGATCTCGCTTTAACTCAGCTACCCAATATTTGACCATTGCGAACGAAGGAGCAGACTTCCCCAGAGTAGAATCCAACTCAGCGTTGATATTGGTTGGACTTAGACCCTGCAAATGAAAGTATTGTATCACATAACGATGCCCGACTTTTTCCATATTTACAAATTCACTGAGGGCGTTCACTTTGGATGTCTGTAGAAAAAATAATAATAAACGTACCGTTATGAATTTTTCACAATAAGTTATTGAACAGGGGTATACTCGTAGTCAATCGCAGTAATTGTTATTTTTAAACTACCTGTATTCATAAGTCATGTCGAGTCTTTTTGGGACTACCCTCGTACAAAAAATAGCAAGAAAAGCCGATACGTAAACTTCCTTTACATTTATGCGTACTGTACTTAATCAGAATATATAAGTGTGTATAACGATATTTCAAACTTATGAAACGAAGTTCCGAAACTTTTTCTAACACTTTAACCCGCCACCGGTGACGCATATGTCTGAGAGACCGGGTTCGGCGAAAAAATCAAATGATTTTGTTAGTCGTCATCGATTTTAACTGGGATCTCTGTTACCTGCCGCATTTTATGTATTGCATCATAATTCAAACTTCTAGTAGCCACACGATCGCACACTTTAGAGTTTATGTGCTAACCCGGTGCAGAGGACCGGGGACACCGATTACGTGAGTTAATAGTGCGGTTTGTTTTACAGTCGATTTTAAAACTTAAGATTAATTTGCATCTTACTTTCACTAACATTTAAACGATTTATTGTGATTTCGAGTGAAGGTCAGCATTTTGCATAGTTTTAATGAATTTTCTAAGAAATGTCGTATTTCAGCATGTCTTACGAAAGTCAGCAGCGCCGTCTTGAAGCGCTTCTGCACGCATTTTTCGAATCTGATGAGAACAGATCACTATCGTCATCAGAGAGTGAAGCAGGAAGCGAAAACGAATCTGCCAACTCTGCACCGCAAGAAACTCCAAATTCGGATAGCGAAGAAGACTTGAGTGATCGAGAGTCCTGTGAAAGCAACAATTCGTCTTTTTATACAGGAAAAGATAATTGCACGAAATGGAGCAAACAACCTCATCGCCAATCTACTCGGGCAAGATCATTTAATATATAAGGCAGTTACCAGGACCAAAGCGAGTTGTATTAGGTGAAACTGATATTCTTAGAATTTGGAAGCACTTCTTTGACGACTCTATGGTGGAGATAGTTGTCCTATATACCAACCAATACATTGACAAAATCAAAAATAATTACACACGAGAAACGTACGTCAGACATACAGATTATAATGAACTACTTTGCTTGATTGGCTTGCTGTTTTTGGCAGGAGTTCAAAAATCGAATCATCTGAATGTGGAAGAGCTGTTTCGAACAGACGGTAGCTCGGTGGAAATATTTCGGCTTTCTATGTCTTCCCAACGATTTCAGTTTCTGTTGCGGGCTCTGAGATTCGATGATGGAACTACGAGGCAGCAAAGGCAGGCGCTTGTTAAGATTTGCCATATAAGACAACTATTTGAAAAATTTGTGAAAAATTGCCAAGCTAATTATACGTTATCACCTTTTGTGACTGTCGATGAAAAGTTGGAAGCTTTTCGAGGGAAGTGTTCATTCAGGCAATATATCCCAAGTAAGCCCAATCCTTACGGCATCAAGATTCAAGCCCTTTGTGACGCAAAAATGTTTTATGCATTTAACATGGAGATTTATCCCGGAAAATAGTCAAAAGAGGGCCCATACAATCTCGACAATTCCGGCTTGGCTGTTGTACAAAGATTATGTGAACCGATTTTCAATACTGGGCGGAATGTGACAACGGATAATTGGTACACTAGCGTACCATTAGCTGAAGCACTGCTCCAGAAAGGTTTAACCACTGTAGGAACAGTTAAAAAGAATAAAAAGGAAATTCCTGCTGATTTCAATGTTTTGCGCAGTCGAAATGTCAAATCAAACATGTTTGCTTTCCGCGATAACATGGTTTTGGTTTCCCACGTTTCAAAGTTGAAAAAAAATGTTTTGTTAATAAGTACAATGCACAACGATGCGAAAGTCGATGCTGAAACTCAGAAACCTGAGATAATTTTGAGTTACAATGATACTAAGGGTGGTGTTGACGTCGTAGACCGCTTATGTGCAAATTCCAACTGCGCCCGAGCAACAAGACGCTGGCCTATGGTAGTCTTCCATGCCATGCTCAATGTAAGTACAATAAACTGTCAGGTGGTACACACAGCTAACAATCAGAATTCAAAGCTCCAACGCCGTAATTTCATCGAACATTTGGCCATGAAACTTATAAAGCCTCGTATAAGAGAACGCCAAATGGAATTAAACTTGCCACGATCAATAAGACAAAGACTGTCAGAAATTTTGAAGATTGAGGATATGGCTGCGACGGCAGGTCCTTCAAGAAATGGACGCTGCCATGATTGCGGATGGAAGAAAAATAGGAAAACAAAATACGCGTGCCACAAATGCAAAAAATTTTTATGCCTTGAGCACGTAGTGCCTTTTTGTCAAAATTGTTCAACTGAAAAGCAGTGATTTTGAAAGCTATTTTATTTTGTTTTTTTGCTACATGGATATAGGTTTTATTTAGTTCCTTTTACCAAAGACAAGCGAAGACTGATTTTGTTAGAATTATGTACTGGTATTCTTCTTTTTTTTTTAAGCTTAAAAAAAATATTATGTAAAATATGTAAGTTTCTAGTATTCTCAGTTGAAATGCTTGAATAACTATCAATCATTAAATAAATGGACAAAAGTTAAAAAAATACGTTTGCATTATATTCAAAGTATATTTATACTTATAAATAATCCGAAAATGAACAAAAGCTTCTGTATAACTATTCGGCCGAAAATCCCGGTGTACAGGACCGGCGTCACCAATTATGTAAGATAATTTCACGTCACCACCGGCGGGTTAATCTGTTAGATTTATGAAGCGAGCTTTTGATTTCAATTATAAGATCTAATTGTCAAACATAATAATTAAAAGGAGTAAAAATACATCTTACTGCTGAGAATCTCATAGGCTAAGGTTACTTTTAATCAAAACAACAATTAATCGTATGCTGCAAGATCAAGGCAATTTAAGTTTTTCTGCATCACAGAATATATATAATCCCATTACATAAGTAAGCATTATCCAATTTCAATAATTAGATTTGCATCACGCTGGTTTTGTTGGTGCTCCTGTAAGTATGCAAGGCTAGTGTCAGTTAATCCATTCACATTACCCATTTTTTCCCTTAACTATGCATTTCTTCCCATTGTGAACTAGTCATCTTGCTGCAGTAAATTTATATACGAGTATATACCTATAAGTTCAATTAGATTCGGAAAATTGTTTGTGTAACATGGGTACTATTTGTCATTATGTTTCCAATACGTTTCGAAAATGAGCTTCTCGCACGTACTACGAAGGCATGGTGAAACTAGTATCGAAGGCATGATGCTACTATTTTATCATAAACGTGGCCTCAAAAGTTATATGATTGTATTCCGTGGATGTATGATGCAGTTTTACCGATTTTCTTATGAAGACTCCTTCCAGCACGTGGAACTCAAAGAAAGACAGTCACTATTTTCCCAAGAACACGTTCATACTATCACGAAGGCAAGCCAGAAGCCAACCAACTTTTAATGTCCCCTTATGTATTATCTGACACCTGAATTCTCCGTATTGCTGACCGAAGACTCCTTTCCTATGGTTCAAGGAATGTGCAGAGTTGATTTCTCTTTTGTCGACTGTGTCCCTTTCAATTTTTCCACGTCAAATAAAAAATCGCGAATTTTCCACCACGTGTTGCTGCACTGTATATAACGCTGAAAAACGTTTTTCCTATTGTGGTTATAGATTTTTATTACACCAATGCGTTTCCTTACATCCAGGACGAACTCTTTAGCCAGCATCACAAGAATGTGGGCTTGAACAATGTGACTAGACATTGGCAAGCGTGTTTGTTCGTATGATAAAGAGGATATAGGCGAATTTACTTCGCCAAGTAAATGATTTGTGCTACGTACAAGCATTAGTATACGTCGGCGCTAGCACGGTTTTAAAACAAAGTCCGTTTTTGAGATAAGGAGCTCGCACGTTTTCAGCAAGGCGTAATACTTTTTATAGCGTCATCAAATTATTGATGATTCAACGAGGCATTTTTGAACGACAGTTCCATGAATAGTTGGAATAGGTGGTGCTGTGAATGGTATACAATGAGTCTTTTCTTGAAATCATAAGTCAACGTTTGGAAGTTTATAGTGGACTTGTAAAGTGTATTATGATAGATTTGGATGTTGAAATGCTTTGAAAAATGTTCATTTGAATAGTATTTGATTGCGTAAAATATTGTGAAAGACATCTGAATACATGTTATAGGTGCACTTAAATTTAAAAAAATTAAAAGAGAACTATATTTGAAAACTAGTTCCTTATTTCTTAATCTGACGAGGGTCGTTCAATAAGATCTTAGGAAAAAGTAGAAAAATATCCTTTTTTGGGAGATTTATTTCTTATTTTTCAACACAATCTCCTTTTGATTCCATATAAAAGAAGTGTTTTTCCAAGTTTTTCAAGCCCTTCGAAAGGTAAGCTTCCGGAAGTTCTTTAAAATGAATATTTTTTTGGGGGATGATCTGCTCATGAGACGTGAACCTTAGCCCGCCAAACCTTTTCATCGAGTTTGCAAATAAGAAAATGTCACTGGGGTCCAAATCTGGTGAATACGGTAGACGTTGCAATTCTTTAAACTTTTATTCTATGATTTTTGCCATCAAAACTACGCATGTGTTTACCAATTCATTGTTTTGATGAAATACATTTACCTTGATTTTTTCACTTAACAACGCAAGGGAGCGAGATTCCTTCCCCGGAATCTGTTTAATGAAACCACTTTTGGTTTCGCTTTAAATTTTTTAACACTTTGTTTAGTTTTAACAACAAAAAACTTGGGCTTACTCTACAATAACTGCAACTGAACTTCAGTACAACTGTAATTGTTACTGGATCTTAATTCTGTAGCATCTGGAGCTCAAGTAATGCTCAAACGTGTAGTAATCGAGCAGTCCGCTTAGCCAAACTGCTCGACGAAACGTCATGAAAAGGATAAGAGGAGATAGCTGCTATTCACAATCATTAAATAGCTCCCTCTACTTCAACACCTCATTCTACCCGCAAGAATCTCTTCGTAATCTGCTGGCCGCGGCAATACTGTAATGTAATCATCAGCTAGAAGAGATTGGTTTACCTTTTCGGTATTTCAGCAACCCAAGCTGCAATATGAACGTATAGATCTCGAATATGTTCGACTTGATCAAGTCGCATAGGACGGGTCAAAATCTATGAGAACGGCACAGCCAATGCAAAACTACAGCAGTCACGGTTATGGTTCGGCCACATTGCAATTTGACTGTCGCATTGAGTGATTTTTAGACGCAAATATGAACACACTTTGACCAGATTTCCAAAGGAACTTCAGGCATCCGCAGAACTAATATGCTCATTTGAAGGTATGTCTATGCCAGGAATATATGCGCTAACTCATTTGTACACTATGCAAGAAACTTCCATGCATGCCAGTGTCAAACGTCAAAATGATTTGCGACTGCACAAATATCACAAAAACTTCCTACTAAACTGGTTTTTGGAAAAATCACATATTCCTGGCGGCGGCTGCCGACCTGACCAGAATTGTCGCGAATCGCAGTGTGCGCGCTTCCATTTAACCATGTATAACTTACGGCAGTAGTGCGACTATACAATCGCAGTCTAATCCATCCTTTAAGTTCATTAATACGCACCTTATTATCTGAGACGTGCCTCTTACGCAAGTGGAGTCAGAAGCTCGCTGTATTCGCATCAATTGAATGTGCCGTTCTACGGAGTATCTTCATCTGGATCCGGTCCAGCTTCTGCATGTTATGCTCCGTCTGAACGATCGCATTCATCGATGATGACCAATAGTAGATCAAGCAGTAAAAGCAACGCAAGTTCAGTGATTAGTGGCAGCGGTAAATAGATTAATTAGCCTGTTATATTGCAGATTAATAATATAAGTTTTCCTATAGACAAAGAAATAAACAGATAATTCAACTATATGGACGTAATCGTGACACGCGAACAAACACGACCAGACTACAAAATATGTATATAGAAAATCGACCACAAATGATCATACCATACACATAAAATCTAATCACCTCGCACAATATAAACTAATAGCAGACAGATCAATGTCCACTCCATCCCCATGACTCCTACCAACTACTACAACGAACGAACAACATTTACCCAATAGCTAGTTATAACGGATACAAACTTATTGCACAGTACAAACAAAACCAGGAACGTCAACTGACTGAAATGTATAAGAGCCAGCGTAAGTGAATTTCGGTAACATACATCGGCAAAGAGACATACAAACTATCAATCTTCCTTAGGAATATAAACTGTAAACTGCATTCAAATCTAACAATAATATTGGAAACAAACCGAAATCAAAGCTGAATGACACATCAATATGCGAGAGCAGCGCCCTATACAAATTAACATGCAAGGATTCCGCGGTAGACGGTCCCAAGCCCATTTGAGAAATGAGGAGGGAACCCTTTATTTCCCCAACCCACAGCTTCCATAATTCCTCATCCTATGCCCCACGATTAAATGGTAGTATATGTTCTCTGGGTCGCAGCACGAGTTTACTGGCCTCCTAATAATGGGACATTAAGTGCCGATAATGGGACATTAAATGCCAATAATGGTACAGTAAATGCCCAGGAGTGCTAATAACTGTAAATATATTTAAAGTTCTGCTCTTGAAGCCTACTTACAACTCCTTTGTGGGGACGTATGAGGGTGAAGGTGAGTCTTCCGCACCCGATAACGGATTACTTCGATTCCTTGCCACTAGAATGGAGACTGGGCAACGAGCTAACTCCTTGTCCCTGGAAAATCCTACAATTTTTCGAAACCTGTAAAATGGCCTTGGAAGGGATTGAACTCACGGCAACGACCTCGCAAATGGCACTGGACCCTGAAATGTCAGATTATTCAATTATCCTATTGCTATTAAAGACATTTTACAACAGGCCAGCCAATATAAACTATAAAAACTGGCTATCTAGGAAACGGACTGGACAAGAAACTATATTCAAGACATCAGATTGCATAAAATATTTAAAAATGGGAGGCCTACTGGAAAACGAAAATTCGGAGTAGCCTCCATTGTGGATAGGGAATTCAAATCATATATTATTAATTTTAAGGCAGTTAATTAGCGGTTGTGTGCGATCCATATAAAAGCAAAATTCTTCAAAATCTGGCTGATGAACGGACATACCCAGACCGTGGAAAAGTACAAAAACACAAAGGAAACGTTCTACAATCACCTGGAAAGACTTGTGGACTCAATGCCTACAAACGGCACAAAAATAATTCAGGGTGATTCCAACGCAAGGTTGGCAATGAGGTTTCTCATCAGGGAATGACTGGAGGATATAGCCTCCACAATGAAACAAATGACAACGGCCAGCGCCTGATTGACTTTTTATGTAGCAGAAATCTAGTCATATGTTTGACTTGCTTCCCACATCGACGCATACATAAAATGGCCACTCAGTTTTTCAGTTTTGACAATCTTGGAGATCAGCAACATACATAGGAAAACAAAGCCTGAAGTATACAAATTTGTGATAAGACTTGTGTTATGCCCAATATGTACTCTAACTCAAGCATCCGGAAAAATATTGAACGCCTTTGAGTGGCAGGTTCTGAGGCAAATAATCAGAGAAGAGCTAGATGGGGACCAATGACGAATTCAATACAACCACGAGCTGTATGAAATTTTTGTTAAGCCGGAGGTCTCAACGATTGTAAGACCGCGGAAGCTGCAATGAGCTAGATACATGAATCGTATGGACGAACAACCGATACCCACAAAAGTATTCGTTGGGAGAATTGAAGGGCGGAGACCAGTGGGGAAACCGAGGAAATGCTAGTCTGACTCAATCAACGAAGATAGTTTATCGCTGCTTGAATCTCGATATTGGAGGGTGTGGTCAATGGACCCAGACATTTAGAGGCGCTATTTGCAAGAAACGGAGGCCCGAGAGGGGCTGTCGTGGTACGAAGTAGTAAGTATGCAAGGATTCCGACATGGTATACATAAGAAGGACAACGCAGAAACTAACTAGAAGATACAATTAGAAATTACTATCTTTCTTATACAGCAAGACAGACTCCCATTAAGTGGCGCACATGCGAAACCCCACACATGAGACTGACGCTATGGCGAACTATATCATATCGCAATAAAAACAAAGCAAAGGACCGAGACTTGATATCCTAGAAGGGCTTGAAATACAGGGTTTTCCAATAAGAAGTTTTATTTTGATATTAAAAGAATAATCCTATTTTTAGGGTTTTGTAAATTAATTTTACAAAACCCTACTAGTTTCGCGACCAGTCTGTCCGTCTGTCCGTTTGTCCGTCCGACCGTGGAAAAGGACAAAAAAACAAAGGAAACGTTCTACAATCACCTGGAAAGACTTGTGGACTCAATGCCTACAAACGGCACAAAAATAATTCAGGGTGATTCCAACGCAAGGTTGTCAATGAGGTTTCTCATCAGGGAATGACTGGAGGATATAGCCTCCACAATGAAACAAATGAGAACGGCCAGCGCCTGATTGACTTTCCATGTAGCAGAAATCTAGTCATATGTTTGACTTGCTTCCCACATCGACGCATACATAAAATGGCCACTCAGTTTTTCAGTTTTGACAATCTTGAAGATCAGCTACATACATAGGAAAACAAAGCCTGAAGTATACAAATTTGTGATAAGACTTGTGTTATGCTATGTGTGCACAATATGTACTCTAACTCAAGCATCCGCAAAATTATTGAACGCCTTTGAGTGGCAGGTTCTGAGGCAAATAATCAGAGAAGAGCTAGATGGGGACCAATGACGAATTCAATACAACCACGAGCTGCATGAAATTTTGTTAGGCCGGAGGTCTCAACGATTGTAAGACTGCGGAAGCTGCAATGAGCTAGACACATGAATCGTATGGAAGAACAACCGAAACCCAAAAAAGTATTCGTTGGGAGAATTGAAGGGCGGAGACCAGTGGGGAAACCGAGGGAATGCTAGACTGACTCAATCAACGAAGATAGTTTATCGCTGCTTGAATCTCGATATTGGAGGGTGTGGTCAATGGACCCAGACATTTAGAGGAGCTACTTGCAAGAAACGGAGGTCCGAGAGGGGCTGTTGTGGTACGAAGTAATAAGCATGCAAGGATTCCGACATGGTATACATAAGAAGGACAACGCAGAAACTAACTAGAAGATGCAATTAGAAATTACTATCTCTTATACAGCAAGACAGACTCCCATTAATTGGCGCACATGCGAAACCCCGCACATGAGCCTGATGCTATGGCGAACTCTATCATATCGCAATAAAAACAAAGCAAAGGACAAAGACTTTACATCCTAGAAGGGCTTGAAATACAGGGTTTTCCAATTAGAGGTGTTATTTTGATATTAAAAGAATAATCCCATTTTTAGGGTTTTGTAAAATAATTTTACAAAACCCAACTAGTTTCGCGTCCAGCCTGTCCGTCTGTCCGTTCGTCCGTCCGTCCGTGTGTCACAGCAGTTTTTCTCGGAAACTACTTAAGCTAGAAACATCAAATTTTGTCTACAAGTGTAAAGTGATGCTCTCTTCAAAGTTCAATTACAAAAAAATTTATAAGGTATTTCAGGGGGTCTCCCCATATAGGAGAGCGACCCTCCGAAAAAAAATTCATTAAAGGTAGCCGATATGGGTATCCTTTCAAAACAGGTCTTAGTTTGGCAAAATTTTCTTCGAGGGGCGCACAGGGAGGAGAAATACACGAAAAATTTGGGTCCCCCCCCTCGCGATTGGAGACCTGTGATCCGAAAAATCTGAAAAAAATCAGGAGTATAGGCATTGGTGAGTAAAACAACAACAAATAAGTGAGAAGGAAAAATTCACTCCACTTTGTTAGTAATAGTATGATTTATCGATTTTATGTTTTCTTGAATAAAATCTTAACGGTACCCTTAAATTCAATATTACTATGGAACAATATGCCCTGTATTACTATGGAAACATATGGCTTAGTACGTAGATGTCTATTTATAAGATTGATCTATCCTGAAAGTTTAATAAAGATTGAATCATATTTAGCGAAGTTATAGCGGTTTGAATTTTCCTGTATTACTATGGAACAATATGCGCTGCATTTATTACTATGGCAACATATGGCTATGAAACAACATGCGCTTTTTACCCACTCAGACACTACAGTTTTGCTAGGATTTGCATGAAAACTCCAGGAATGATAGGTGTCATGTAGATCTTTGAGAATCGGTTCAGCTAGTGGTATCAGTAATCGTAAAACAAAATAGTGACTGTTTTAAATGCGAAGATTAAATAATTTTGAGTTATTTTTTCCCAACTTCAACGTTTAAGGTGCATGCTTTGAACACTTGATTCAATTTAATGAATGACTGAAGATGAGTACCTACAATTAATGCTCATAAGTTAAACAAGTCAAGGAGGCGGGAGGGAGCTCCTAGCAAAAGGGCTTTTTAGCCATTCTAGGATTCGAAAAAATTGGCCTTGAATCGATGATAATAGTACAGGAGAGTGGCCCCTGAAAAAAAATTCATTGAACGTACCCGATATGAATATGAAATGAAAGTTTTCATGGGAGCTTTTCAAACCAGTTCTTAAACTGCCAGTTTTAGCTTCAGTGGGGGCACAGGGGGAATATACATGAAAAATGTGTTTCCTCCGTCGCGGATGGACATCTGAAATAATTTTCAAGGGAGATATTTATGAGTATAACAATACCAAGAACCTCAGAAGTCGAAATTCGTTCAGCTTTATTAATAATAGTATGATCTTCGTATTTCACATTTTCTCCAATAAAATCGTCTTTGACATGTTTCTTGATTTGATTCGATCTGGTGACTGCATTTTGTAAATTGAATACAAAACCCTTCTGACATGTGCGTAGGTCTGTTTACCCAACTTGTTTAATATAAATAAATGCATGTTTATTTCATTATAAAGAAAACTGTATGCCGTTAACAGTAAAAAATAGCATAAGGTAAATAAATACCACAACGATGCTTACAGGACCATAATCTTTTCATGAAATTTTCCATAACCAAATCGCATAGTGGCTGGCCTATGTCCTTGATATCCTCACGATTTCCATCTTTGAAATCTTGAATCGACGCTGGGCTTTTGGCGTAGAACTTCTCTTGTACGTGGCCTCAAAATAAGAACACAAGATCTCGATGGCCAATTCTGCTCACTTCTTCGAGAGATAACACGGTCCGGGAACTTTTCCCGTAAAAGATCAATGGTTTCGTTTCTTGTGTGGCACGTAGCGCCGTCTTGTTGAAAGCAAACCGTCCAATTTCGGCCATAAAAAATTATTAATCATCTCTCGATAGCGCAATCTATTCACCGTAACTGTTGCTCTAGCCTCATTTTCGAAAAAGTAAGGTCCAATGACTCCGCCGGACCGTAAACCGCACCAAACAGTCACAAATCGAGGATAGAGAAGCTTTTCAACAATAACTCTTGGGTTTTCTGAGCCCTAGTCTCGACAATTTCGCTTGTTGAAGCCACCGGGTTGGAAATGGGCCTCATCACATAAGATGATTTTTCGATGGAATTCTGGATCATTTTGACGCATTTCAAGGACCCAATCAGCAAAGACACGACGTTGTTGATGATCAACCGGCTTGAGTTCTTGTGCTAACTGAGTAGTATAAGCCTTCAGACCCAAATTTTTATGCAAAATACGATGTCATAACGTTTGTAGAATGCCTAATTCCAAAGAACGACGAGGAATGGACAAACCTGGGTTTTCTACAACACTTTCGGCTACAGCAGAAATATTCTCAACTGTTCTTGGGTGACGTGCACGAATTTTCTTCTTCACATCACTAAGTTGTCCCAACACCTCGAATTTTTTCGGTCCAACAAGTTGCTTCACGACGAGCAAAAAATTTTCGAGTTTAACAAACCGTCTCTGCCAAATTTTCACCATTTTTATAGTGAACTTCAATAATTTCAATGCGTTGTTGAAGCATGTATAGTTCCGTTTTTATAAATGGCGCAGTTTGTACGTGTCAACTTTTTAGAAATGACAGCTTCGAAAGTGACATCTACCGAAAATAACATCTCTTATTGGAAAGCCCTTCATATGAACATAGAAAAAAAGCCAGTAATATTATCAACGAATAACTTATTATAAATAACGGCACAATTTTTCCGGTACTAGACAACACTCTCTGACAAAAACGGAAACGAGGTTAAATAGAACAAATGGACATCCAACAATCCAAAAAACAAAAACCTTAAATACCTCTCCCTGACCTAATTTAGTACTTATCTGCTTAACCGTTCCAAATTTAGTACTTATCTGCTTAACGATAAGGAGGGGCCCGTTGGCTTCAGCAATCAAATAGAACAATTATGTCTATCCCCAACAATGAAGGGCGGGAAAATGTTAAAGCGAAGATTCAAAAGGGAGAACAATGGAGAAAAAGATAAACCGAAAATGTTATCAGTCGACAAAATTGAACAACTAGTCAAAACTACTGAAAAAGTGGAGAAGAATGAGAAAGAAAATATAGAACTCAGACTAAGGATCCAGTTGCTCGAAAAGTTTGTTTGGCAAATTAACTTTCAACAAAGAAAAGCAAACGGCCAAGAAAGAAAAATAAATAAAATCAAAAGCAACCGAAGATGAAAAACTAAAGAAACCACAACAGAAGCCTAATCAAGAAGATGTCCTCAATGCAGGCGGAGCAAACCTCAGTACAAATTATTAGGCGATGCAAGCTAGGCTAGACGATTCAATGAGCACTAAAGAGGACAAAATTTACAAAAATTCTGAATATTGCATTACAAAACCTGATAACACATTCACCCAATGTATAAAAATTAAAAATAGGGAGAAAAACAAACAGTTTTGTCTGCTGGTCCGTCTGTTATTATTAATAAAAAGAAAGAAAGAGTTCCACCAATAAATGTAATTAGGCAAACTGGGAAAAATATAAATTTCATGATTTTGAAATCAAAAGAGTGAATGCCGATAAGCTGGTGGCTAAAACTACATCAATGATTGACTTTCAGACAGCAAAAAGTTCATTGGATTCTGGAGACGTTCCGTACTTTTCGTACACTCCCAAGTGTGAGACAATCCAGACCTTTTAGTTGAATGGCCTGGACTGCGGAGAGGACACAGTCTATCTCCTTCAAGTACTACAACAAGTTACCCCAGAAAAAAAATGTATTGCAGTTAAAGATTTTGCAACAAATGATCGATTCTCGAACGTAAAAATTTGCCTTTTTAATCAGTCCAAATTTCTAGTAAAAGCAGTCCAAGTGCCCTTCAGGTGCAAAAAATTCGGTTATTCGTCTCCCGATTGTGCCATGAAATACAGATGTGTACAGTGCCAAGGTGACCATGCCCCGGTCAGTACAAATTGCCTCAGACTGAGCTAAAAGAAAAACAATATTGTATGAGCTGAGTGACTTTGGTCATCCAGCATCATATTGAGGATGCCCCTGATATCAAGATGCAAAAGTAAACCTGATTCCAAAACAAACTCAAGTACACCACAGTATGATACCTTTTAACTTGCGGTTAAAAAACAAGCAGACAATGTAAATAATGTGAATAATGTAAGGATCGAAAATGAGTTGCTTCTTAAAATTTACTAGCAACTAAATACTTTATCGGAGGGAATACTTTATCGAATCGATTAAAAAATAAATTTTTCAGCGTGTAGGTCTTTCAAATGCCTCAAAATAACCTGTCATTCAGTCAGATTCCCATTGGTAGGCTTCGTCTCATCTCAATCAACGTTGACTCTTTTATGAGTCTGGATCGACGTGACTGCCTCCTAGAATTCCCCGTCAAGCAAATGCCTGACACCATCCTTCTCACTGAATCCCACCTCACTTCATGGCACTCTATGATATTCAAGAATTTTGAATTCGTAAGAAACGATAGGGTAAACGTGTGATGGGAAAAGTGGCACCGGAATGTTGGATAGAAGACCCTATTGTTTCCAAAATATTGAAAAAGTTGAATTTAAAAGCTTTGAATCTCTTGAAGTATTGATAATCAAAATTTGACTGTCAGGTGGGGATAACCTCTTCGTAATCTCTGCCTATATAACTGGCCGAAACGTTTTCATGTTCAAGGAGAAGCTCAATTATTTATTTAAAATACTTGAATTAAACAGGCTGCTGGTGACCTAAATGCCAAACATATATCATGGGTGAATGCCACCAATAATCCAAGAGGTGTATTCCTGAAATCGTGGATAACAGATAACCCAATTGAGTACAGGTGCAGTCTATATGGGTTGGAGCTCCCTACATACCCTGAGACAAATTCATATTTGGACCTTTGCATTGCTGACACAAGCAAGCAATAACACAGGACAAGCATACAAATTAGTGAAAAGCCTGAAACGTGGCTATCAGCCCAAAACCACGCTCTGTCGTGAGGACAGCGGTAATATAATCGCTGATGAAATCGAGATTAAGGAAAGATGGGTAACATATTTCAAGCACCTCCTTAATCCTCCGCACAGCTCCAGAACATCGGAGCCTATAGATGACTGCAGATAGCTTCCATTGGCCCCACCAACTCTGGATGAAGTTTGTTCCATCATCAAAGCCCAAAAGAATAATAAAGCGCCGGTCATTGATGAAATTCCAGTGGAGCACATCACAAAGTCATTCAGTACGTTGAGCAACAAGGACAGATGCCGAAAGAGTGGAGCCAATCAATTATATTCACTATCCACAAACATGATGACAAGCTACAGTGCGAAAATTATAGAGGCATATCACTACTTTGTACGGCGTACAAAATATTTTATAAAATCTTAGAAAATAAAATCGGATCATACGCCAACAGTATTATTGGGGAGTATCAAGGTGGTTTTAGGGCAGGCAGATCAACCACAGACCAGTTGTTCACGGTAAACCAGGTACTTGAAAAATGCGGAGAGTTCAACATAGACGTACATAAAATTTTCGTTGACTTCAAGCAAGCATACGACAGTATTGATCGTAACGTACTGCACCAAATAATGCTTGGTTTTGGCATCCCAGCCAAACTAGTCCGTCTTGACAATGACATTGACGACCTCCCAAGTCCGCATCAATAACCAACTCACCAATGCCTTCGACACAAATATCGGACTAAAGCAGGGAAATGGGCTGGCCCCATTGTTATTCAATTTGGCTCTGCAGTACGTCATACGGAAACTACCTGTCGATACGCGAGGTACATTACTATACAAGACAAGCCAAGTAGTGGCCTATGCGGACGGCATCAACATTCTCTCACGGTCACTAACAACTGCCAAAGAACTCTTCCTGAAACTCGACAGCGAAGCAAAACTAGTAGGGCTACAAATCAACGAAAATAAAACAAAGCTCATGACGCAGTCGAGGAAAAATACCTCAAATACACAAAATATCACACTTGGCGAATACAGTATCGAGCATGTTAGCGAATTCGTGTATTGAGGCGCCAAAATAACGAAAACGGGCAATGAAAGAGATGAAATACGCCGAAGAATACAGCTCGTAAATAAAATATTCTATTCAGTATTGAAGATCTTGAAGACCAGCTGCATACACGGAAAAACAAAGCTCCAAGTGTACAAATCTGTGATAAGGCCTGTATTATGCTATGGGTGTGAAACATGGACCCTAGCCCAAGCATCCATAAATATATTGAACGCCTTTGAGCGACGGGTTCTGAGGGGAATAATCGGAGCGAAGCTAGACGGGGACCAATGGCAAATTCAATACAACCATGAGCTGTATGAAATATTTGACGAACCGGAGGCCTCAAGGATTTAAGACTGCGGAAGCTGCAATGGGCTGGACATATGAATTGTATGGACGAACAACGGATACCCAAGAAGGTATTTGTAGGGAGAACTGAAGGCCGGCGGCCAGTGGGGAGACCGAGGAAACGCTGGTCTGACTCGGTCGCCGAAGACGGTTCATCGCTGCTCGGATTTTGGAATGGGATGACGTGGTCAACGAACCGAGACAGTTGGAGGCGCTGTTTGCAGGAAGCGAAGGCCCGGAAGGGGCTGTAGTGCGAAGAAGAAGATTGCTGACACAAGACTTGAATTCAGCTTTAGTGGTCCTCAATGGAAACTGCAGGTGCTTCCTTATGATAGCGGTCATAACGAAATCGTAGTAGAAATCAATCATCCAAGGGATGATGTCTTCCTCATTCCAATTCAACATGAAAATCTTCGATTGAATTAAAAAAAAAAACGGATAGAGGAACGTTTTTAAAAGTAGTTTAGTCGAAATTACCAGAAGCAATGTTCTCTTTTTGATGATGGCAACGCTTATTCAATGGTTCTGAACGACAAGAATTTGATTTATGATGAAATATATCTCTTTTTGTCAAAATTAGAGAAGCTGACGTTGGAAACAATTGAAAAAGTAATCCCCAAGATTAAACATCGAAAGAATATGGAAGGATATGAAACACTGACAATGGCAAGTTTATGAAGATTGAAGCGCCTTATGCTCACACACGCCAACAATATTTATCGGCGATTTTCGGACTATACCCTTCCTTCGGTGGCTTTTGTTGAAATTACACCTGGAGAATATCCGGAACCTAATCCGTTCAAACTTTAGGAGTGTGTTCAGCAATCGATGGGCGGAAAAACTGAGAGATATTAGCCCACAAGGCTCAAATAGAGTTTTCATGAAAGTGAATAGCTTGTTCCATAATCAGTCTTGAGTGAACATTTCGAATCTTGAAGTCGCTAGTGATGAGATAAATTTTCTCGATAGGGCTGGTAGCGAAATTGATAGTAAGACTAAAGATAGAAATGGAAGCAAGATTATATGTGATGTATTGCAGAAACTAGCCCTGATTGGAGCACATTTTGCATTGGTTCATCAATCAAACCCTGAGAGAGGGAATCGAATAATTTCAGAGGTCGTTGAAACATAAGTTTCCGACTTCCAATTAAGCCTGAAGGGCGAATCAATTTTTCGTTTAAATGAAACATACCAAGCTTAAATCTTATTGATTATTTTGTCAGCTATGAAGACTTGTGTTTCATATTTGGCAGGATAAACAGCATAAAATAATATGATATCAACAATATTCCGAATATAGTTTTCCGAAATTAATAAATTTATAATTTTATAACTTTCTTTCCGATTATATGTATAACTTTTCTTTAAATTACTTAATAATACTCAATTATAAAGTATATTAGTGGTGGACGACGAATAGAGAAATAAATTAGCTTTAGATGTGAATTGAACTGATTACAAAAGTTAGATTATTTTGAATTAAATTTGAACCATGAAATAGATCGTTTATGAAATAAAAAATGGATTATTAACACTAGAGTACTAACATGATCTTTTCTTGCGTTAATACTAACATTCGCCTGTAAGGCAACTTTTTCAAGAGAATATTTTTTTAACGTTAGAAAACAGTTTTATTGAAGAATTTATTTGGTTGATTTTTATTCCAGTGATTTACCTTTCCAAATATGTGTTGAAAAGCTACTGTCATAGAGATTCAGAATCAGAGTGTATCATTTAGGTGAAGCGTAAACAACAATACGTTTCTTACTCTGAAAATGTCGAATTTTGTGCCGAATAAAGTGTTTTTGCGGGGAGTACTTCTTCATTGAAGAAAGAGGCTGCCGAAAGTCATCATATTTTGGTGGAAATGTATGGTGTGCACGCTCTAGCTGAGCCAGGGGCGGATTTGGGTATAGGCCGAGTAATCCACGGCCTAGAGCGGCAAATTTTTAGGGCGGCAAATTTAGAAGCGACTAAAAAGTTTAGATATATTGAACGAGAAATAATTAATTTATTGTGTTAATTATAATGCAGAAGACACTGTCTTACAGGAAGGTTCACAAACATATATATCTATACACATTCAGATTTTCGATACGTATAAATATAGATATAACACAACAAAAGTTCAAACACACGTCAGCGCCAGAGCTGCATCGACCCGAAATGATCGTCTGGGCAAAGTAAACAAAAAACTTTTCGGAAATGTAGCCGCGCGCAGTCTGTGACGAATTTGAAGTCGACGACTTTAGAGTCGTCGCAGACTGCGCGGGGCTGCTTCGGCTTAAAGACCGCGCGCGTGAAAATTCGGCTTAAAGACCGCGGTCTCTGCGAGTATGCGATCTTTTTTCGCGGAGGCGCGGAGTACTTAGAATATTATACACTCGCGTGCAACATCATTGGCCAAAATGTTATATGCTTAATGTTTACATTTTGCTCACTCGTTTCGATACAGTGACACGTTTGAACACTAGTCAGTGTGCAGCGACTTTTGAAGCAGCACGGGTCGCTGATAAATAAGTTATTCTTGTGCAGAATTGGC
The DNA here is from genome assembly GCA_963969285.1 of Odontomyia ornata. NCBI lineage: Eukaryota > Metazoa > Arthropoda > Insecta > Diptera > Stratiomyidae > Odontomyia > Odontomyia ornata. The sequence continues at coordinate 190,737,996 of OZ017741.1, read as the reverse complement.
GTCAAAATAATTTTTATTATTATAGTGGGCGATTAATTATAACATTTATAAAATGAGTATCAGAAAAAAATCGAGTGGATGTGAATATGGAAAAATAGCTGCAAGAAAAGAAGAGAAGTATCAAGAAATAATCGCTAAAACACCGAAAATAGACAAACTGTTTAAAACCAACACTCACAAGAACGATGATAATGAAGAAGATTCTGACAATGGTGCCAGCAGTATGTTGCAGTGTAAAAATATTTGTGACGAAGCAATAGAGATAGAAGAAATTCGATCAATTAACGACACAGACAAGGTGCAGCATATAATTCGTGAACCATGTGACTCAGTCAGTGTGAGTAGTGATCCGGTTCTGTGGGTAATAAATGACGCAACCATAGATCATATCGTGACAAATGGTTTTACTCAAAATATGAATAGTGATTTTAAAAAAAGTAAGCGCGAGTATGCAACAGGGCCACGTTATTTTTCGAAAGCTGATTTCGAAACAACTCTATCCAATGGCGAAAACGTGCATCGTAAGTGGCTAATCTACTCAGAAAGTACTGGGAAAGTATTTTGTCGGCCGTGTGCATTGTTTGATATAAAAACTCAATTTGGATCACAGAAACAATGTTTCGACGACTGGAAAAATAAAGTAAGAATTGGTCAGCACGAAAATAGTCAGTCTCATAAAAATGCTTTAATATCTATGAAACTACGAGGAAATAAAACGGAGAAAATCGAAGAAGAAAGAACTTATTGGCGTAGTGTACTTCAGAGAGTCGTGAATGTGATTAAAGCTCTTTCATCTCGAGGCCTATCACTCAGAGGTCACGTAGAGCAATTTGGAAATCCTCACAATGGGAACTACATGATGTCCCTCGAATTAATTGCGATATACGATGATTTTTTAGCTACGCACATTTCTGAATATGGAAATCCGGGTAAAGGAGGCACGAGCTATCTATCCTCGACCATATGTGACGAATTCGTACAAATTATTGCTGACGAAGTTTCAAAAACTATAGTTAGAGAAGTCAAGGCTTCAAAATATTATTCAATAATTGTTGATTCTACACCAGATTTGTCACACATAGATCAACTCACATTTATTTTGCGATGTGTGGATTCAAGTGGCTCTCCAGTAGAAAGATTTTGACATTTTTACCTAATGTTGGTCATAAAGGCATAGATGTAGCAAATGCTATTATGATAACATTAGAGGAACTACAAATTGATATCAAGAATTGTCGTGGTCAATCTTATGATAACGCTGCGAATATGTCTGGGATAAACAAAGGCGTTCAAGCGGAAATAAAGAAAAATGTCCTTACGCTGTTCAGCGCATTCTTTAAATTTAGCTGGCATTTGTGCGGCAGAAATTTGCAAAGAAAGCTGTCTATTTTTTAATTTAATCCAAGAACTCAACAATATTTTTAATTTATCAACTCACCGATCTGAAATATTAAAAACGCTCAGCTGCTGAGCGTACGTGCCAGAAGTGGTTTGCAAGGTTTAAAAGTGGCAATTTTGACTTGGAGAAGGATGAACGGCCCGGACAGCCAAAATAATTTGAAAATCACAAATTGGAAACATTGCTCGACCAAGATCCATTCTAAGCTTGCGAAATTACTTGGCGTCGCTCAACAAACCATTTCCGATCGTCTTAAAGCAATTTTTCATAATAAAGCTCCAATTTTCGAAAAAAAACCGCACGAATTAAATGGTACCTCGTAAATTAATTCACAACTTTCGGTTTCAGCTTCACATCACTATGAAAGTGTTGAAATTATCTTTGAAATAAAATAAAAATTATTTCCTTGCATGTTCAGGTTCACCTTGCAGATTAAATTGAATTTTAGGGGTTTTTAAGGTACATTTTATCGCATTCCAAACAAATTGATGACCTGTGCTCCATACAATATGTTTTATTACATAAGGTGTATTTGTAGATACTCATGTTTTTTATTTTTGCTGAACAAAATCGCAAAGGGATCTTTTTCCTTTTTTTACTGTGGGTTAGGGAGAACTATCGAGTTGATTAACGGAACATCCGATTTCTACTTGTATCAAATCGCGTAGTCTTTTGGACATAGTGGCTTGTGCATCAAGACGTGTTGAGCTTCAATCGTGACAAAAAGTTTTGCTCAAGTCTTTTATGTAATTTCTTCTGGTCGTTGGTTTTATGTGAGAAGCTTTACAATTGGAAGCATATATTACACAACTATTTAAAATTGACATATTTAAAATACCAAATAACATAAAAAACGGCCACCGTTTAGTTTTCTGGCTGGTACTATTGTATAGTGAGCACTCATTTGGTCAAAAGTGTCCACCACTCCTTTTGTCTCATTTTACCCTTCGATTATTAAAGGTTTTTTAGATATTTGACTAATGGCACGCTCTTCATGCATTTTCGACAGAACCGTCTTATGAGACTTCGGCTTGTAGCTGACCAAAGTGCGTTTTTCATGGAAACCAAACATGGATGTTCCCACAGGACGGGATGTTATATGTTTGAATTCTGTAAGAATTTCCTTCTTGTCATTTTTAAATGTACCGATTAATGTCAGTTTATATATGTCTCCAAGTAACTCCTTGGCCAAAGGTAAAGAAGTGAACCAGTTATCAGCACCATGGTTTCGATTCGTCCCGTGTATTATTTTTGTGAGCAGGTTACAAAAACAACTACTGAAAGGCTCGCTTGTAGGCATTACGCTATTCTTTCCCAGATAGGCAGCTGCATCAAACATGTATTTTGTCTTTACATCGCATATTGATACGATCTCATTCATTCGGAATATATATCCTGAAAGGACAAAATAGGTTCCAGATTTACGAGTATACATATCTCTGCGCTGTTTGACAAACAACACCAAAATATCTCTAATCGGTGCAAATTTATCTGATCCACCTTTGCAAATGCCACGGTCATCAAAATGAAGACATTTTACCAAAAAATCAAAGCGATCTTTGCTCATTGCCGCAATACATTTGGATCCACAAAAGGTGGTATCAAAGAGCTCCAAGGTAGGCAAATGATTATTTTTCATCGCGCCACTCAAAATAAGAACACCAAGTAGAGCTTCGAGTTCATTTTTCGCAACTGGTCTAACTGTTCCATTTTTTACTTTGTACATACTTGCTTTGACGACAATAACCACATTAGTTCACTGACGAGTAATATGTAACATTTTTGTTGTTGAAAATTGAGCTTTGAATTGGCGTCGTGGCCCTTTTTCCGTTGACCGTTTGGCCAGGCACAATATGAACGACATTCCTGGCTGGTGTTCTTTATGAGTTTTTTCTAACAGAATTTGGTGTTAGATTCCACACAAAGCTGTTCCTGCCTCTTAAAACAGCTTCAGGTGGCTTTAATATCAGTTTTTCTAAATCAGACTGATTCGTTACACGTGCTTCAGGATTACCAACCACTGTTAGTTCCTTATTTATTATGTTTTGTTCGTCATCGTCTGAGTCCACAAGGTTATTTGTTTTACCCCCACTATCCTCTGAATTGCTTTCTTTCTCCAGGTGATCTTAGATATCACTTTGTTCTGACTGCAGCAAGTTACATATGATACAACACATTCCACACACAAAAAACATTCCCATGCATCTGCAGTTAATTTGCAAGATGCAGAAATCCGAGATTCAGGTAAAACTGACACCGTCTGGAAAACATTAGAATCATTTCTAGAAAATGCTAAAAAGCCAGAGGCGGTGCCAGCAATTATGAAATTATAAAATTTGCTATGAGAAGTAACTTCTCTCTCAGTTGTCGCGTAACCGTAATATACGATCATTGTAACGTGTGCTACTAATAAAAAGTGATATTCTATTTAAATAAAAAACCGTTGTTCTTATTTATTGTTCCCGGTGGAAATTTCTATTTTTTCGTCCGCTCGGCCCACGACCACATAATTAGCATGCGTGCGCATCGTCAGGTGGTCCTTCCAGTAAGCCCAAATCTCAGCTCGTTGAGGCTATAAACCCTATAAACATCGCCACTGCCCTTAACGGGCTTTGATTCTCAAAGTGGCGCCTAAAAGAAATTTGCCTTTCCGGATGATGTTGCTGGCATGGATATTTTCTTCTTAATACCTTCTTTGATGCTGCTTCACATATGAAAACCTGCTTGGGAAACTTGTATGTTTGGTATAGTTGCTTTAGACTTTTATACTTTGTGCCATTACACTAGCTGTGAAAACTTTACTTTAGAGTTGTAGAACCTATTGGAGTCTGGCCTCGTGCAAAACAGCTGCCAAAATTACAGTAGATTTGAAAGCTAATGCGACAAAAATTTTGAAATATAAATGTTGCACTAAAGTGAAAGACAAATTAATGTTAATATCTTCCACTTTCCTTGCAAAATTATCGTGCATTTGAATATAGTCAAAGATTTTTTCAATTTCTTACTACTCATTAACTTTTGTGCAAATCTGTATTATAATTATGTTTATTAAAAACAAACAAAATATTTATGCACATCAATCAAAGGCAACTTGGGGATGCCTTTTGAATACATAATTTCCATAAATTGGAGCGCTTGGCAATGATTCTACTCGCTACCTCAACATGTACGAGTATGTAACTAAATGTGAATTTAATTGAAAGGAAAAGTGAAGATTGCATACGAATGTGTCGAACTTGAGAAAGAATATCGAACTTGATGAACAATATATATAAAAGGGTGGTGAGTTCCAGTAAAGTATCACAGTCTCATTACTGGTCTTCACACAACAGCAGCTAAGTTCTTCAATTCCATCATGTTCAAATTGGTAAGTTGGAAGGAAGGAATGCGTTTTTATAATTGATTCAATTTATTTTTCGATATTACAGATAATCCTGATTGTTTTAGCACTTACCAGCTTCGCTCTTGCTAGGCCTCATGTCGCTTTCTCTTCGTATGTTGCCGCACCAGCCACTGCTGCCTATGTAGCAGCGCCGTCACCATATGCAGCTTACACAGCTCCTGTTGCTTACTCGGCTCCATATTCTGCAGCATATATCAACCCATACTCAGCTGCATATACTACTCAATACTTGTTCAAATGAACTGTTGATTCTAATATTGTCTAATATCGCGGAGGTTAAAGGATACAAACAAAAATAAATAAGTTAAAGTTCGAGACAAAACCACCTGAATTTTGATTCTTTTTGTATTCTTAGCCGCTATTATATATAGTATAATTGATCTGAAAGAGTTGAGTGTACTTTTAAAATCTACGCACTTTCATGGGAGAAGGTGAAGATAAAAACTAATACAATAGAAGCAACCTGCTTGCCAAAGAAATGACTATATGTTGCTTGACTTTAATTGAAAATTTATATGAGGGTGTATGAAAATCTTAATTTCGCAGTTGAAGTCCACGGAGAACTAAAATGGCTACTGTTTGTGTGAAAATTGTGGTTATCCTGAGTATCCGTGAATTTTTTGCCACAGACACTGTGTGGAGCCTTTCGATGTCAAATTTATGTAGAGAGCTCGTTTTCGCCGAATACGGCTTTGACATATGACATCGAAAGGTTAATTTGATCAAGTAATCATCCGAGTTACAATTGGCTCATACGTCGGTACGGACCTCAAGTATGCTCGAGGTCCAACGTTGTTGGGTCAGAACATGGTCGATCTGGGCTTTGTGTTGTCATCCGTTCATACCCAGGGTATTTTATGAATGCTTCAATGTAGGAAACAAGTCAAATGTATGATTAGATTCCTGCTACATGCAAAGTCAATCAGGCGCTGCCCGTTGTCATTTAGTTAATCGCGGAGGCTATAGCCTTCAGTCGTTCCACGATGAGATAGCTCATTGCCAACTTTAGCGTAGAAATTACCCGGAATAATTTTTGTGGTGTTTATAGGCAATGAGTTGAATAGCTTTTTGATGTGATTGTAGAACTATTCCTTCATTTCGTCGTCCTTTTCTTCGGTAGGGACGTGTATAATTATCAAATAAATTTTAAAGAATTTTGCTCTTACGTGGACCGCACAGAGCCGTTCATTGATTGCCCAAAATCAATAACGTTCGATTTGAACTCCCTTTCTAAAATGAAAGCCACTCTAAATCCTCGTTTTTCAGCAGCCTTCTTTCCTTTGAATATTGTGTGATCTCATATCTAGAGTATCACTTCCATTCCATTGTTTTTACTGAGTTGCTGTCAAAAGTCTTTAACTTCTTAGGCTCGCGAGTCAAAAAGTTGATAAAAGCCACATGACAGCGTCTTGGTTTGATGACTTATGAGACGTCGGGTTTCATGCAAAAAACAATGATTTGAATGGCTAACCGCGTTTTTCTAGAAGTTTTATTAGATGCGTTCACGTTTTTTTGCCTCAGAATTTAGTAGTTTCAAGTGATTTGTTCACTGGTTTATTCTAGTATGAGAGTTTTATTTACACTGTTTTTCCTTTTTATAGGAAAATTTAGCCTAAAAACTTGAACCTAAGGGTTGCCTTTGCAACAGAATAATATATCCACAATTGAATGCAAAGAATTACCCCAAATTAAGGTACTCAAATAATTTATGTTCTTCTTGTTTTCTCCGTTCTAGAACTAAAGCCCCTCTCAGGAATTCGCTTCCTGCATCAAGCACCTCCAACTGCCTCGGTCTATTGACCGCGTCCTCCAATTTTGAAATCTAAGCACCAATGAACTGTCTTCATCTACAGAGTTACACCAGCATTTCCTTGGTTTCTTTACTGGTCTCTGCCCTTCAGTTCTCCCAACGAATACCTTGTTTGTTCATACCATTCACGTTCAATATGTTTGCGAATGCTTGGGTTAGGGTGAATGTTTCACACCCATAGCGTAGTATAAGTCATAGAATAGATTTGTATACTCAGAGCTTAGTTTCACTATAAAACTGTATGATCACTTTTGATTCCGAGCAAAGAAGGTTGGACCCATTGATAATTGAGAATTGCAAAATCTGAAAGGTAGTGCTGAAATTAGGGCGAAGTATTTTGATGGGGCTCAAGTGCCAACTGAAATTAAGAGGGACCGAATGACCGATTATGGGTGCTCTTCTTTATCGGAACGTGCAAGGTGCAAAATGACAAAAAGATACAGGCAGAATTGCATGTGGGCAATACATAGCTCAATACCAGAAATCAGAATATGGTATGAGATGAGTCTGTTTTTCTAGTGAATTGAAATCACCGTTGTAAGAATGAGGCAGAAATTGTGTTGAAGTTGCTTTTTTTTTGTACAACTCTGGGTGGAGTTGGCGATATTAAAGTCTAAAATTAGTTATAGTTGTAATAATATAAGCTTGAAAACGAATACTTCATCATTTGATTCTTTAAGTATTTAATCAATGCAGCCATTGTTGGGGTCATAGTAAATTTAAAGTGAAAAATTGAACTTACTGCAGGAAGGAAAGGAATTGTAACTTTCATTCGTAAAACTACTAATTGTAATATCACTAAAAGCAAGCCATGTAACATTTTTGTGCCCTTCAATGCCATATAACTAACCTTATGTAGCTTCTAATTCACACGCCACGTTATGTACAACGCTAGCAGTAACATGTGCCGAGAGCACCACGGGCCAGCGCGAGCTCGATATTTATTTAAATCAGCTGGAGGAAGTCGGTAAGGTTCAATTGTGCATTTCCTTTCAAATTCGGTCAGGTTTCTTTCCTACAGTGGGCCTACTACTAAATCAACCCCAGACTCCTGAGCAAATATACTCAGGCTAGTATTTTTATCGCACCAACGGACAAAAACAACGGAAGGATACGATAACCTGTCAGCAAACCGATCAACCGGTCTCGTGCGACTTTAAACGAAACGCAAGATTTCCGGCACTACGACCAGATGACAGACAGATAGTGAAACTAATTTCACACATGGAACGTATGCTGAACCACCGAATAAATAACGATGGTGAAAAGATATCAACTCCTTCTGCGCTAGATATAAAGTGAACGAAGGAAAGCAAAATTCTTGTCAGAAAATTGTACAGCCATTATTATACAAAAACACGTTAGAGAATAGTTATGTAGGACTCGCTAACTATAAAACAACAAAAGTTCAGTGATTTGTCGTTGTTATCTTGTACGCCGTGAATTCAGAAAGAAGGTGGCAATGATCAGTAAATGCCAAACGACAGTGGAAGAATTTTTGGCTTGTCGCCTGTATAAATACATGAAGGTAGAAGTTAGAACAATATCACACCTTCAAAAATTATTTAAATGATAAGAAAATAAAATTATTTCGCTTCAACAAAAGATTGACGAGCTTCATCATAAGAATAATTTACTGAAAATGTAAACGGTTGAAGTCAATGATTTAAAGGCAAAATAAGAAGCTTAGAAAACTTGGAAAACGAGCTCAAGACTCTGAAGGCAACACTTTTGTAAAAGAAAGCTTCTCTCATTTCGCAAAGAAATAGAGATAGAACGCAATATTAATAATAATGTAATTATATTCCCGGAAAAAAATCACGGGAAGAGTAAGAATTCTAAAACGAACGGCAGAATCTCGTGCAGGAGACTGGAGAGCTTAAGCGTCAAATGGATGAAATGACTAGGAAAGAAAAGTCATTGGTCCATGCTCCACTGGAAGCTAATCGATGCCCGGCGCTTTGTTATTCTTTTGGGCTTTGACGATGTAACGAACTTCATTCAGAGTTGCTGAGGCCAATAGGAGCTCCCTGCAGACATCTATAGACTCCGATGTTTTGGAGCTGTTTGAAGGGGGCATGCGACTCCCCAACAAGCAGCAAAGCGGTAAAGATTGGGCCCCTAGAACTAGCGGAGCTTCTAGACCGCATAAAGCTTTATTGGAGGTGCTGGTTAAAGGCCAAAGACGAGCAGAAGGCTAAAGAAGCACTGAAGGCAAAATCCCAAGGCCACATGCAGATAGCAAAACTAGTCAAAAACAATAAAAGAATGGCGTCTAGTCCAAGAAAGAGGCACTTGATGGGCGTGAGGTACCAGATCACGGGTTCCAGACAGTGCTTACAAAAGGACTGAAGAAAGCAGCAAAGAAACACCTTCAAAAAGTGTCAGAAAGTCAAATTCACACGGGCGCCCAACCAGAAAAAGCACCTGATGCAAAACAGGAGAGACCGAAGCCCCGACGCAGACCCCGGCAGCAGGCATTGCTTGTAAACCCCAAGATGGCCGATCGTACACGGAGGTACTGCGCGATATCAGGGGAAACGTTAGGCCTGAAGACATCAACACTACCATTAAAGTAGAACAAATAACGCGATGGGGTCACATACTGGTCAAATTCGGAGCAGAGACCAACAGTAAGGAAACATTCTGCGATGCAGGAAAGAAAGTCCTCGGCAAAAACGCAACTATAGCCTCGCTCGGGCCAATGGCACTATCGAAATAAGAGACATTGACTGCGTGACGGATCTGGCCGAGGTAGAAAAGGCCATCAAAAGGGAGTTTCCTAGCGTGGGAAGGATCAAAACGAGGCTGACATCAGAAAACCATAGGGGACAACGCATGGCCATAGTGGACTTGACTGACAAGGACGCTGAACAATTCCTGAACAATGGCAAAGTACAAATAGGGTGGGTTGTTTGTAGGGTACGGCGAAGAGCAATGCCTCTTCAATGTTTCAAATGCCTTGGCTATGGTCATACTACACAAGTATGCAAAGGGCCCGAAAGGAGTTCCTTATGCTATAAATGAGGTTAAATGGGACATAAAAGAAAAGAGTGCACGAAGGAGGCACACTGTATTCTTTACAAGGATGCTGATCTAAGACCTGATGTTGAACACGTTTCGGGATCAGGAAAATGCTGGGTTTTCAAGAAAGCCCTAGTCAAGGCAAAATTAATACTTCGATGACCCGCATCTTGCAGCTAAACCTACACTGCAGTTCAACTGCCCAAAATCTGCTTGAGCAGTTTGCTAGGGACATTAAAGCCAACTTCTTGCTGCTGAGTGAGCAACACCATGATAAAAGTTCTGTATCATGGTATCCTGATGAAACTGGTACTATCGCTATCTGGGTTCAAAATAGTGATTTCCATGTGGAGAGCTGTGAACGTGGGGATGGTTTTGGGTAGGTTCGGTGCTCAGGGACCACCTTCTTTAGTGTGTACGTAACGCCAAATGAATCGGTATCATCTTTCCAAGCCAAGCTTAATGCTTTGGAGGGCGCTGTCTCGAACGCAGAGGGCAAAGTGCTCGTTGAGGGAGACTTCAACGTGAAAACAATCGAATGGCGTATGTCTCAAATGGATCCGCGGGGAAAACGAATCCTGGAAATGGCTCGTTGTACTAAGCACCGGAAATATGCCAACTTTCCACCGTATCGGCTGTGAAGTAACCATACCGAACGTGACATTTGTCTCGGAGTCCTTAGTACGGAGGATACACAACTGGAAAGTATTAGAGGACTATTCAGCCAGTGATCATCAGTGCATTCTGCTTGAGATCAGTGATGTTGTCTCCCGACGTCCGTGCTCTCGGCTTTCTACAATTGGATGGAGCATTGGAAGGATGGACGTCGAGAGTTTCGTTGAGGTTCTCACAGCAGGTGCACCACTGCAGGGAAATCCGGAGGGGACGGAAGAACTGGCAGCTCAAGATATGGTGAACTAAACTATGAGCGTCACCACGACTGCTTGCAAAACTTCTATGCCCCGCCTAAGACCCCTGCATGGCAAGTCCCCAGTGTATTGGTGGTCCACTGAAATCGCTGAAAAACGAAGGGAGTGTCACAAGCTTCGACGTGAGGCCCAATGGGTGCGGAATCGTGATGAGGCAAGCAACCGCGCAGCAGCATATAAGTTGGCCAGGAAATGCCTTCGCAAATTGATCAACAACAGCAAGGCTCGCTGCAGGCAAGATCCAATGGACAGTGTGAACAATTATCCGTGGGGCCTTGGCTATAAGCTAGTTATGCGGAAGCTTGGTGCCCTGCAGAGACCTTGTATACATGATGCGGAAAAGATGGATGAGATAGTGCGTTTCCACTCTTTACACAGCCGGAACTGGAAGAAGTAGTCATTTCATTGAAAGCGAGGAAGGCTCCAGGTACAGATGATGTTCCAGCTGAGGTGTTGTGGCTTGTCTTTCACCATTGTCCTGACATGCTGCTCAGCACATTTCAACGCTTGCCTGCGAGACAGGGCCTTCCCGGTACGATGAAAGGTTACGGGGCTCGTGCTGATCAGCAAGGGAAAGGAAAATCCCGAATCGCCGTCTGTATACCGCCCGTTATGCATGCTAGAGGTGGCTGGGAAAGCGCTAGAGAAACTCATCAAGGGAAGACTATGTGACGCAATTCGTGCTGCTGGGGACCTATCTCCTCGGCAGTACGGCTTTAGAGCAGGACGTTCTACCATTGATGCGATTGTAGACGTGGAGAGCACGGTCCAAAAGGCAGAGTTACATAGTCGCACCAAGCGACGGATCGCCCTGTTGGTGACACTCGACTTCAGAAATGCCTTCAACTCCGCTAGATGGGTGGATATTCCCGATACGCTGGAAAACTCTTTTCAAGTTCCAGAATTTCTAATGCGACTTTTGAGGGACTACTTAAAGGACCGAAGTCTGCTCTACGACACGACATAGGGCCAACGTAGGATGGAAGTTACATCGAGTGTTACCTCGGGGTCTATCCTTTGTGCGGACCTGTGGAACGTGTCTTACGATGAGCTGCTGAGACTCGAGATGCCTGATGAATCGCGCTTGGTCAGCTTTGTGGGTGATGTTGCGGCTCTGATCGCTGAACGCACTGTTGAACATGCGCAACTTTGGCTAGGTATGCTAATGCGCCGAGTGGGGGACTGGCGGGTTAGTTTAGCGCTGGGTAAAATCGAAGTGGTCATCTTGATAAAAAAGAGATTCACTAGAGTAACGATCATCAGTATTTATTTATTTATTTATTCCATCTTACAGACTAAACAAAGAACAATTACAGCAAAATTTAAATGAAAAAGAATACTAAAATGTCGATAATTAATAGTTAAACTAGTAGTAAGTCTCTTAGTTTTTTCTTAAATGCTATGTAAGAAGAGGGGAAAGGACCAAGCTCGAGATTATTATGATCTTGTACGATTCTTAAGATTGGTGAATAGAAATATAAATCAGTTCTAGCATATGGGATAACGAAATAAAAATTCATCCGAGATGAACGAGGTGTTTGTCGGAAACGTAACTCAGAAAAAATATTTAATGGGACTTGATGGTAGCAGAGTTTGTACAAGAAACATTGGTCTAAATAAGTTCGTCGGGATATAAGGGATGGAAGAGATAGGAAAGATAAACGACTTTCATAAGGCTGATACGGCAAAGTAAACTTAAGGAAAAGAAAACGCCTGAACTTTCTTTGGCCAGTTTCTAAAGAAGTCACGAGACAGGAATATCGGGGAGATCAGATAATAGAACAGTATTCTAGCAAAGGGCAAACAAGACAAACAAATAGGTGGACAGAAGAAGAGATGCTAGTGAATTTATGTACATGTCTAAGGATAAATCCGGAAACTCTAGACGCTTTAGTAATCCCATTTAAAATATGTGCATCAAATTTGAGTTTTGGACCAATAGTTACTCCAAGATCTTTATGACTGAATTTAAAATTAATAGGAGAGTCCTTAAGGGAAAAAGTCATTTTATGACATTCAGTATTGTTAAGACATAAATTGTTTGAAGCACACCATTTATGTTGAGCATTGGGATCATTTTGGAGGAGCTGACAGTCTAAATGGGATTTGACTGCTCGAAATACTTTGAAGTCATCTGCAAACAAAAGGCACGAGGAATTAATTACAAAGGGAAGATCATTTATGAACAACAGAAAGAGAAGAGGCCCGAGAATTGAACCTTATGAAACGCCAGATGAAGGATAAAAAGGACTAGACGTAGTACCAGAGAGACTTACTCGACAGAGACGACACGATAAATAAGATGACATCCAAGATAGAAGAGTACCCGAGATGCCAAGAGCTTCAAGCTTACGACAAAGAAGTAAATGATTCACAGTGTCAAAGGCCTTGGAGAAATCTGTGAAGATCACATCAACTTGCAGTTGGTTATCCAAAGCTCTTGCAATACTGTTTGTGAACTCCATTAAATTAGAGGTAGTAGAGTATCCTTTGAGAAAGCCATGCTGCTCTGGAGCAATAATAGGAGCTAATGAGTTTAAGAGTCGATTATGAATCTACCGTTCAAGTAACTTTGGAAAGCAGGACAGTAAAGAAATAGGGCGATAATTGGAAACTGACGTAGGATAACCAGTTTTAAAAATAGGAACAATATTAGCTGCTTTCCAAGGGTTTGGGAAAGTACCAGTACTCAAACTGAGATTGAAGAGGAGAGATAAAGGAAAACCACGCGATTAGGCTAGCGACTTCACAAATATGTTTGGCAAACCATCCGGCCCAGGGCTGATATTAGGATCAAGAGCATTGATCAAAGCTTCGACACCAGATGCATCTGTACAAATAAAGGAAATTGGGAAGTGGAGATGATTAGGTAAGACAACAGGATGCACAGCTGCAGCGGAAGAAGAGAAAGTTGAAGAGAAAAATTGGGCGTATGAGTCAGTAACTTTTTGTGGAGAAGAAACCTCTGCACCATTCCAACGGACCTTACTAGGAACGGAAGAAGAGGATTTCAGCGACCTTATATAAGACCAAAAAGGCTTTATATTATTAGCCACAAGAGAGCTATCCAGACTGCTGAAATATATATGAAATCGCTTTTTTGGCAATAGCACGCAGCCTGCTAAAATGACATCTTGCTTCAATAGTGCCAAGTGTTTTAAAGAAACGATGTGCCTTATCTTTTGCTTGTAGAGCACTAAGCACTTGCTTTGTAAGCCAAGGCTTATGATTTGCTTTACGGAATGTCTGAAGAGGCGTATAACAGCGAATAAGATTATAAATATATATGTAAAATTTATCCAAAGCAGCCTCACAATTTAGGCCTCTAAAGAAATCTAGCCAGTTGACTGAAAGTAATTCTGTATTAATAGCTTCATAATTAGCTTTAAAAAAGTTAAGTTTTGGAGTAGAATGAGATTTGTTAAATTTAATTTCATCGACTATAAGATCTATAGATAAAGGAGGATGGTGCCGATCAGGAGGAACATACGGATGTAAGGCTTGAGATACAGATAAGTAGCCATCTGGAACATTTGAGAGAATAAGGTCAAGGAGACGACCATTAGGATTGTGGATATGGTTAAATTGATGAAGGAGCAATGAGATAGGAAAGATGACAGGGTTATAGAAAAAGGGTCAACTGACGAGATTGAAGGAGTAGTATAATTTTTCCACTCTATGTATGGTAGGTTAAAATCCCCGCAAACTAATATTTTGGCGTGAGGATGTCGCAAAACTAGATGAAGGGGTAGATCATCAAAAAACGTCTCAAAAACAGTCAGAGGTGAATTACAAGGAATATAAATAGATAAAATCAAGAAGTCTTTATTATGAGGGAGAGAAATTTTGATAATAACACATTCTAAAGTAGAAGGAAAACAGAAATCAGAACAAGGAGAACTAGGTAGAGCTTTGCTAACTGCAACCAAAACTGGAGAGATGCGAATCAAATCAAAGCCATCGGTGAGGTACCGGGGGCTACAGATCGACTTGAAGATGAATTTCTCTGAGCAAATCAGGGCAACGGCTGAGAAGGCTGCTTCAGAAGTATCGGCTCTGAGTCGACGTATAGCCAACGTAGGGGGACCCAGCCTATCAAGAAGACGCCACTTGATGAGTGCTGTAGGGTCAGTGCTACTGTACGGAGCAGAAGTATGGGGTGACGCTCTTAGTTAGAAGGTTTACCGAAAACACCTGGCGCAAGTACAGAGAAGAGGAGTGCTGAAGATTGCATTTTCGTATCCGACAGACTCTGATTCGGCGCTGAGAGTTATTGCAGGCGTGATACCTGTCGGTCTCCTTGCTAGAGAGCACCGCTCTATTTATTTGTGTCGAAACGAAGATGCGAGAGAGGTGGTCGTCCGTGAAGAGAGACAGCGCTCACTCAACGATTGGCAGCAGTCTTGGTTGAATTACACAAAGGGAAGATGGACTGCGTGGCTTATGTCGGATGTGAGACCGTGGCTAAATCGAAAGCATGGTGAGACTGACTTCTTCCTGACCCAGCTTTTGAGCGGGCATGGGTGTTTTCAGTTTTATCTGCACAAGATTGGTAAGACACGGTTCCCCGATTGTCGGTATTGCCCAGGAGAGGAAGACAATGCCTGTCAATGCCTTTCGCGTGTAAAAATGGGACAGACTGCAAAGAACCCTCTACAGGGAGACGAGACAGCCCAACCCAGATAGTATTGTCGCGGTGATGCTCGAATCGGTTGACAAATGGAACCAGGTGGCACATTATGCTCGGGCAGTCCTAAAAGGTAAAAGGGACTCACAGCAGCCGGGGGTGTTGGGGCTGGGGGATCGCTTGTCTGGCACTTCCTCTTTCCCTCTCCCCTGCCGCTAGAAGAGAGATTCCCGAGCTTGAAGGCACCTCACGGAGTAACAAAACGGGACCTGGCCAAAGTAATGTGTCAAATGGTTCCAGGCTACGTTCTCAGGTTGACAGGGGAGGTGTTTTGTGAGTAGTCCGGTTGCTTTTTGTGAACATGGCAGTCCCACACTCTGTGCGTAAATGGGCATTCATCTCTCTACCACGAAAATGTAGTGATCTCTTTGCTCATAGCATTATTTACTATTTTAAGGATTAGAATTCAGACTATCTTCAGTCAAAAACTGAGCGTCGTTTGTTAACAACATGTTGTTCAAAAATAAATTTGAAAATACACAATCAAAGAGAGCATTATCGGCATATTTTATTGTTTTACTTCCAAAAGGGCAAAAATACAACCTCAAATGAAACTGTGAGAAGTTTATGATGAGGAATGTCTTACCAAACGCCAGTGTCAACGTTAGTTTTCTCGCTTTCGTTCTGGAAACTGTACCATATACTGGTCGTCCAACTACTACTGATGATGACAAAATTAAGGCATTAATCGAATCCAACCGACGTATGATAACTCGAAAAATAGCAAAAAAGCTCGACATATTGAGTTCAACCGTTTACTTGCACTTGCAACAGCTTGGTGACATAAACAAACTAGATGTTTGGGTCTTCATGAATCAAAAGAAATCCACTTCACCAAAAGCGTTAGTATATGCAACTCTTTGCTGAACCATAACCATTAAGACCCATTTCTAAAAAGAATCATAACAGGTGATGAAAAATTAATTGTTTACGATAACGTAGTTCGAAAACGATCATGAACCAAGCAATATGAGCTACGACAATCGACATCCAAAGCCAATATTCACCAAAGGAAATTATGCTCTCTGTGTGGTGGGATTACAAGGGTATACTCTACTTTGAGCTGCTTCCAAGAAACCAAACTATTGATTCGAATGTCTACTGTTGTCATCTATTAAAATTGAATGAAGAAATCAAGAAAAAAATGCACCATTGCATCATGATAAAGCCAGAACTCACACCTCTTTACTAACCCGTCGAAGATTAATGGAGCTTAATTGGGAACTTATGTCACATCCTCCCTATAGTCCTGACTTAGCACCATCAGACTATCATTTGTTTCGCTCCCTTCAAACCATTTGAATGGTAAAGCTATTGACTATGATCGGGCTGTTAAAAGTGAGCTGGATCAGATCTTGGCGTCTAAAAATCTAGGCTTCTTTGAACGTGAAATTTTTCAAGTTACCGAAAGATGGCAAAAGGTCATCCAACAAAATGGTCAATATATCATTGATTAATGTTTGATGTTTATATAAATAAATTTGCTTTGAAAAACCGGAAAAAATGGCATTAATTATCGAACAACCTAATGTATTTTATTTCACTCTTTATAAGAAAACATATTTTATTTTTTATATAGAGTTAAATACTCGATCAAAAACGCGATTAAAAAAACTTATCAGTAATGTTAGCCTCAGAATAACAATTAAATGATGTTACAATAGAGTAAACGTAAAATCTTCAATTTTATCCCAAAATCACAGAAACTGAAGGTATGCAACAGTCTAAAATATTTTAGTAGCTACAAGTTCCATTTCAAATCCATAGTATAATTTATATTTATTATGAGCAAACAATATACTTACGCACATAAATCAGAGGTAGCTTATGGATGCCTTCTGAATGCATAATTGTAATAAATTGGAGCGCTTGGCAATGATTCTACTCGCTACCACAAGTATGCAACCAAATATTGACATGGTTGAAAGCAAAAGTGAAGAATATTTTGGAACGTGCCGAACTTGGGAAAGAACTTCGAACTCATTGAACGATTTATATAAATGCATGGAGAGCTTCAGTAAAGTATCACAGTCATTTGGTCTCCCTACGGGTTCTATCAAGGAAATAGCAGCAGAAATAATCAACCAATTCAATCATGTTCAAATTCGTAAGTTGGAAAGAAGGAATGGATTTCTTTTATTGACTAATTATATTTTTTGTCATTATAGTGCGTCCTGATCGTTTTGGCACTTGCCAGCTTTACTCTTGCCAAACCTCAAGTTGCCTTCTCTCCGTATGTTGCTGCACCAGTCACTGCTGCCTATGTAGCAGCTCCGTCAGCATATGCAGCTTACACAGCTCCTGTTGCTTACTCGGCTCCATATTCTGCAGCATATATAAACCCATACGCAGCTGCATATACTACTCAATACTTGTTCAAATGAACTGCTGATTCTGAAATTTCTTGAATGCCTTGTCTACAAGTAATATACCACTTGTTAAAGGAAGCTAACGAAAAATAATAAATGAAAATTGGAACTATAGTCACTTGAATTTTTATTCTTTTAGTACATAGTAGAATTAGCTTGTGGGAATTAACTGTCCTTGTAACAGCCACATATTCGTCCGAATAAAAATAATTATGGCGACTCACTTCCACAAAAACTAGTCACAAATCACAAGATCTTCTCCATAAGAATGAGAGCGCTTCATACACTATTGAGCTTGTGTTCAAACACGCACAGGTCAACGATAGGCAAACATATTGTTCCTGACTCTGAAAAACACAGGATATATTTGAAGGCAAATGCTGTGAAAACAGTTCAGCTAAGTGAAGTTTGTAAGCACTTGAGGCATCATTACAAAGAAGGGTCAAATGTTATATGTTTCGATTCATCTGCTCCCCTGCAGATAAAACTGATTAGTTCTTTCTATGGATATCAAAAACGGACTTGCTGTAGAGTTTTCAAACCACAATGTGAAATTACAAGTCGTAATAATGACACGTGACCACCTAAAGAGCAAATATGACATTTCGAAGTTTAACACTTCAGTTAAGATTAAACTCTTACATTATACTTTTTTCCAGACATTTTTTAGGTCTATGTAAAAATTCCGTCTGCCAGTGTGTTCATGCATCACGATAAGTTTCTTCAAAAACTATAAATACTAAAGAACTCAAATTTTTTAAAAAGGACAGAAGTGGTGGTCTTACCAAACATTTCAAATTTCTTTACTTTTTTTTAATTTTTAATTTTTTATTCAAAGGTAGTTGAGTGGGGTATCAAATAAAAGCGCCTAATTAGAACTTTTAGAAACTGAATTTAAAAAGTTATATTGTGTATCAGGGCGTCCACGAGGAGGCAAAACCTACCAAATTTTGGGCCCCTTGTCCCTCCCTCACGATTGGACACTTTTGAGCTGAATAATCTGAAAAAATCTTGGAGGTGGGCCTTTATAAGTGCAAGGACAACAAATACCTCAGAAACCGAAATTCACTAAACATTGTTAATGATAATGATAATGATCTTTACGCTCAAAAAATTTTATGAAAATCCAATCAAAATCACGTGAATTATACCCATTTCAATTGTATGGTGTTAGAACAACAATAACACATCTTCATGGATGATACATGTTTCAAGTTGACCTAGGCACTTTAAGGTATTTTTATATTTTATATTTTTAGGCAAATTTAAGGTATTTTTATATTTTCTGAAAAATTATTTAAGCTGGAACAATATAGTGGTTGCAACGTGCTTATGAGGGAAACTCTGCATCTTTTGCATAAACTTGAATGATTTGTTACCCAAGTATTGGATGAATAATTCAAGTCACCGATTCACGCTGCTAGAAAGCTTGTTTCAAACCTTGGGGGGGGGGGGATAAAAAGACCTCCTGTAGGAGCACTCTCCTACTTACTCAACTTGTTTTGTTGTAGGAAAGGGAAGGCTATTTAGCCTGAGTGACTACCTCTGTCATGTTGGGAATCTAGCCTGGAACCATTTGACACTACTTCGGAGTAGGCCTCATTTTGCTACGCCCTTCATGGTCTAGCGAAATAAGACCTAGTCTGCAGTAATGTGCCAAATGGTTTCAGGCTGAATTCTTAGGTTAGCAGAGGTAGTTGAGACGTCATGCGTACCTAGGAGCTCCACACTTAAGGGCATAAATAGCCTACACCTCCCTACTACAAGAAAATTATCTTAGCTTGACTTATATCGGTTGATTCGGCATTTCGAGCACACCAAAGAATGAAATCTTTGAGTGCTAAGCCCACACGCAACAATATTTTTGTCCATAGCACCACACCAACAAATGAGAACAATTTTTAACCCAGACGGTAGCAGTTTGAGTTTTGTAAAGGTACCATGATGAAGAATTTTTGCCATGATGTTGCTCACCGAGCAGAAATAAGCCGACTCTCATAACACTTGTAAATTGCTCAAGCAGATTTCAGGTGCTATTAGGGTAACGTAACTTTACCTGCAAGAAATAGAGCATCATAGTAGCGCTTAAACCTTGGGTGGGACTTTCCGGGAACCTTGATATATTTCTGATCCTTGGACGTGCTTGAGAGTCAGTCTAAGATGAGCATCTTTGCAAAGGCTGCAGTGTGCCTCCCTCGTACACTCTTTTCGTTTACGTTTACGTTGTAACATAAAGAACTCTTATTGGATCTCTTACATCCCTATGTGGCATGACCATAACCAAGGTACTTAAAAAAGCGGAGAGGTACTGCGCTTCACCGTACCCTAAAAGCGAAGGATCCTATTTAGGAAGGTAGGCCAGCCCTTACTCAGAAGGTGTGCGGCATTCTCCTTGATCAGCGCCATGATTGGTATAACTTATCCCCTTTTGTTTTCTGGTGTCAGCCTTGCTTTAATCCTGCTTACGCTGATGAGTTCCATTTTGATGGCTTCCTGTACCTTGATCAAGTCCGTGATGCATGTTCCTAATCTTGATCGTTGGTCTCTGTTTAAGCAAGATTACAGTTGCATTTTCAATAAGGACTTACTTGACTGCAATACAAAATACTTCCCTATTTTTGGCCTCTGCTTCAAATTGGAACAGTATATGGCCAAACCAGATTAGTCGCATCACCTTAATAGCAGTTTTGGCGTCTTTGGGCTTTGCACCTCCTCACACCTCCCACAACACAATAGCGTAGGATCAGCCATACTTGAGTTTCACCAGCAGGGCCCACCTACAGGGGTTCTCCTTTGGCTTTCATTGTTAATATTCAATGTGGTCTAGAAGCTTCTTTAGCTGCAGGAGTCTCTTTTTACCCCTTTCTCGAGAGAAATTTACCTATTGCAAAGAGTGACTTATATACGAGTATATATATATAACTTACCATTGAATGGTATTAAACTCTTTTACCATAATTGTAGAGGTATGAGAGGGAAAATAAATAAATTATATCTTGACCTTCACCGAAACCTGGCTACATGATGGTTACATAAACGAAGAAATTCTAGACAGTAGCTGGACCATTTATAGAGCTGATCGTGACTACTCACCCACAGGCCTAACCAAAGGTGGCGGAGTGTTGATCGCGATCAAAAGTTCCATGGCCTCTGAAAACGTTGATACTACCTCCTATGAAACTTTTGAACATAAAGTGGTTCAAATACGCTTAGGCAAGTGGTTTTTATACATAGGGGTATTTTACATTCCACCAAAATCTGACGAAACCTCCTACGAAAAGATATATGAAATTATAAATTCTATTGCTGCATCATGATGAATTTTGGGAGACTTTAACCTCCTGATGAAACTGATAACCATCTTCTACCAGTAAACCTCTCAAATACCATCGATCTTAATCTAATCAATGCTTTTTATGGTAATGACTCACAACAAGTATCACTGACTCCCAACCAAAACGGAAACTGGTTCGATCTTATTTTTACCAATGCTTATGACGATGTTGTGGTAAGTCCAACCAATGACAAAGAGAACCTTTTCTCTAACACGCGAAGCCATTTCGGTTCTTTGGTTGAACTTCCCATATCTGATGTAACATTTTCCCGAACGTACAATGACTGTATTGTATTTGATTTCTTAAATGCTGATTATAATAGCATTAAATTTTATCTTGCCAATATTGATTGGAACTATCTTTCAAGTTTAGATTTAGAGGAAGCAGTCTCTTCATTCTATAAAACACTCTACGAATGCATTGAGACTCATGTTCCTAAAATAAAGAAAAAACCAAAAGTTCCGAGCCCTGGCTTGATCGCGACCTTCGACATCTGCGGAATCAAAGGAACAAGCTCTATAAATTAATGAGAGATAACAACTTTGACACAAGCCTTAAGATTAAATATGATGAGCTGGCCATGGAATTCACTATAAGATCTCGCGAAGCATATGATCAATACATCAATTTATTCGGGGAAAATATTATTCGTAATCCCAAAGAATTTTTTAATTTCGTAAAAACCAAGCAAAAAGCCACAGGATTTCCAACATCAATGTATCACAGTGATAGCAATTCGATTCGCCCTGAAATTATATGCGGCCTTTTCGCCGAGCATTTCCAAGAGGTTTTCCGCCCGGCCACCAATTCTTTTGGCATACCAATTTGCGATTCAATGACAGCACCATTCATTGATGAAATGAGTTTGTCAAGTGAAGATATCGTAAACTCTATTAAAGAACTTGATATTGACAAGGGACCTGGACCTGACTCTCTTCCACCGAGTTTTCTTTTTGAGTGTATACATCAAATCTCTTCCCCTCTGTTTATTCTATCTAACGCATCTTTATCACGAGAGGCTTTTCCAACTGTCTGGAAGTCTTCTCATTTGACTCCGATTTTCAAAAGTGGCGGTAAGCGATCTAGAACAAACTATAGAGGTATCGCGATACTATCAGCTAGTACAAAGTTCGAAAAAATTGTTTGTGATAAGCTTACCACGCTGGTTGAACTACGTTTAAATGAACAGCAGCATGGTTTTCGCAAAGGTCGATCAACTACCACTAACCTAATGCTTCTTACCTTAACTATTCTCTGCGAAATGGGAAAAGATAACCAGATTGACGCTGTTTACACGGACTTCACCAAAGCTTTTGATCGAGTCGATCATGGAATTTTAATCTCCAAACTTCTGAAGTTTGGCATCTCTGGGTCCTTACTGAGTTGGATTGCGTCATACCTAAATAATCGAACACAGTTTGTAAAATTCCAGGGTACTTTTTCAAGAGAAATTATTGCCTCTTCTGGAGTGCCACAAGGTAGCCACCTGGGTCCCCTTTTATTCAACATTTTTATTTCCGACTTGTCTGAAATTTTAAGCGACGTACCTCATCTTCTGTATGCTGACGATCTCAAAATATACCACACCGTCAATTCCAATTCCGAGGCTATTTTTCTGCAAGCCAAAATAAATTCATTATTGAAATGGTGTAACGATAACAGGCTTTATCCAAACATTGTTATGTTATAAGCTTCTCGAGAAAAAATTCAGTATTTGAGCACACTCATAACCTGAATGATTCCCCACTTCAAAAAGTTGACCAGATCTCAGACCTGGGCGTTCGGTTGGACAGAAAGTTGAATTTCTATTCTCAATATGATACAATTCTTGCTCGGGCATATAAGCAGCTTGGTTTCATAAAACGTTGCGCCAAAGAATTCAAAAACCTATGGGTCACCAAAACTCTATACACCTCATTTGTTCACCCCCTCCTTGAATATGGTTGTATTATTTGGAATCCATGCTTTGGGAATCACAGCATCCGCATTGAATCTGTGTAGAAACAGTTTATTCTTTTTGGCTTGCGTGATGCTTATGACCCAAGAGACTTCGCTAACTTGCCACCTTACCAGCAAAGATTAAATATTTTGAATTTTTCCTCGCTCTCCTCTCGAAGAGCTATCTTAAGTTCTTGCTTTGCTTTGAATGTAATCAATAAGATAGTAAATGTTGAATCACTATCAAGCAAAATCACGTTCAAGGAAACAATTAAACATACTAGGAACACTCGTCTGCTTCATGGATACCAACATAAAACCACCTACGCAGACAACGGGCCAATTATTAGGTGTTGCAAAATCTTCAACTCTACGAGTGAACATTACTCTTCTTCTATATCAATACATAACTTCAAACAAAAGATTACTGACGCATTAAAATAAGTTAAAATAAGTTATTGTTAAATATACATTTACTGTTTTTTTGATTTGTCAGATATAAGTACTTTTTTTGGCTTATTAAATATATATATATATATATATATATATATATATATATATATATATATATATATATATATATATATATATATATATATATATTGCATATAAATATAGGGTTTTCCAATAAGAGGTGTTATTTTGAGTACCCAGCTATTTCGGTAGATGTCACTTTTGAAGCTGTCATTTTTTGACAGGTAAGTTTACGTCACCCTAATAGCACCTAAAATCTGCTTGAGCAATTTGCAAGTGGTAAAAGCGTGGGCTTACTTTTGCTCAGTGAGCAACATCATGGCAAAAATTCTTCATCATGGTACCTTTACAAAATTCAAACTGCTACCATCTGGGTTAAAAATTGTTCTCATTTGTCGGTATGGTGCTATGGACAAAAATTTTGTTGCGTGTAGGCTTAGCACTCAAAGATTTCATTCTTTAGTGTGCTCGATATGCCGAATTAACCGATATAAGTCAAGCTAAGATCAGGGAGGTGAAGGCTATTTATGCCCTTAATTGTGGGGCTCCTAGGCACGAATGACGTCTCAACTACCTCTGCTAACCTAAGAATTCAGCCTGAGACCTTTTGGCACATTACTGCAGACAAGGTCTTATTTCGCTAGACCATGAAGGGCGTAGCAAAATGAGGCCTACTCCGAAGTAGTGTCAAATGGTTCCAGGCTAGATTCTCAAGATGACAGAGGTAGTCACTCAGGCTAAATAGCCTTTTCTTTCCTACTACAAAACAAGTTGAGTAAGTAGGAGAGTGCTCCTACCAGGAGGTCTTTTTATACCCCCCCCCCCCAAGGTTTGAAACAAGTTTTCTTACAGCGTGAATCGGTGACTTGAATTATTCATCCAATACTTGGGTAACAAATCATTCAAATTTATGCAAGAGATGCAGAGTTTCCTTCATAAGCTTAAATAATTTTTCTGAAAATATAAAAATACCTTAAATTTTCATGAAAATTGGAAGAAAATAAAAGTGCCTAGGTCAACTTGAAACATGTATCATCCATGAAGATGTGTTATTGTTGTTCTAACACCATACAATTGAAATGGGTATAATTCACGTGATTTTGATTGGATTTTCATAAAATTTTTTGAGCGTAAAGATATTATATTAGTCTGTAAAATTGCTGAATTTGAAGAAGTTTAAAGGTACTGGTTTCATTTTATGGGCGAAAATATAAAATCTTCAAATCATACTATCATTAACAATGTTTAGTGAATTTCGATTTCTGAGGTATTTGTTGCCTTTGCATTTATAAAGGCCCACCTCCATGATTTTTTCAGATTATTCAGCTCAAAAGTGTCCAATCGCGAGGGAGGGGCGAGGGGTACAAAATTTGGTAGGTTTTCCCTCCTCGTGGATGCCCTGATGCACAAAATAACTTTTTAAATTCAGATTCTAAAAGTTCTAATCAGGCTCTTTTAATTGATACCCCACTCAACTACTTTTGATTAAAAAATTAAAAAATCAAAAAAAACTAAAAAAAATTTGAAATGGTTGGTAAGACCACCACTCCTGTCCTTTTTAAAAAATTTGAGTTCTTTAGTATTTATAGTTTCTGAAGAAACTTATCGTGATGCATGAACACACTGGCAGACGGAATTTTTTACATAGACTTAAAAAATGTCTGGAAAAAAGTATTATAACATATGTAAATGTAAGAGTTTAATCTTAACTGAAGTGTTAAACTTCGAAATGTCATATTTGCTCTTTAGGTGGTCACCTGTCATTATTACGACTTGTAATTTCACATTGTGGTTTGAAAAGAAAGAACTAATCAGTTTTATCTGCAGGGGAGCAGATGAATCGAAACATGTAACATTTGACCCTTCTTTGTAATGATGCCTCAAGTGTCTACAAACTTCACTTAGCCGAACTGTTTTCACAGCATTTGCCTTCAAATATATCCTGTGTTTTTCAGAGTCAGGAACAATATGTTTGCCTATCGTTGACCTGTGCGTGTTTGAACACAAGCTCAATAGTGTATGAAGCGCTCTCATTCTTATGGAGAAGATCCTGTGATTTGTGGCTAGTTTTTGTGGAAGTGAGTCGAAATAATTATTTCTATTTGGACAAATATGTGGCTGTTACAAGGACAGTTAATTCCCACAAGCTGATTCTACTTTGTACTAAAAGAATAAAAATTCAAGTGACTGTAGTTCCAATTTTCATTTATTATTTTTCGTTAGCTTCCTTTAACAATTGGTATATTACTTGTAGACAAGACATTCAAGAAATTTCAGAATCAGCAGTTCATTTGAACAAGTATTGAGTAGTATATGCAGCTGCGTATGGGTTTATATATGCTGCAGAATATGGAGCCGAGTAAGCAACAGGAGCTGTGTAAGCTGCATATGCTGACGGAGCTGCTACATAGGCAGCAGTGGCTGGTGCGGCAACATACGGAGAGAAGGCAACTTGAGGTTTGGCAAGAGTGAAGCTGGCAAGTGCCAAAACGATCAGGACGCACTATAATGACAAAAAATAAAATTAATCAATAAAAGAAATTCATTCCTTCTTTCCAACTTACGAATTTGAACATGATTGAATTGGTTGATTATTTCTGCTACTATTTCCTTGATAGAACCCGTAGGGAGACCAAATGACTGTGATACTTTACTGAAGCTCTCCATGCATTTATATAAATCGTTCAATGAGTTCGAAGTTCTTTCCCAAGTTCGGCACGTTCCAAAATATTCTTCACTTTTGCTTTCAACCATGTAATATTTGGTTGCATACTTGTTGTAGCGAGTAGAATCATTGCCAAGCGCTCCAATTTATTACAATTATGTATTCAGACGGCATCCAGAAGCTACCTCTGATTGATGTGCGTAAGTGTGTAGTTTGGTCATAATAAATATAATTGAACTATGGATTTGAAATGGAACTTGTAATTACTAAAAGATTTTAGACTGTTGCATACCTTCAGATACTCTGATTTTGGTATAAAATTGAAGATTTTGCATTTACTCTGTTGTAACATTATTTAATCGTTATTCTGAGGCTAACATTACTGATAAAAACTTATCAGTAATGGCGTTTTTGGACGGGTATTTAACTCTATATAAAAAATAAAATATGTTTTCTTATAAAGAGTAAAATAAAATACATTGGGTTGTTCGAAAATTAATGCCATTTTTTCAGGTTTTTCAAAGCAAATTTTATATAAACATCAAACGTTAATCATTGATATATTGACCATTTTGTTGGATGATCTTTTGCCATCTTTCGGTAACTTGATAAGTTTCACGTTCAAAGAAGCTTTGATTTTTGGCAGCCCGATTGGAGTCGATAGCTGTACCATTCAAATGGTTTGAAGGGAGCGAAACAAATGAAAGTCTGATGGTGCTGTCTGGACTATAGGGAGGATGTGATATATGTTCCCAATTGAGCTCCATTAATCTTTGACGGGTTATCAACGATGTGTGTTTTTCATCGCCCATTATGATTCTTTTTAGAAATGGGTCTTAATGGTTATGGTTCAGCAAAGAGTTGCATATGTTAATGCGTTTGGTGAGGTGGATTTCCTTTGATTCATGAGGAACTCAAACATCTAGTTTGTTTATGTCACCAAGCTGTTGCAAGTGCAAGTAGACGGTTGAACTCAATACGTTGAGCTTCTCTGCTATTTTTCGAGTTATCATACGTCGGTTAGATTCGATTAATGCCTTAATTTTGTCATCAGTAGTGGTTGGACCACCAGTATATGGTACATTTCGAACATTAAAACCAGAACAAAAGCGAAAAAACGAACGTTGACACTGGCGTTCAGTAAGACAATCCTCATCATAAACTTCACACAATTTCATTCAAGCTTGTACCGCATTTTTGCTCTTTTGGAAGTTAAACAATAAAATATGTCGATAGTCCTCTCTTTGATTGTCCATTTTCAAATTTATTTTTGACCAATTTGTTGTTTACTAATGACGCTCAGTTTTTGACTGTAGATACTCTAAAGTCTAATCCTTAAAATATTATATAATACTATAGGGTGATTCATAACAAGTGTACACATGTGAATGGGCCTTAACTCTTATTTATCACCAATTTCAGGTCCATATATTGACAGATTATGATAGTTTGGTCTTTTACAATTCTAATTATGGCATCATACACATCAGCCGAATGTTTTATTACTGCTAAAACTTTTTACAAAAATAATGAATCGCCAGTGCAAACACTTCGCGGCATACGTGAATTTTTTGGTCCACCCATAAATTGGCCGGCGAGATCGCGTGATTTGACTCCTTGTGACTTCTTATTTTTGGGGATTTCTGAAAGATCGTGTTTACGCTGATGCTCCTCAGACTATTGAAGCATTAAAAAACAATATTCGAGCCAACATACGCCTAATAACGCCGGGAATGTTCGAAAATGTCATCGAAAATTACAATCATCGTTTGAGCAGCACGAGGTGCACATATGCTCGAAGTAATGTTTCATGTTTAATTATAAGAGACCAAATTTTTATAATAAATAAATATTACAGCTCAATCTTCACAAAAACTATGTTTGTTTTTCGACAAAAATGTGTACACTTGTTATGAATGACCCTATATAAGACAAGAGACCACTACATGCAGTTTCCGCACAGATCTCAGAGAGAATGGATACGAAATGCATCGCTAGAGTTGAAGCACTTTATAATTTAGCGTGAAGTTGGCGCGTTATTTGCTGTTAATTCATATTTCAAATAAATTTGACGCGACGTCTCCCACTAATTTTCGCATCTTCAACTAAATCAATTTTCTGTGCGGGTATTCTAACTTGAACGATGTAAAAGGTTCAGCATGACTTACCCTACGTAGGATACGTTCCTGACATGCTTCCTAGAGCTGTTTTTATTATCCCACACACGTCACTACATTTTTCATTTTTCGACACAAAAACACTCGCAATCCGTAACAAACTTTTCAGTTTGATTAATTTTCACATTTGCAACGCTTTTGCACTAGATTCAACACGGTTTATCTTAAAAAATTGTTTTGTGTACAATTTCAAATTCAACTTGATTAGACGTTTCCCATTAATGTTGAATTTTCACAAATCATATGTTTTCAACCATATGGTTGATATTTTGTTGACAATTCGGGGGCTAAGGTGAAAGAGGAGTGGGATTTTCGTGAGAGGAACTAGAGAGCCACTTGAGTGTGTGGATTCTCTAGGGGCGTGAAAGGTAGGGGGATTTCAATTCGCATGCGAGAGGAAGGCATGTATGTAGTAAAAGTACTTCACTCACGTATAGATGAAAATAAGCTCATTTCGCGTCCATTACTTTATATGCATGTCTTTGAGTTTACAACATGAAATATGCAGTTCACGGCATGGACTATCGAATAACCCAATAATTCGTGAACAATATTACGAGGTCTGTTCGAAAAGAATTCAACCTGTATTCATATCTCTACACGGCAATGTTTGAGTGACGTTTGCAATGCATGAGCGTTACTCTAAATCTCTCACAAATTCCCGCAGTTACCGACAGGATAATTTGGCACGTATGCAGCACGTATTTGTTCTAGTATTTTTGCGGTTGCTTGCAGCTGAGCAGGAAAATTGTCGGTATGAAATCGGAATTGAGATTTTTGGAAATGGTCTCCCTTAGATAAGCTATTCCCAACTTTTGGCTGATCCCAACATTCGCTCGAGGAACACTGTTTGATGGATATCATCAAGGCAATTCAAACTAATGCAGGAGAGGAGGCACTATACGAAACTCTCTTATACCCCCTTCACGATTGGATCCCTTTTATCCAAAAAATCAAGAAAGTAGCTGTTTATGAGTAGAACATTATCAAATGCCTCAGCAGTCGAAATTCCTTAACCCGGGAAAGATAATCTGCGTCAAATTGACTCATGCATTTTCGAAAAATCGCTCCCCCGCTCCTAATAGTGCAACTATATTGTTGGCCTCTTATGGCATCTCATTCGTCATTTATACCTTCCGTGGGAAAATTACGCATGATTATTTTTTTAAGTTACTTTTTAGGTATCCGACGAGTGAAACTTTCTTGCGGTTGTTTATATTTCGTGCGGTTTTTGATATCCCAAGTACTTGTGAACTTTTTATTGTCTTCATATTTTTTCGGAGAATCAGATCCAAAAATTATTATGGTGGGTCGAGGTTTGCGTGATGATGAAATTCTGGCTGCTCTTCAAGAGAAAGATGAAGAAAATCAATCGGTAGTTATAATGAAGTAGAAAGCCATTTGAGTGAAGATAACATTGAAAGTGATATTGGAGATGGCTTTATAGACGATGAAGGAGGTGAAGAGCTAGTTCTAAATGAAAACGAGCTCTTACGCAAAGATAATGAACATTTGGCTTCAACATCAGTTGACCGCTGAATTCTTTTTTTTCCGCAGAGAAGCATCAGGGATAAAAATAAATATTGCTAGTTGACTCTGAACCCTGCTCGTGGTCAAATTTCAGTACTTAATATTATCAGAGCTCAAAGGGGTCCAGCATGCGTCTACCGTAATGTTCATGGTGCTGTCTCATGTTTCAACATTTTCACAACTGACGAAATCGTAAAATGGAAAAGCCTCGAGATGTTTTTGAAGCGACGGGAGTCTATGCTGACTGTTGCTATATTCCGCAATACGAGTAAAGATGTAATCCGTGCTTTGACTGGAATTTCCGTAATAACTGCAACAAGAAAAGATAACCATTTGAACACCAAAGAGCTATTCGATCGATCATCGTCAATGATATATATGTATGTTTTAGTAATGAGTCGTGATCCCTTTGATTTTTCAGCCGATGCCTTAGGATGGATGACAAAAGTATACGTCCCGCACTGTGGGTAGCTGATGTTCTTACTCCAATTCGAAAAGTCTGGAATCTCTGTATTAACGAATGCAAAATAGCTATACTCCGGGAGCTCTCTTAACCATAGATAAGCATTTTCTTGGATTTAAGATTTAAATGTATACCCAACAAGCCAACTAAGTATGACATTAAAATCATGATGAAGTGTGGCAGTTGTACGAAGTATATGGTAAGTGCAATGCCTTATTTGGGAAGAGGAACTCAAACAAGTGGCATACTCCTAAGTGAATTCTATGTGACGGAGTTGTCAAAACCAGTACATGGCAGACAACCAGTACATGGGTGACAATCGGTTTACTTCAATCTCCTTGGCAACAAAGCTATTTAAAGAGCCATATAAGTTAACTTTGCTGGGAACCATTCTATCGAATAAAGCCGAGATACCTGAAACTATGAAAAATAGCCGCTCTAGACCAGTGGGAGCATCAATGTTTTGTTTTGATGTACCCTTTACATTAGTGTCCTACAAACCTAAGCCCGCTAAAATGGTTTACTTATTATCATCTTGTGATGAAGACGTTTCTGTTAACGAAACTTCTGGAAAACCAGGAATGATTGTATATTATAATCAAACCAAAGCTGGCGTTGATAGGCTTGATGAAATGTGTGCAACAATGTCTTGCAGCAGGAAGACAAATAGACGGCCTATGGCCTTATTTTATGGCATTTTAAATATTGCATGTATTAATGCTTATATAATATACAGTCATAATACTCGTATAAGCAACACTGGTGAGAAGGCCTTAAATCGAAAGAACTTCATGAAAAACTTGAGCATGCAGCTGTCATCGCCAGTAGAAATAAAAGGCTTCCTTTTAATGTTTTGTATTTTATTTTTCTTCTTGAAATCGATTTTCGACCGTAATCGTTCTGTCTTCTTCGCTGAAGAAGACCGAACGATTATGGTCGAAAATCAACTTCGAGAAGAAAAATACAATACACAAAATTAAAAGAAAGCCTTTTATTTCTACTTTCAGCTCATATGATTCCAATATCAAACTCGTTACAAATAGAGGAATGTCTTGTCTGGCTATGTTGATAGTACCAAACAAAGTTACACATTTTTTAAGAAGGTTTTTGCAAGGGACACTGAAGTATAAATGTTCTCAGTTGTTGTATTTCTACCTGTATTCAGGAATAGTTCCATGATTTCTATTAATATATGTTCTTCGGGCCCCTTATTTAGCAGACGGGTTTCATCCTTTATGAAAAATGAGAGAACATTGAGACGATATTTTGAATAATCTTCAACGCAAAATTAAAATTTGATACCGAATTTATCAGGTTTATAAGCTAATATTGCATATAAGGGCGTCAAACTTTTGTGGGAAATAAGTGCTCATCGATTGTAATATTTTCTTCTGATCTATAGTAAGGTAAAGAGTTATCGATTATGCAATTTTGCACTTGTGAAATCAGTATGAATTTACCTGTTTTCAATTTAGATGAGCTTTAAGCACTAATGTCAAATCATATGTACTTCATTAATTCTTTGAATCGATCACTGAACATACTCGTAGTTATTCGGCGAAATGGTATTCCTTCAATTTTACTGTACAAATCATTTGTAGATATATTGTTTGATCCCAAAGCATCTCTAACATACAAATTGGATGAGTATTTTTAAGGGTTTTGTACTGAAATACAAAACCCTATTGAAATCACGACATGTGTCAGTCCGTCCGTCTGTATGCCACGGCAGTTTTTCTCCGAAACTATAGAAGCTACTGCCATAAAACTTAGTGGAAAGATCAAATGTGATGACTTCTTGAAAGCTTAGGGTTGTCATATGAAAGCCCTTAATGAGATCTTTTCAAAAAAGGTCCTAAAATTGCCTTATCAGAGTAGAGGGGGGCAGGACAAGGGAAAATGCACGAAACTTTCACGTAGCCTTCCCTTCTCCCTCCTCGCGTTTGGACACCTTTCTGGCGAAAAATCTGAAAAAATCATGGATGTAGGCCTTCATGAGTACATCAACAACAAATAAGTCAGAAGTCGAAATTCGCTCAACTTTGTTAGTAATAGTATGATAAATCGATTTCATATTTTCTTGAATCAAATCGTAAGGATACACTTAGGTTGGATCATATTTGAGATCCAGATGTTGGTTGTAAAACTTATCAACATTGAAAATTTCAACAGGATCCAATTTTACTGAATAATGTCATGGTGTTTTGATTTTTCCTATACTATATTGCAATAAAAAAATATGTGACTATAGAACAATTACAGAACAACAAAAAGTGGCCGTTTTAAATGAGAATATTGAGTAAAGTAAGTACCATTTGGTCTTTCCATCGCACCAGACACCACATTTTATATAGTCTCCACCAAGCTGAGGATGTGCTTTGACCTCACTACATTTTTAGATATGTATGACGGGAGATTTATTTGTTAATCAAAAGTTTTTATGCTGAAATAACATTTGCTCCAATTTGCCAGCTGCATATACAGGGAAAAAAAGTTCCAAATATAAAAATCTATGATAAGACCTGTGCTATGCTATGGATGTAAAAAAAGGACCCTAACCCAGGCATCCGCAAGCATACTGAACGCCCTTCGAAAGATGGCTTTTGATAATTGGAGCGAAACTAGACGAGGACCAATGGCGGACTTGATACAACCATGAGCTGTAGTTTGTGAAAAGCAGTAGGCAGCAGCTCCCAAGTTCAAACCTAGGCGGTGGCATCGAGTTTGAAGTTCCAATGCTGCTGTTAGACTATCAGCCCACCTAGCTGTGATAGGTACTAATTGAAAAATTAGGTTAATAGTCACATAGTTGAGCGTGATATTGACCATATCACTTCGGATTCCCTAAGGGTCATGGAATGAGATACCCTAACAGTAAATCTCAACGCCAAGGTTCGGATTTAGACTGTCGCGCGATGCATGGTTATTATTATGAGCTGTATGATATGTTTGCCGAGCCAGACGTCTCAAAAATTGTAAGAATGCAGAAGTTACAATGGGCTGGGTATGTAAATTGTATGGACGAACAACAGATACCCAAAAAGGTATTCATTGGGAGATCTGATGGGTGGAGACCAGCGGGGAAATCGGAGAAATGCCGATCTAAATTCGACAAAGACAGGTCATCGCTGCTCGGGTTTCCAAATTGGTGGACACGGTCCATAGACCGAGTAAGTCAGAGACGGTTTTTGTAGGAGACGAAGGCCCGAGAGGGGCTGTAGTACTATGACGAAAAAGAAGAATTTTCCTTCGTATGAATAAAGTAGATCGTGGCTGGTCAGTCAAAGCATTATGGCTTACTCCATGGCCTTGTGTTTCCATGACCTCAGCTATGATATGCTATAAGGTTTCACCTGATGACAACATATTACTAGATTTTTTAGAGATAGCTCGAAAAGAATTGGAACGCTAACCACGTGCACTTCTTTGAAATTGAGAACCTCTGGTTTCTTGATTAGTGTGTCTATTATGGTAGCTAAATAGAATACAGAAACCAGCAAAATAAAATTGGAGTTATCAAAACGATACGTGTGATAAAAGACTCGCAGGAATTCTAGACACTTTTTAAGAAATAAATGTTATAAAAGTTTACCTAACAGGACATTGCCAACCATATCATCACTAGAACTTAATGCAGGAATATTGATTTCTTCTATATCTTGTCTCGATTATATAGGGTTTTTCATGAGAGACATAACAATTTTATATCTTGATATGAACGCACCCTTAAAATTTTTTAATGAACTGTCAATGTCATACGGTTAGTCAAAGTCAACATTTTTATGGTGGTAACGTTCATAAATCAGCAACTTTCGGAAATTATTAAAAATTACTACCAACATTCTGAGTCGGTGATCGCAACATTAAGAATACTTACTCCGATTCCCGGCCATAATAATCGCCCCAATATTGGATGTTTTGGCACCAAAAAGACGTCGTACCACTCAAAGCGAAAGAAATATTGCAGTCGTAAGTGTATCGATTCAAAATGAGTAAAATTAGGCGATTCTACGTCGTTCTCAAGAATTGGGCATCAATCAAATGACATTGTGGCGTATTTCACGAAAAGATCTTGATCTACATGGTTACAAGATCAAATTAACTCAAGAACCAAAGCCATTTAATCATTCAAAATCCTGAAACTTCTCGAGTTGGGCTCTGGCAAAACTTGAAGAAAATGAAGAATTTCATCGAAAAATCAGGGATTAAGCTCATTTCTGGCTCAATGGCTTTGTTGATAAAATATGCATTACTGGTCAGCAACAAACCCACATATGCTTCTTGAGATATCGTTGCATCTGTAAAAAATTACTGTTTGGTGTGGTTTTCATGCCAGACGTGTGATTGAGCCTATTTTTTCGTATATGGAAACGACCATCATGTTACCAGCAATGGAAAGCGCTATTGTGTTGTGTTGGAAGATTATTTGTGTCCAAAATTGGATGAACTTGACATCAACGATATGTGGTTTCAACAAGATGGTGCCACTAGCCACAACACACGCCTCATAATCGATTTATTGAAAAGGAAATTTGGTGAACGGGTTATCTTGAGAAATGGTCTGATCGAATGGCCACTTCGTTCATGAGATCTAACGCCTCTGAATTTCTTTTTGTAGAGCTAACATTCAACTCGAAATTGCCAACATTCCGGTCGAAATATTTGCCAGAGTGGTGAAAAATTGGGACCAGAGAATCAACTACTGTGACGGGCTCGCGGTCATATGACTGAAAAAAATAAAATATCATAAGGTGTAGTGCTTACACTACACGCACAAACAATTTGAACTCAATACCTCAAAAATTTCTGTGTTTTATTAATAGACAAAATTGTCATGTCCTTAATGGAAACCCTTTAGTTCCACTTCACTTTCCTTCATGATCCGATCGGTCTTCTGACAAGAATTACAAAAATTTGAGTACTTTTTCATCAGGAAGAGGTCTAGACTTGCTCACAGTAAAACACTGAAAAATGAACAAAGTTATTACCAAAAATGCAAGAGGAATTATAATCCAGCAGAAAAGAGACGACCAGAGAAGAATAATTTATTAATGTTACAATGGAAATTAGAATTGGGTCATTTGATCCCTGCCCGTCTTACTAGTGTTAAATGAGCATATTGAATAAATTTGTGTTTTTTTTCTGAGTCTTAATATTTAAGTCACAGGCTTTTAACACTTGATTGAGTATATCAATGAATGGTTTAAGATGAAACCTACAATTTAAAGGTGACGAAAATTATGGAGCTTTATCGCTACAAGTACAACAACAACAAATGCTTTAGAACTAGAAATTCATTCAACTTTGTAGTTGTAGGATGTTTAAATTAATAATTTTTAAATGAAATCTTATATTTAAAAACGTCCTTTAACCCTGCAAATTTCGTATTTACAGTAGTTATAACCATTTGAATTTTCTCCGATTGCAACAATAATCCACGGCTTTGCGACTGTTTGGGCTTTCCATCGAATTAGTTGCTACATTTTTGATTCGCTTTTCTTCAAATTTTCAAATAAGCCAGGTGAAAGATATATTTAAGAATGTATGATTTTAGTACGAGTAATATGTAAACAAAATGGTGGCCGGTGAGAATGGAGTAACACTGGCTTTACTCTTGAAGCAAGAATGTATTTGTTATGCATTTCGTTAAAGTTTTCCTTGACTTCATCCTTATAGATATCTCTGCATATCGTATGTTACGTACAAAATCTTTCTGATATGAGTGCAGTTATGTCTACTTAGCGCAGTTCAGTTTACTTCTACAATAGTTTACGTCCTAGGCACCGTTTAAGTTAAAATTTGGTGTGAAATCAGTATTTGTCTTCAGATACTGTTTGCCTTAAATCCGATAATGTTGCACTGTGGGTTTTTGTTTTTGCTTTAGTAATTCAGTATCTTTTGGGCCTTCGCTTAAATATGCTTAGAGTATCGTTTTACCTTGATCAAATGCATCTGCACTCAAGAAGGAGATATGGTCAATACCACGCTTTGGCGGTTGAGCCGTCCACCCAGTTACAACACTTTCTGATTTTAAACCAGTACGTTTAATGATTGAACAGGCTCTTAGTTCGTCCGAAGAATCGCTCAAATAATATTCATTGTCACCAACGGGGTTTGAACTAGGGACCCTCGGCTTACGCTGCAAGAACGCTTATCACAACACCACGCGGAAATTAGTTATTTAATCTTAATTGCAAAGTTATAAAATTATTCAATCTTAGTATAACTATAAGTATAATATAATATAAAATTATTTAATATTACATAAAGTTATCCAATCTAAATTTAAAATTTCTATATCATTTGCGTACAAAATAATGAATTTTATCATTATTTAGCAATAAGGGCTTGAGTAACTCAATTTAGCTGACATAATGCACTTGAAAGAGAATGCCATATGAATGCATAATGTGAACATATTCATTTGAATTGTAATTATTCTATTAGCGATCGCTAAGACTCTAGATATAAAAATTATATCAAAACAAAATTGAAAAACGACTTTGTATGAAACGTGCTTGATCAGGAACATTGAACGATAATCATTTCATATAAAAGCTGAACGAAAATTGTTCCAATATCACAGTCACTTTCATTCTTTCACTCATTTAAAGTTAAACCAATCAATTGTAATCAACATGTTCAAATTGGTAAGTAGTAAAGGATAATCGAAATAATGCAGTTATCAAAATCTTCCTCAAATTTCAGTGCATCCTTATTGTTTTGGCATTTGCAAGCACTACAATAGCTAAGCCGTTGCTTGCATATTCATCATATGTTGCATCACCGGTATCTGGAGCCTACGTTGCCACTCCTTCAGCATATGCTGCTTATTCAGCTCCGTTTCCTTACTCCGCATATTCATCACCATATTCAGCAGCTTATTTGAACCCATATGCAGCTGCGTATTCAACGTCTTTGGTTTACTAAAGAAATTAACGTGCTCTTTGATGAATGCGAACATTTAAATACTGTTTTATTGAATGTTGAAATAGGAAAAATATAAAGTTTAAAACAGATACTGTTGATATTTATTTATTTTAGTACATAAGAGTGGTAGAATAAGATAGCAAGACTAACGTTATTAAAGAAAACGTGTTTCCCAAATTATAAAAATATTGATTAGCTTATGGTGAAATTTTGAAAAAAACTCGATTCTTCGAAGTTTAATTTCCTTTACGGTGGTCCTAACGAAAAGTGACCGAAGGGACGAGCCCAGGAAAAGCGAACAATGTACCGAACGTACCGAAAAAGGAATTCTCCCGCCACTTTTCGCCGATGTTGTCCCAGCTTCTCCAATGCTGTTTTTGCTCGTCAAAACGCTGTTTTGCTCGCCAAAGCTGTCTAAGCTCGTGTTCCCTAAACGCTCCAAGAATGATCAACTGCGTTCACTCATCGCAATGGGCTCACACCACAAGAATATTACGCAAAAACAACAGTGAGGCACTCTGGGAGTGTCCGGTGGGAACTTTAACTTCGTTTTGCAAATGATTATGCAACGGTTAAAACGTAGTACTCGCACATAGATAAATGCAACGAACATTCAGGAATCAGTGTGACAAATTCAAAAATCTAGGATGCATATAATATTACAAAATACATAGTACAATAATTTTTTGGTCGTAATTACGATATCGAATTATTTATGACTCTTTCCTTTCAAGATATTGTCGCGTGTTATTGGTTCGCGGCCTATAATTTTAACGTTCCGGGAAAGTGAAAACGCAATGTCTTTTAATTCAAGTTAAAAGAGTTTATTTAATTCAAGAAAATGCACAATAATCAGCTTAACACTTTCACTAATTTTAATTTTCACTATTAAAATAAAATCTAACACTTGTCCATAAATTTCTTATCGCAATTGTCTTCTAAATCACTTCACTACTACGAAACACACTTCCACACACTTTCGCAGTTCTTATCGCGGTCGAATGAAGATCCCCCCATTCATTCAGCTCGCCTTTATATAGGGTCTCTACCTATTCACCCATTTCTCGTTTATTGGCGAATGTTCTACCGAGAGGTAGCTGGTAGATTCGAGAAAATTTAATGAATGGAGTGACGTCACTTGCAGATGTTGATCATGCTTGTTGGTTTCTCGTAGCTTCGAGTGAATTCGTGTTCTTCATTGTTGTGAAAACAATTGCGACAGTAGCTCGCAAAATTATTTGTACATGTAACACTGCCCCCACCTCAGTTCTTTTCGCCCCGTAAAGATGTGTCGCCAGTTGTAGTCAATTCTCCCTGGGTGTAATATGGGGCAAGACGGTCCAGATGCACGATTTTCATTTTAGCTCTCGGCTTACGATGTTCCTGTATTCGGTATACGACGTCGTTGATTCGCTTTGTAACTCGGTATGGTCCCTCCCAATTATGTTGCAACTTTGGAGACCTACCCTTTCGCCGTTGCGGATTATAAAGCCACACCAAGTCATCTTGCTGGAAGCCAGTAGAATTAGCCTTTAGATCATACCTGGTCTTCATGCGGTCAGTAGCCGATTCGAGGTGTTTTCGCACTGTCCGATGTATCTGGTTCAACCGTTGTCTTAGATCACTTGCGTACTCCGAGATCGTTTGGGGTTTCTCAGGGGGTGTTCCGAACTTTATATCGGCTGGCAAACGAATAGTCTTTCCAAAAATGACTTTGGCTGGGGCTTGGCCCGTCGATGCATGTTCAGCGGCTCTATACGCCATTAAAAATAGTGGGATATGTCGGTCCCAGTCCTTTGGTTCTCGTCAACCATTTTGGCCAGGTGTTTATTGAGCGTGCCGTTGAAACGTTCGACCATTCCATCGGATTGGGGATGCAGCGGTGTTGTCCTCGTTTTCCGTACTCCGAGCAGCTCGCACATTTCGCCAAAAACTAGTGACTCAAAGTTTCGGCCTTGATCCGAATGTAGTTCGCTAGGTACGCCGTACCTACTGACCCAATTTAACACTAGCTGTTCGGCTACAGTAGTTGCTTCCTGGCTGGGAATGGGGTAGACCTCAGGCCACTTGCTGAAATAATCGGCTACAACCAGCATATATCGATTTCCCCAATCGGATTCAGGAAAGGGTCCTGCGATGTCAACAGCGATCCTTTCAAATGGCACGCCTACGTTATAGGTTTGCATTTGTCCTCTCAGTCGTCGCTTTGGGCCTTTGACGGAAACGCAAATTGTGCATCTGCGACACCAGTCCTCTACGTCTTCTCGAGCGTGGAGCCAGTAGAATCTTTCCCGCAATTTCGCTAAGGTCTTGTTAACACCAAGATGGCCTCCCGAGGATCCTTCATGCATTTCCTTTACCACATCGTGGATTCGGCTTTTGGGTAGTATAGTTTGCGTCCTATAGGAGCTGCCATCCGCCGTTTCCCATTTCCGCTTGAGTACACCACCCTCCACCTGAAGGGAGTTCCATTGTGCCCAATAGCTTTTCAGGGTTGCGCCATGCGTTGAAACGTCCTTCCACTCAGGTCGCCCAGTCGTCTCCTTCCATACGAGCAATGGTCCGATGTCTTCATCGGCTAGCTGGGCATTTCGAATCTCCTCCGATGACCAACCTGCATCGAATTCAGCCGTTATCAGTCGCAGATCAACG
Organism: Odontomyia ornata; assembly: GCA_963969285.1. Taxonomy (NCBI): domain Eukaryota; kingdom Metazoa; phylum Arthropoda; class Insecta; order Diptera; family Stratiomyidae; genus Odontomyia; species Odontomyia ornata. The sequence goes on along the minus strand of OZ017741.1, from coordinate 190,698,211 downwards.
GGCGGTTCCTTTTCCTCAATCCGTCGGCAATGCTTGCAGTTAGCTGGACATGGATGATGAGATAGGGCGTCAGCAATCCCATGAACTCTGCCCTTGTGAAGCAGTTGGGGCCTCACTAGGTCTGGTCGGATCGTCGATCGGGTTGCACCAGTGTCGTTTGTTAGGGTGCATTGTTCTTCATCAACTTGACCAGGAAGGCATCTGTCTGCTTCTCCACGATGTTGCCTTGGCACGGTGCTGGGGATGTCGATACTCCTAGCCAACGTTCGCCCCACGAAGTTGGCCCTTGCAGTTTGATGGGCCTCCATTCTAGGCTCCTGGCACGGTCTGGATCTCCACCACCCTGGACAATAGCTCGGTCTTCTTCCCTTCTTGCAGTCTCTTTGCAGGTGCCCTTTTTCCCCGCAATTCCAGCATCTAGGCGCACCATTCACCTGCAGCTCTCGCTCAATTCCCACGCGCTCACACCTGGATTTATCTGTCACTACCTCGCGAACCCGGACAGTGGTGCGGGTCACTTTTTTGGCTGCCTCAAAATTTAAACTATAAGCCAATGCTTCCTTGACTGTTTGCTTTTGAGCTAACCGCACGGCTTGTTGCGATTCCTTGTCCTTTAAGGCGCTGATGAATGCTTCTGCTGCTACGTCATCTCGATGTTCTGGGTCGTACGCTGGGTAAGCCAAAAGTGCCAATCGCTCAATGTCTTGTGCTAGCTGCTGCAAGGTTTCGCCAGACTTCTGCATCCGATGCCGTAGCTGTGCCCGGTAAATCTGCTTCAGATGATCGTCTCCATAACGCATGTCCAGCGCATTCATTATAGCAGCCGGGTTTGAATGCAGCTCAACGGGGATAGTCTGCAAAAGCTCGGCAGCTGGACCTCTTAGAGCAAGAATTAACGCAGTTGCTCGTTCCTGCTCATTCCAGTGATTTATCCTAGCGGCTGCTTCAAACTGGATTTTGTAAATAGTCCAGACCGTTTGCCCATCGAATATTGGTGCTTGCACATTTCTAGATGAGCTTTGCGCTGCGGTTATAATTGGGGCTGGTGAGGCGGTTACTACTGCCTTCGCTGCTTCCAAGTCCTTTTTCACTTTTTCCATCTCATGGTTGACCTGGCTAATCTCAAGGTTGATTCTCTCCTCGACCTGGTATACCTTCTCCTCGACGCATTTAATTTGGCTGTTGAGACTACTGGGCTCCGCTTTTATTTCGGTTGAATGTTTTTCCAGCTTCTGTGCGATGTCTGCCTTGATTTCGAACGCTTGTTGGTCTAGCTTCGCTGATTGTTCATTTAGCTTCACAGCTAAACTAGATGTCTGTTCATTTAGCTGCGCTGATTGTTCGCTTAGCTTCGCTGATTGTTCATTTAACTTCGCAGCTAAACTGGATGTCTGTTCATTTAGCTGCGCTGATTGTTCACTTAACTTCGCAGCTAAACTGGATGTCTGTTCATTTAGCTGCGCTGATTGTTCACTTAGCTTCGTTGATTGTTCATCTAGCTTCGCAGTCAGACTGGATGACATTAGCATCAACATTTGCATCAGCGCATTTTCTGGCTCCTTTGATTTTGGTGTGTCCACTTCTCCACCTTCTGCGCCTTTTTCCGCATCGGAGAGCTCACCCGAATCCAGATTCACGCCTTCCGACTCGATCGCGTCACGCAAGCGTGCAATCAGTATGGCCTTTGTACCTTGTGTGGCCAGATTCCGCTGTTCCAACTCCTCCTTGAGCTCCGATATGGTCAATTCATTAATTTTTAAGTTTAAGCTTCGTGGCATTTTTAATGTTTCTTTAAATTTTACTATTGTGCACTATAAAAATGTTCAAATTTTCACTTTCAAAATTTTTCTTTCGCACTTCTTGACTCCATTGTCGCGTGTTATTGGTTCGCGGCCTATAATTTTAACGTTCCGGGAAAGTGAAAACGCAATGTCTTTTAATTCAAGTTAAAAGAGTTTATTTAATTCAAGAAAATGCACAATAATCAGTTTAACACTTTCACTAATTTTAATTTTCACTATTAAAATAAAATCTAACACTTGTCCATAAATTTCTTATCGCAATTGTCTTCTAAATCACTTCACTACTACGAAACACACTTCCACACACTTTCGCAGTTCTTATCGCGGTCGAATGAAGATCCCCCCATTCATTCAGCTCGCCTTTATATAGGGTCTCTACCTATTCACCCATTTCTCGTTTATTGGCGAATGTTCTACCGAGAGGTAGCTGGTAGATTCGAGAAAATTTAATGAATGGAGTGACGTCACTTGCAGATGTTGATCATGCTTGTTGGTTTCTCGTAGCTTCGAGTGAATTCGTGTTCTTCATTGTTGTGAAAACAATTGCGACAGTAGCTCGCAAAATTATTTGTACATGTAACAATATTGTCCACATGGTTTATTATGGACTCCTTCTGAACATCAACTTTGAGCCTCTTCTTTAGTCAAAAATCTGTTTTCTGTGAGCTGCAATTGATCTGGTTCAAATACTTCTCCGCTACCAATTTTAGTCAGAGTATTGGAAAATATGATGTTATTTTGCCACATTACCTGGGTGAGGTCATAAAATTTTAAAGAGCGCCAAATAGTTGTACCAGTAAATTTATATCTAATTTGCTTGAAGATTGGTGTTGATCTTACTGGTGGTAACTGCCGTAAATCCCCGATAAGAATAATATCAAGTCGAACATATATATTGTCCACTCGATGATAAGAAATGTTTTTCAAATTTTTCCAGCATATATCAATATACAACTTTTTAACCTTTTCATAATCATTTGCAAAACGAAGCTTAACTTCCCACAGAACACTCCCAAAGTGCCTAACTGCTTTCACTTCTTTTATTTTTCAATAGGGTATAACATAAAAAAAACATGCTAAAATATCAAGTGCATATTTCCAATAGTTTTTGAGTTATGGGCATTTGAACAGCAGCCGCTTATCGGTTCGAAAGTTTCGTTAGCTAAGGGACCGTTCCTGATATTTTATTCAAGCTCTGTTGGCCAGGAAAGTCATTATAAACGGATTCTGATTTCTATTCTTGTTGCTGTTGCTGCTCCACCCTGGCATATCTAACCATTTCTCAGTTTTACTATGATCACTGCAGTGAATGCATCGTAAATTATTTCAGTATAGACGAACAAAAAATCTCAGCATTTAAAACAAAAAGATTTCCATTCTGGAAATTTTTGGGGTATCGGCATACATTCGAACACCCCACCGCAAATACCAGAACGTATGCTGAGAACTTTGAAATAATAAGGGCTAAGAAATTTTGATTGCTCTAACACATGGATATTGTATTGTATTTTAGAATTTCTTCTTCGTAGCACTACAGCCCCTCTTGGGCCTCAGCTTACTGCAACAAGCACCTGGAGGTGCTTGCCCTAGTCTTCAGATTTTAAAATCCAAGCAGCGATAAACTGTCTTCGTCGACCGAGTCAGACCCGCGTCCTTTCCACGAATAAATAATATTTATGGAAATGAGATCGTTCTTCATTAACACTAATAAATTTATTCACGAACAAAAACTACAATTTACATTTCACAAGATACCAGTTAGGCTAGGATGAATGTAGAATGAAAGGCGCGTCTTGCTGCTCGTGCAATATTCTACCACATGCTGTGACGCATGTATCGCAAAGAGTCCAAGCGTCAGCAAGGAATGAATGACGATCAAAAGGAAAATGCATCTATGATGCCTGAAACGACGTGTCCACACTCTGCATGTGCGTTTGTTTGCATCTCAACCAAGGCACGCGAAACTTTACTTTGGTATAATTCTTTGTTTACGCCAAAACTGTGGAAACGGAGGCACTACAGCTACTCCCTCCCAAATGAGCTTCGCGGGGTGCAAAAGGAATGAAAACGTAATGCGCTTTTTGGCGTTCGGTATATTTGCCGGTGATAGAAGCTGAGCAGGGAACGAAGGAGCGACGGATGTTGGCGAATGAGGCGGTGAGCTGCTAAGCTGTGGCGTAGGCTGTGAAGTCTTTGGCTCTGGTATGGAGGCTGCTGAATCAACTGGAGTGGACGTTTGTGAATCTGTGATTGGTGGATGCCTTAAATCTGCTGCAGCGATGTAAGCGGGCTTCAGCTGATCGGCCGATAGTGTTTTTACTATGCAGTTGACGTCTAAGACAAAAGTGCGCTCATCGATATGCTTTATTACTTGATGAGGGCCGGAGTACGGTTGCTCCAGTGACTTTTTGATAGAGTCTATTTAGCGGGAAACGTATTCGCAAGTAGCTAAGTCCCTGAAAACGAAAGGGCGATAGTTGACATGTCTGGAAGCTTGGATTGGGCGAATGGCATTGAACAGGCGACGGAGGTCGGTAAAGAAATCTACCGGAGTACAAACAGAAACAGGACAAGGATCAATGAATTTGCCTGGGATGCGAAGTGATGTCCCAAAGACTAATTCTGCTGGCGAGGCCGGAGGGTCCTCCTTGAAAGTCGTTCGCAAACCAAGGAGTATGGTCGAAAGTACTTTTGGCCAGGAGCACTATAGAAGGCTTCAAACAGTGTACATCTGAGAGAAGCCTTGAGCGTGCACTGCATACGCTCTACCATGCCATTTGATTTGGGGTGGTAAGAGGTCGTATGAATTTGATGGGCTCCTAGGAGGCGAGATAGTTCACGGTGAAGCTCAGCCTCGAGTTGCGTGCCCTAATCGGTCGTAATTTCAAGCTGCGGGATATCCAATTCTCAACGAGAGCACGGGCGAAGGTTGCGGCTGTCATGTCACGTACTGGTATTGCCAGCGGCCAACGGGTGTGGTGGGTCTATTATAGTTAGACAGCGTTCAAAATTTTCAGCGCGTGGCACTCTGATCATGTTCAAATGGATCTGGTCGAATCTTTGATCCAGTGCTGTGAAATTTCCTAGCTCCGCCAATGTGGTAGCGATAAAGTTTTGACTTTTGGCAGGGGATGCACTGCTTGGCCCACCAAAATATGTCTCTAGGAAGGCTTGGCCAAAAATATTTGAGGGCGATGTGGTTAGCAGTAGCATGCCCACTTGAATGCGACAAATTGTGAGCTGCGTCGAATGCTTGTTTGCGTGGTGAGACTGGCAAGTATGGCACGATAGTACTGTCGTGTTTGGTGCAAACCGATGAATAACCGTTGAGCTCGAGGCGTCGAAGCTTGAAACGAAAGATAGCTAATAGGTGCGGTAGCTGTTCATCTTCCTCTTGCTCAGCGCTAATGGTGCTGAGGTTGAAGGCGTTGGCTACAGTGTTTTTTTCCCCAGGTGTGTATTCCAGCTGGGAATTAAACTGCGATATAAAATCTAATTGCCAAATCTGCCGAGGCGACGCTTTTTCCGATCGTTGCATGAGTGAGCGGCTGATGATCTGTATAGGTGGTGAACTGCCTGCCTTCGAAAATGCGCTGAAAATGCCTGATTGCAGCGAATATGGCTGGAAGCTCCCGGTCGTAGGTCAAATATGTCTGCTTCGCATCTGAGAGCTTTCTCGAGAAGAATCCTATTGGGACGTAAGTACCATAAGTTAGCTACTGATCCAAAACTGTGCATCTGGTGGTGTTGGATGCATCCGTGCGTGAACGAGCCGCTGAGTGGGTGAGAGAGTTGTTGCAGAAGCTATAGCCTGTTTGCAGTACATGAAAGAATCTTTGGCCTGCTCGGACCAGGCAAGCTTAGCTTTCTTTTTCGTAATTCCTTTAAGTAAGCCGGTGAGAAGAGCTCGCAACAAAGCAGCTTGTGGAATGCAGTGCCGGTAAAATTTCAGCATTCCAACAAAACATCTAAGCTGCGTAGTGTCCTTGTATCTTGTGAAGTCGATGATGGCCTGGGTCTTTGGCAGAAGTGGGCAAAACCCTTCTTACGATGCGTGATAGCCAGAAAATGTTACCTGCGGCTGGGCGATCTGACATTTAGTCCAGTTATTTTGGAGGCGTGCTTCGTTTGAAGTCGAGAGAAGTTTAGCGAGGTGCGCTTGATGCTCTTTGTAGCTGGCTGAGCCGAGGAGAAGATCATCCTGAGACTTACGCACGAATGGTAGATTTCTGAGGACATGATTAATTGTACGCTACAGGGTTTGAGTCGCATTCTTCAGACCGAGTGGCATGCCCAAAACTCGAACAATCCAAAAGGCGTCGTGACTGCTGTCTTTTCAATATCTTCCGGTGCCATCGGGATCTGGTAAAAGGCTTTGTGAAGGTCGACGACCGTAAACACTTTGCCTAGAGCATCCTGCAGCAAGTTCTCTATTACTGGAAGCGGGTAACGGTCGGGGCGGATGTTTGCGTTGAGCTGGCGATAGTCACCCCCATTGTCCTTCAACACCATGTGAAGAAGGCCAGCTCACTGACTCGCTGAGGGGTGGATGATTTTTCGCTCTAGCGATTCGCTGATTTCCCTTTTAGCTGTCGTTCACCTGAGAGATGACGTGGCCGGGCAAATACTGGCGGGCCACTAGTAACGATGTGGTGCTAAACGGGTAGATTAGGAATGTGCACCATCTCTTCAGAGCGAGCAGAGCTTTTGGCGAAATTGTCGATAAGCTTTGTTTAGACCTCTTTTAGAGATTCGTGAGGCATGATTTTGGGTGCAGCAATAATAAAAGAGTGCACTTCCGGAACTGGACCAATAGAGCAAGGTGCTAAAAGGCTGGTGAGACCCTCTAGCAAGCGGTGATTTCAGACATCTATGAGAAGTCCGTGGTGTTTCAAAGCGTCTACTCCAAGCATTGTCGTCTTTACGTTTGCGATGGTAAAACCCAACTGAAAAGGGCGGAGTAAACTAAGGTTTAAGCTGAGTTGTCTCACTCCCAAGGTTGCAATGGGCGTTTTGTTGGTAGCAGTAAGAGTCAAACGCTGTTTTTGAAACGGTTTCTTGATAATGTTTTTAGAAATGATAGAGAGTTCAGATTCTGAGTCAACGAGAAATCGGACCGAGGAATTGAAAGCTAATATCTGAAGGCGGCTTTCTTAAGAGTTGCCGGTGACGGCCGCCCAAAGTATCGCCAGCTTCTTCAGTTTTCCTGAGATGGCTGTGCCTGAACGGAGAAGAAACAAGGGTGCCTGCAGTGTTGCACGCGTTCGCCGTGTCTCATGTGATACCAACAGTATCCTGCTCTTTCGCTGGGGCCTGGTGCAGAGGAGTGGGCCTGAGGCTTACGGCCGCTGCCTGATACTGAATGGCTTCTTTGATCTGGATCTCTCGTATTTAATAAGAGCCCGGGAGTGATGTTCGTCAGTTGAGCGATGACCTGTCGCATTGCAGATAGCTGCTACTAGAGCAGATCGGATGGAGGCTGCGGAGATGCATAACCATACGAAGGCGTTGAAATTCGAAATTGAGAAGTCACCATGACAGCTGGTCCTATTTCATGAGCCTCATCAGCTAAAACAGCGAGCTCTTTGAGTGTCTGGCCTTCTATAAGAAGAAGCATGCGGCGCGTCTGCTGAGGTTAAAAGATCTAACCACTTGATTCGAAAAAACGTCATGTTCAACACGTGTGCTGGCAAGTGCCCACATGTGGCGCAGTAGTAGTGACGGCCTTTTATCCCCGAGCTCTACTCCAGTCAAGAGCTTATGGAGCTGCACGTCTGGTGAATCGGTGATGCCCGAAACTATGGCTTTCTTCAGCGTGTTATAATTGTCTGCCACCGGTGGCGTACGGAGAATTTGAGAAATGTCCGCAACTGTTTCAAAGTCCAGTGCTTTGACAATGAGGTTAAATTTGTTGTCTCCGATGCTATTATGTGCACATAAAATTGTGACTCAACCTGGAAAAACCATTGTTCGGGACTCAACCGCTAAAATGACGGCAATTCGCAGCTACTCACGAACCTCACCTGTTGCTGCCCGGCGGGCTTTGGAGCCAAATGATCTCGTTCCTCGGCTACGATCTGCTTGGCGTGGTTCTCCACAGTCATTTTGGAACTTGCTGATGATTTACTTAACTGCAATTGCGAGTGCTTTTGGAATTACCGTCTGACATAAGCACTGAATACAATTCACACTGCCGAAAGAGTTCACTGTATTTTACTTTTCTGTTGTTTTTTGTATTAAATATGGAATCTACAATTTACATTTCACAAGATACCAGTTAGACTAGGATGAATGTAGAATGAAAGGCGCGTCTTGCTGCCCGTGCCATAAATTACAACATGCTGCGACGCATGTATCGCAACTCTTTTTTCACTCGGCGCTCACTGCAACGAATGACGATCAAAAGGAAAATGCATCTATGATGCCTGAAACGATTGTCCACACTCTGCATGCGTGTGTGTTTGCATCTCACTCAAGGCACGCAAAAATCTTCCTTGGTATAAGTCTTTGTTTACACCGAGACTGTGAAGGCAGAGGTGCTACAAATATATTATTCGTTGCTGGTGAATGCATTTCTGAGAAGTTTAGTACAAAACCATTCTGACGTGAGTGTAGGTCTGTCTACCCAACTTGTTTATGAATTCGAAATATAATTGATTTGGTCCACTCTTTTTTGGCATACTTATTACCGGAAGAATTTCCAAGGGGGAAAATATTACCCGGAGACTTCCCAAATTCCCCTCTAATTGCCACCGCTTTATTGCGGCTACTCTGGCGGAGGCTCCACTGACCCAATCTAGTTCACCCGAAGATGAGTGTGGGCGCCACTCGTCCGCTTTTCCGAGCCTCCCAAGGGGTCACCCGAACGAGAAGACGACCTTCCGGAGCGAAATTATCACTTGTACACCTAACCGCGAGGATCACCTTCTAAGAACCTTACCGCTCGGAATGAGTTCGAGTATAACACCACCACGCAAAACTCTTAGTTCCCCACATAAGGGCGACTGAAATTACGCCCTCCTTATCTCCTAACACCGAGACCCCGAGCTAGAGCTGAAATGACACTAACGTTCACTACACTCGCCAAACACTACCACCTCAATTAATTTTCCCAGGTCTTCCTGCCTAGTCACCGCCTCGACAAAAGAGTTCCCGAGCCGCACTCCTTACAACTTAAAAAAAAAGGTTAAGTATTTGTGTCGCGAGAAGAGAAAGAAAAGAATGAACAATTAAAACTACGTTAATTTTATTTCGACTCAACGTTTCAACAATTTAAATATTTAAGGAAAGCCACTTACGTTTAATCCCTAGCCTAGTAAAGGGGCCGCTTCCGTCCGCTCGAAATTTCCACCGTCGTCTAGTTTTCGTGTGTTAATAAACTTGTTACTGCCAGCTCCAATTCTCCGGCAGAAAAAAAAAAACGTTCGCTGGACAATCGTTCACTTTTCGATGGACACTCGTTCACTTTTTTTTCCTTGAATCCACTCGTTGGATTGACTGTTTTCCATTCCTTGATGACTCGCAGCTCCACCGTAGCTCGCACTTAAAACCTTCACCGAACAAAGAGGGCAGCGCGCCAATCTTCCCGGTTTAAATACTCTCCCGGGTTAGCGTTTTTCCCTTCCATCCACCGGGAAAAACTTGTTTTGAGTGCTTTTGCTCCGTTGAAGCGGGTAATTCTACTCATCATACGTTCCACTTGGTAGCGATCCTATTGGGAATCGACTGTACTACGCGCTGAATGTGCTGAATGCATTTGACTGACAGCTCAAACTGTCAGTAACGTTTGTTTACGTCGCGTCAAAAAGTAAAGATTTTTTTGCGAGACCTATTGCGTTCTCAACGTTAGTTGAACTGATTCAACAGATTTGGATAAACTTGGGGACTTTCCGTAGTGTTGAATAACACCTTCAACTTTGACAACTAAATTACTTTCAGATTGTACGATGATTGGTTCGCTCGCAACGCGAGGATGTGGACTGATAGACAGTTTGATAATTGTATCCTGTAGAATTTGGAAGAGGGACGAGGAAAGCATACAGGAGACGTTGTGATCAATTCAATTTCCTCGATAATGACTTTAGTGTGATTCATTGTTATGGACTTATCATTAGGAGATTCTTGAGGTAAGCTATTCCATTTTGGCGCACGTACTCACGATATATTTTGTTACCGGGCAGTTGCCTTCATTAGGCAAAGAAGAAGGCTCTGAAGGTGTGACATAGCAAACACACTCAACATTGTAAAGTCGCTGGATCCACATCGAATGCCTGATTTATACAACTTCGAGTAAGCATCTTCGCACCCTTCAATCATCTTCACTGCCTTCCTGAGTTGATTGGTTATATGACCGTACTTTTGCAGCACATCCCTTGAATTTCAAGCAAGTGTCGTTGCAATTGCAGGTGGTGGTACTATCGCCTGTGTATTTTTCACTATGACTATGCAAGAACTGGCAACGCAGTTTTGTAAATTCCGACTGGGCAGCAAAAGAACGATGAGCTTGCCTTTATACTTGCCAATGCTTTGGCATACAATGCTATTGCTTTATCCAGCCTGCCAGTGAGGGGAAGCAACTTGATCGAAGTATTGTAATACTTAGGATCGCATAATACATAATTATGTAGCATCACTTCATATTTAGCTCAAAATACATTCTGCTTTGGAGACTTGCATCAACGCAACAAGGAAGAAGTGAAATTGGTCCAATGAAACATTCGTTGCAAATTCATTGTATAGACTCGCTGCCATGAAGTGTTGGCCATATCGGGAACAAGATCTGGCGATTCTGTATTGGACCCAGCAGTTTACTTTGTTCGAAACTCGATCAAATACGTCTAATATTCTTTAGGCATGAAAGCTTCAATTATGGAATGTAAAACAACTGTTGATAATATTTCCACTATTCGAATGGAGTATTGCTGCAGCTCAGCGTCGATTATCGCATCTAATTTCTTCAGAATTTGAGGTAAACGCTCACTGACTGGGTTGAGTTTTTTTTCCAAGCAATCGTTGTGGATCAATGTCTATAGATGATGTAGCCTCCTGTTTGAAGTCTTAAATACCAAATCGTTTCACTTGCAACTGCAACGATAGTGCTGCTAACGTTTCGCAGAGCAGAACTGAATTTTCCTTCGAGTATACGCAATCGTCCGTTATAATCCCTTCTATCAATTGAATAAAGCCCGGCGCGAATTGTAGGTTCAGATAATTTCACTCCACATTTTGTGTACCGTGCAAGTTCTTTGTGGCGCTTTTCGTTGCCAACAGAAGAGTAAATCAAGCTTCCTAAGTGCAAATTGATGAGGTCCATAAATATTGGAGGGAGCTGGATATTTTCAGTGTGAGAACACGAAATCAACCCTGTCAATATGCCCAAAGCCTGGCTTGCAGCCATGTGATGTTCTAATACCAGACAAGAGGAACACAATTCCAATATGAGATTCGGTTCCCCATTCAATAATGTATGATGAGCTACAGGGTCTTCCGTCGATGTGAGAACAACAGTAAGAACCAAACTTTGTTTTCAATGCTCCATTAGGCCATAAATGCAATATCGATTAATGTTTTGCACGACAATTCGGTCAATGTATTAATAATGGCGATAACAAAACTTTCCGCTGGATTTAGGTTTAAATGAGAGCTTTAAGTTTAAATGAGAGCTACTGTGTTTGCGTCACGATACATATGACGTAAGACTGGAATCAATTGTAATTTCATACTTATCGGGGTCTCAAGCAATTCAATCATTGAACCGACTTTTGAGAACATACTGATGGCAAATGTTTTATATTGAGCTGCGAATTGGACGCTTGCATATATAGCCGCTTCAACTTCAACCGTGTTATTACTATCCAAAGCCCGACGAATCGAATGATGTACTTGTTGCTTCTCAGGGATAACTCGGCCCACAGCTCCTAGAGTCCGCCAACATTGCATTGGAATAGAGCAGGATTACAGTGCAAGCCTAATGACGATGCAATTGCGTTGCTCGACTACATGTTTTGCCGCATATCTCACATTTGAATTTATCTGTATGTAATATTTGATGTCCTCTCAAACCGTCTGCACTAGAAAATGATTTGCCGCATATGTTTACTGGATGACGAAAGTTTCCGCTACCGTGTGTATTTTGCAGTTCATTTTGAGCTCGCGTTGGTTCTTATTGCCTTTGACGCTTGCTGCTGGTTGCGTTGTCCATAATTGTGGCGTGCAAATCCGAAGTGACATAGCTACTTGAGTTTACTTACATAAAGTTACAAAGCAAAAATAAGGATGTGGCTTCCTGTTCGTATTTTAACCAATTATTGGACTTAAAATTATAATGTGGCTTCCTTTCCGTAATTTAACTAGTAGTTCGTTCGAGAATGGAAATTTAAATTACTTGCTAACTGTTACATCATCGGATTATCAAAAAAAATTAATGAAGTGAGCTACATCTGATACACCACCTTCCACACACAAAAAACATTCCCATGCATCTGCAGTTAATTTGCAAGATGCAGAAATCCGAGATTCAGGTAAAATATTTCTAGAAAATGCTAAAAAGCCAGACGCGGTGTCAGCAATTATGAAATTATAAAGTTTGCTATGAGAAGTAACTTCTCTCTCAGTTGTCGCGTAATAGTAATATACGATCATGGTACCGTGTGCTACTAATAAAAAGTGATATTCAATTTAAATAAAAAACCGTTGTTCTTATTTGTTATTCCCGGTGGAAATTTTTATTTTTTCGTCCGCTCGGCCCACGATCACATAATTGGCGCAGTCGGTGAAACATAAGTAACGCGAATTAAAAACCGTTTTACTATTCGGTCGATACAAAAATATATCGGCAAAGTGAAATTGCGAATCGGTGATAACCAGCGATTTAACATAACAGCATTAAACTATCCCCTTTAAAATTAATTATTTCAAGCAAAAACAGCAAAATCAAGGCCTTGAAGCTGTTTAAAATCTCCGGTGAGGCTGCCGGATCTCTTGCTATTAACAAAAGGTGTATAAACTCAAATAAACTAATTGAAAGTGTGATAGTGCATGCAAAACAGAAGGGAGAAGCGGTATGCTATTTTCACCGTAATTAGAATAGAATCAATGATGGAAGCAAAGATCTACGAATTGGAACAGAAGCTTCGCGCAAAAGAGACGGAATAAAGGCAACTTGCAGCAGCAGTACAACTACTGATTAAGAATAGCAGTAGAGACGATCAAATTAGCCATTTGACCGAAGCCATTAATCAAATGACGATATCTCAAAATCATGGATTGGACCCATCTCACAAAATCATGAAAGAGATACGGCGCATGACGACATTTACTGGGACAGGTGATATCTCAATCAACTCCTTCATCAGCAGCACCGAATTCTATCCCAACGGTATCGAAGATCCAGTATTAAAACGAGTAGCAACACGGCACATCTTTTTGAGAAGATCCAAGTAGCAGCGAAGGACGTTGTGATCAATATAAGGGAGCCAAACGATTGGAACGCCATCAAAAAAGCACTACAACTACGCTACAAACCCGATACAGAGCCATATAAAATTTATCGTATGATCAGCGACCTTAGAATTAACACAGTAAGTGATCTAGCATTAAGTTTACAAAAAATTAAATACAAAAAAGACGAGTTATGTATTTACTACAAGGATTCCCCGTACGTAGATCTTAGTAATGTTGACGCGATTCTTGTCAACACTGCTAAAGAAATGGCGCAGGGAATCCTTCTGGATAAAATAATAGAAATACATGACATTGATATTATAATCAATATTATGACAAGTAGGCGTTTCGAAAATTCAAACATAAGATATGAGTACCGAAAAGTGAAAAGTGATTGTGAAAAGAGAATGTTCGGGAGTGATCGCGATAAAAATTCGAATAGTAATAAAAATAATCGATATTCTGATATTGAACAATCTAGTGGACCGGGACAATCTAAAAAGTCTAACGAGAATAGACAGAACCGAAATACAAACTTAACTAATAACCAATCAAACAACTACTTGGGTCAATATCGGAACCTAACAAACAATTTCGACGGACAAATCCGTTCTATTACAAATTCTGGACAACAAAGTAATAATCGTTATCCAGAACCAAATAACCAAACTTTCAACAGAATCTCTGGCCAACGTCGGCAATTGGGCCAAAACAGGTTTGCCAGAAATGAAAATTTCGTTTCAAATAGGCCAGAACCTATGGAAATTGATAACCTTGAAAGAGTTCAGTCGCGAAATTCATCGCAAAATTTCTCTCCGGACATTGTTGACAAAAATACAAACCCCATTCTATGCGAAGGAGATCAAAATTTTCTAGAAGTTAATAATAATAATAACGAGTCCCTGTTTTTTCAAAACTAGCCTTGGACATTCTTCCCATGATAAAAATAACGATAAATAAAAACGAGTTTACCGCCCTTATCCATACCGGATCATCATTTTCAATAATTAATGAAGCAATTGATTATTTTAAGAAAGTGCCAATTAAACCCATTGTATTCAGCACAATTACAAGCAAAGATATAATAAAGTATGAAGTGCATACATTTGCTCCTAGGGAATTTAAGCTACTATCCGCAGCCAGAATAAGATGGAAAGTCAAATCCTTATGGAGAAGAAAATACCAGTTCATAATTGGTATGGACCTTCTTAATACATTAGAAACCCTAATTGATGTCGAAGACAAAACCATTTCCATTCACGGACAAATCATTAAATTCATAAATACCCCATACACTCTAAATGAAATTTGTTCATTAGAAAGTACCTAAAATAATTTTTTAGAAAGACTTAAACTAGAACATTTGAATGAAGAGGAATATACGGAAATTACAAAGTTGATAAAAAAGTTTGAAGGTATTTTTTATAAAGAAGGAGACATATCAACAAGTACTCCATCCATTGAGCACGAAATTAAAACAATCACAGATGCTCAAATAAACGCAAGACTTTACCGGTACCCCCTAAGTATGAAGAGGAGGTACGCAGACAGATAAAAGAGATGGAATCGCAAGGAATAATTCGAAAAAGTTGTTCAAAATACTCAAGTCCATTGATTGTAATTCCTAAAAAGAGTGACAACTCAGGAAATAAAAAGTTTCGGCTAGTGATTGACTACCGAAAACTTAGTGAGGTTACTGTACATGACAAATATCCTCCACCAAATATTGATTCTCTGTTAGGCAAACTTGGTAGAGCTCAATATTTTTCGACGATAGACCTTGCCAAAGGATATCATCAGATTTTGGTGAAGGAGGAGGACAGGCATAAATCGGCCTTTGT
Source organism: Odontomyia ornata (assembly GCA_963969285.1). NCBI lineage: Eukaryota > Metazoa > Arthropoda > Insecta > Diptera > Stratiomyidae > Odontomyia > Odontomyia ornata. Next base: position 190,683,126 of record OZ017741.1, on the reverse strand, counting down.
AACTCCCCATGGTCTTTACGAGTTTGTAAGAATGCCGTTTGGTCTGAAAAACGCGCCAACAACATTCCAGAGACTCATGAATGAGGTGCTCCGAGAATTCATCAATAAAACCTGCGTCGTCTATCTAGATGACGTTCTCATATTTAGTACCTCATTACAGGAGCACATTAACGCAATAACAGACATTTTTAAAGTTTTTAAAGAAAATCGACTCAAAGTTTAAATTGACAAATGCAATTTTATGTAAAGAGAAACCAGTTTTTTAGGACATATTATTACTAAAGAAGGTATAAAACCTAACCCCGGAAAGATTAAAATTATCGAAGAATTAAAATTACCTCGAAACGAGAAACAGCTCAAAAGCTTTTTAGGACTAACAGGCTATTATCGTAAATTCATAGGAGATTACGCCAAAGTCGCACAGCCTAAGTCGAAATTTTTAAGAAAAGATTGCAAAATAAATACAAAAGATCCGAATTATATCGAAGCATTCGAAAAACTTAAGACACTAATAAGCTCGCACCCAATTTTGCGTTTTCCAAGTTTCAGCAAGCCTTTTCAGCTCACCACAGATGCCTCAGATTATGCAATAGGCGCCGTTCTTTCACAAGAGGGTCACCCTGTTTGCTTTGCATCTAGAACACTAAACTGTCACGAGCGTAACTATTCCGCGACAGATAAAGAATTTTTAGCTATAATATGGTCTGTGGGATATTTCAGACCATACTTATATGGCAATAAATTTAAAATCCTTACAGATCAGCAACCAATCAAATATTTGCAAGCGAAGTATAAAGGCAAGGACCTCTCTCCACGACCCCAAAGGTGGTTATTGAAATTAGGCGAATATCAGTTTCACATCGAATATATCAAAGGAAAGGAAAATCGTGTAGCCGAGTTTCTGAGTAAATTGGAACCGTTGGAAGAATCTAAATCTATCAAATCCGATTCCCATAAAACAAACACAAATACATTTTCTGATCTGGGAACGTTTGATGCTACGATGGCAACGATACACTCAGTGGAGGAAGAACTCCTAGACCATATCCCCATCAAAGAAGAAATTGTCAATAAGTACAATACACAAATTATTCTTACGAACAATAAAGTATCAGAAATAGAATTTATGCACAAGAAGCGTATTATTTATATCGCCGAATGCGATTTTGAAAATCTTGGGGATATTCTTCGAAGATACATCCGAAAAGGGACCACTGGCATATATTCTGAACTATCAGATCATAAATACAATATCGTCCAAGAAAAACTTCGGGAACTATTCTCGAATGATAAACAAATTAAATTCATACGATGCTCATTTAGGGCTCAAGACGTTGAAACGGAGGTAGAAGCCGTTAAACAAATTTCACTTTACCACGTTCACGAAAGCTTACATTCCGGAATTTTAGAAACATTTAACAAAGTTAATGCAAAATATATTATCCGAGATTATTCGAACTCATTCATATTGTGATTAACCTATGCGAGGTATGTCAAGCCGTGAAATACGATCGCAAACCCATCAAAACTAAATTTAATTTGTCAGAAACCGCAGACGATATTAACCAAATAATCCAAATAGACCTTTTTACTATAATGAAACAATCCTTTCTCACACTATCGATAAATTCTCCGAATTTGGGTCCGCATACAGGTTGAACGATAGAAATCATGTGACATTAATAGAGATTATAGAGGAACATTTTGCACAAGTAGCCAAACCACAAAAAATCGTTGCAGGGAACGAATTTAATGGAGTACTAATGAAAGAATTTCTAGATACGGAAAACCTGGAATTACACTTAACAAAACCGCACAATAGTATAGGAATCGCAGACATAGAAAGATTTCATGGGACATTAGTAGAAAAATTTCGGATCCTAACGTATCAAAAACGAAAAATCTCTATCAAGAGAACAATGCAACAAGCGGTCAGAAACCACAATGAAAGGTACCATTCCACAATTAAATGCATTCCGAATGAAGTACAGTTCCATAAAATAAATTTCGAGAGTTCAAGAACACCTTAAAATCGCAAAGCAAAAATGGATTAAAAAAGCAAATAAAAATCGCGAAGACTACGAGGAAACTAGGACGACCGGGTTCATTAAAAATTACAAAGCAGCGAGATTGAAACACCAACCAAGATTCGTCAAAAGTAAACTTGAAAAAATACACCCGAGCAATATCAAAAGACCTTTGAAGCATAATTTGTTCTCCAGCGACGAAATTCCTAATGACAATACCGGAGAATTTCTAGAATTTACAGATGAGCAACGATCAATAATAAATAGCACACTAAATGAAAGCATAGATGATGACATATTAACTTCTGAATTCCGAATAGATATTACTAGGTGCGATATTAAAAGACTTCAAAATGATAAATGGCTTATCGACAAAATCATAGAATTCTATTTGAAACTTATTGTAGAACGCAGCGAAAGAGACAGTTCTCTGAATCCGCCCAAAGTATGTGCAATGAACACATTTTTCATCCCACGCCTTCTAAGGTCAGGTTACGAGTCTATCAAAAGATGGACGCAAAATATGAATATAATTGATTTTGATATCCTTCTGATACCAATCCATATCAATCAAAATTACTGGACCCTTAGTGTCATTGATTTTCCACAAAAAACGATCAAATATTACGATTCATTAGGAGTACCAAACCCACAAGTCTTGGAAACCATAAAAGATTTCCTGAAAGAAGAGTCTATTAATGAACGAGGAATACCTACTGACTTAACAGAATTTACCCTAGTTGATTTAGAAAACACTCCGCAACAAGATAACGGTAGTGATTGTGGCGTTTTCTGCTGTATCATTGCAGAAAGCATTTTCAAAAATCAGCAAATAACATTTACACTAGAAAATATCCCTTACATTCGGACAAAATGATACTCGAAATCATTCAAGGAAAATTATTAATCTGAGATTTTGACTATGTCATATTTCCAACCCTCTACAATAATCATTATCTAATTGAAATATTCAACGATTCTCTTACAGCAATTCCTAACACTCGCCACAATATTTTTTTTATTACTGATCCCTATCAACGGACAATTGAACATACAAAGGATTGAAGACACTTCAGGATTCACGCAAAACCAACTAAACAAAGTCGAAATTCCCTCAAAATCTAGTATCATCCTTCACATAATTAACTCCACCGAGATATTGAGAGTAATTAACGAGTTCAAGGTAAACGTGGAACATTTACAAGGTCAACATAGAGCCCTAATCTTGACAGAACTGCAACATTTAACTTTCAAAACTAAAACAATTACACCCGCAGACAAAAGACCTAAGCGAGGACTGATTAATCTAGTAGGTAATGCACAAAATTTTCTTTTTGGAACTATGGACGACCAAGACAGGAAGAACATTGACGAACATCTTAAGACAATCGACATGAATAACCACAACCTAATCAAAAACGTAAACCAGCAAATTGAAATTAACAAAAATCTAAGTAACACTATTAAAGCACATTGCAACTAAAGACCGTCCTACAATCACAAGTCAATTGAACAAAATTTTGAACAACAGTCATGAAAATAATTAATATTATGATCAAATATTTAAAATCCAAGTCCTTAAAAGTAGAATAGAACACATTCAAGACAACATTGCATCTGCAAGATACGGTATGTTACACCCCAACATTCTCTCCGACGAAGAAACAAATTGCAATTTGTAAGGGTTGGATTCTTTAAATTTTATAAAAATGTTCTCATTTTTGCTATTTAAATTCCGACTGAGTTCATTAATATCAAAATCAAAATGGTACTGCCAATAACAAACGAACAGAATAAAGAAAAAGATTCCCCAAATGAAATAGTTTTTAGAATAGAAAATACTCTGTACACATATGAAAGTGATAAACACTTTAACGAACAAAAAATAACGAAGCATTGTACCTACAAAAATAATTGTAAATTAGTCAGAAACCAAAATACAGAAATATTTGAATTTGACAGAGAAACAATTGTAATCAAAAACGCTAAAAATCTTATTTTAAATCAAACACGCGATGCTAGAAAAATAAATGTAACAGGAAACTTTCTCATGCATTTCAATAATTGTTCAATTGCAGCTCTTAATCACTATTTTTCAAAGACGATATACAAAATCAATGAAAGATTTTCCTATCCTTATATAAAGAATGTAAACTTCCCAGATAAATTGACTTTAGACGACATTGTTATCCAAAATATTCAAAACACAGAAAAAATCGAAGAACTGCAATTTAGTAAAATCACTAATTTTAGCATTAATGCAAGCTTAAGTATTATATTACTCATATTGATGGCATTGCTAATATTGTATTACATGAAACAGAAAAATCAAATTGTTAAAATTGAAAATAGGATTCAGGAGAATTCAAAGTCAAAGGGGGGAGAAGTTACATATGATACACCAAATTCCACACACAAAAAACATTCCCATGCATCTGCAGTTAATTTGCTAGATGCAGAAATCCGAGATTCAGGTTAAACTGACATCGCCTGGAAAACATTAGAATCATTTCTAGAAAATGCTAAAAAGCCAGACGCGGTGTCAGCAATTATGAAATTATAAAATTTGCTATGGGAAGTAACTTCTCTCTCAGTTGTCGTGTAATCGTAATATACGATCATTGTAACGTGTGCTACTAATAAAAAGTGATATTCAATTTAAATAAAAAACCGTTTGTTCTTATTTGTTATTCCCGGTGGAAACTTTTATTTTTTCGTCCGCTCGGCCCACGACCACATAATTAGTGCGGCTCGGTATTGCGTAGGTTAGACTCTTACGAAATCGCATACGGTAGTGTTTGGGGTGAGCAACGCTATGGAGTCTCAATGTTCACCCGTAACATACTTTCTTGTTGCCAAATGTTCAGGATGACTTTGTGAATAGCTTTATAAACACTGCTGTCACAATATTGGATGAAATTCATTGGAATCTCATTGATGCCCGGTGCTTTATTATTCTTACGGGCTTTGATGATGGAACAAACTTCATTCAGAGTTGGTGGGGTCAATGTTCTGGAGCTATGCGGAAGATTAAGGAGGTACTTGAAATATGATACCCATCTTTCTTGAATCTCGGTTTCATCAGCGATGATATTGTCTATGTCATCATGACAGAACGTGGTTTTCGGCTGATAACCACCTTTCTGGCTTTCCACTATTTTGTATGCTTGTCTTGTTGCTTGCTAGACTTACATCTATCCATTTTAATTGGCTATCATAGTCTTTTCTTCTTAGTTTTGGGTGTTCTTCCACGTCATCTGCCTATCCCGCTATTAATATTGCAATTACAACATCTGATAATGAAAGGTATCATCCAGACCTTCAATTTGATACATTTTTTGACAATCTTTGGTGAATGCAATCTTCAGGGGTCACATCCTTACATACGGAGCCCCCCTTGAAAGCTTTTGATGGCTGCACCTCTTCTAGTTCCTAAGACAATTTTTTCTGATGTACTTGATTTGAGAAAACCAAAAAAGTAGATATTTATCTACCTAGGCGACAAAAGTGAAATGTCATCGCTGCCATCACTCTCAAATCATGTGGTGACTTCAGAAACAACATTTTGTATGAAAATTCTGTCATCAAATTTCAATTTTTCTTCTTTATTTTCTCAAAAAATTAAGCCGTTCTGCATTAATATCCACAAGAAAACTGTTATCTTCACCAAATTTAATTATGTCAAATGTCACAAAATCAAGCCTCCTAAACATATTTGTACCGTAAATCAATTAAAATACTTTTCAATCATTTTGATGCACATCATCCTTTGATAACTGAGAATGTAGCTCTGAATTTTTGTTATTTCTTTGAACAAAAAATAAACAAATGAATGATAAAGCTCAAAATTCAAGATAAAGGTCAAATGCTTCATTAATGTTTCTTTCTATTCTTGTTCTCAATGCTGACATTTCTTATTCGTTCTCGTTATGTTGATGGCTTGAGCATTCCAATAAAATTTAAATGTAAGAGTATTTGTTCGTTTAGGGGATTTTTAATTTCAAGTTAAACCATAAAGCTTCAGTTCAAAATAACAGTACACTACTTATAATCACACAAAAATTAAATTAACGTGTCAGAAAATCTCTTTTGCTAATTATTTAAGCATAACAATATATATCCGTACCTATTGTCTCAATTATTCCTGCAAATACTTAGCAAATCATTTATCCATTAATTCTATCCAAATATGCATTAACATATTATAACAGATTATATGAACACAATCGTATCCTTTAACAATATACTTAATCCATTCCAAGGTCGATTATACGAGTACACAGAATTTTGGCTGTTTTAATGAATAATCACTGCCCACGCATCAATACAACCTGTATTTGGATCATATGTGCACTCGATGAATTATCTGTGCCAACTTTGCACCAGGAACATACAAGTACACTACAATGTAGCTCAGATTATGCCATTGCAATCGAAACACTTGTCAAGGTGAGAAAATAAGAACAACTCGTTTGGGTGCGTTCTTCCATACAGTTTGGTATTATCTTCAATGCAACGCCAGCTAGATGCGGTGAGGAGAATCAAATCAAACTAGATCGCACTGATGCAGCAAAACCACCAAAGATCAATTTTCATGGACCATTGTGATATTGTAATTATTTCTATGTTTGCTTATTCGACAGTTCTATTTATTAATTATGGGGAAATGAGACACAATATACCACTCCCAACTACTTCGAGCTTCGACTGTTTAAATGCATTTTATTTCTAATTCTTCCCATAGTGGTTTCAAAGTTCTCATTGTGGTTCTAAGATGTTGCGAGTGCTATATAAGCTTTGGTGCTGGCTAAGATCTTCACAGTTCAGCATCGAATTCAACTGAATCACCAAAAGCCAAACCAAAACCAACCATCAAGATGTTCAAATATGTAAGTTGTTCTTTAAGGATGTAAGTTGGATCAAATTTTCAATTCATTACTTTCCAGTTGCTTTTCGCTTGCCTTCTCGTATTTGCTGTTGCTTCGCCAGCCGTAGTGACTTCACCATTTGTCTCGACCTATGCAGCAGGACCAATTGCCACTTATGCTGCTCCAGGTGTCTACACTCCTGTCGGCTATTCTTCAACCTTCAATGGCTTCGTTCGTCCTTATGTTGTCTAAAGGCGTCATTCATATGAAGAGGCAACACTCGGTGAAATAAATCCGAAGTAACAGCAAGAAGCATCTTTCTTTCTCTTTCATGTTTCTGTTTGTTTGAAAAATAAACTCTTCTTGCAAGACGAACATTTATTTTGAAATCACTGAAATTTAGTTTTAATTTGAAATGCATTATTTAAGGATGGAAAATACTTGCTAGGTCTAAAGTAAACCGGAATTGGTATAGTATACCTTATAACCTAACCATTGTGGATTGTTTCCATGAAATTATCAATATGAATGAAACTGAGTAAAAAAGTTCCTAGAAATGTAAAAAGGATTTACGTACGCTATATTTATACACTATAGTTGGAAGGAAAATGGAAGCAACAGGAACATTAATCTGCTTGAGCATTAATCTCGATGGTTAATGAATTGTTGCGTAGTCGTAGTCCTTGGAAACCACTAATAAGGTTCAATGTGCAAGAAAAGTCGATTCGTAAAGTGAATTTTTTAGACCAGTATACAAGATATAGCAAATTTTAAGATGATTAGCTTTTTATTCATTATGTTGAGTAGATAGTGACATGTTTCAGTAATAATTTAAAACTGAGTGAGGCAGCGCTGTACCTATGCTGCCTTCGTGGTTAACAATTTTTTTTTTCTGAAAAAACTTTTAGAAAAAAAAATAACCGATTTCGATTTTATGGAAGCGGTGCTATATCATTTTTCCCCGATTTTTTTTTGTGATGGTGCAGATGATGGAAGTATTTATGTTGAAATGGGGAAATTCATTTGGCACATAAAATTTATTTCATCCTTTTTAGGGCATTCCGAAATCGAATATTTTTTTTTCTAAAAGCTTTTTATTTCACCCTTTTTAGTGGCAAATTTTTTCATTTCAAACCATTCAAAACTCAGGTTTTTGAATACATTGTATCATGGTCTCTTATATTAAAATATAATTTTTTACCGCAATGCAAAAGGCACTACGGCTAAAATCTGCAGCGTTCATAGGAATTGAATTTAACTCTGGTACACTTAATCCATGATCTCATCAACGTCTACCTTGATTTTAGATTTCATAATAATCCAATATGAATTGTAGCTTTGAGAAATTTTCGAATTTTGAACTTTGCCTAGCCGCCATTTTTATATTCTGACTTGACCCTGAGGTGCTTGTTTATCGTTCAACTTTTTCGACCTTTGCGCGGCCGCCATTTCGTTTCTAATTGTTCGACTTTGGATTTTTTATTGTGAGCTTTATCACACAATTGAATAAATCTTTGTACTAGTTTTGGTACAAACTGGAGCTGTACTTTGGACGGAACAGAAATATTGCTGGAAATTGAAGCAAAGCTGCGATTCCCAGGCACAAATTTTTGTTATATCCTATGTAGACTCACACATACAACCAACCTCACACATACATATATATATATATATATATATATATATATATATATATATATATATTGTAATGAATCATGCGACGCCGCTGGCGACCACTACTAACACACCTTGCTGCTAGGTGGCTTGTCATTTCACGTGGTTGTGACGAGCGCACATCCCACGTCAATTTTGTCGTGGGATGTCAAGAGGAATTGACAGCCACATGGCAGTGAAGTGTGCACGTAGTGGCCGCCACCCAAAAAGAGTCGGGTTGCACATGTTCGGAAGAATCAGTTTACGAACCAACCGAAAAGGATATTGCTGGATGAAAGAGCAGCCCGTGAAAATTCACCATCTGATATGCATCATGGGGTTAGCGATTCAGTTCTATTCAAAGTGCCATTAGAGGATCGATTGGCAGTTGGTTCATCAACGATTATCAAACGACGAAGGCTAGCATGTTAGTGTTAAAATACTAAATATTAAAAGGGCAAGTGCAGTGTTCACGATGTCGTAGGGTAAAAAGAGGAATACGTATGAAGAGTTGGACGAAACGGAGATTGGCTATACCTGTGGAGATCATAGTTTACTCCGAGGTGCTCACACGCCCCAAGAGTTTCAAATCCAACCGAAAAACAATGAATTGGATAACTCTGGTCCTTACGTAACAGAAGATTGCGGGGTAACTACTGAAGATGCTACTATCATGAAAGCGCATGAAACACTCAGATACGAAACGTCTTTAGAGAATTATAAATGTACACTTTCAAATGCTAATTGCTATAAATGTGACATATGCAGTGAATTGTTCCCTGGATTGCATAGCTTAAAAGCCCATGCAGTCTCGCATAATAATTCGGGTATTTATAAATATCCTATTTGTAGTAAAGTATGCACTAATCGAATAGTTTTTAGGAAACATATGAAATGGCACTCGAATCCTAATGTATATAAATTCGATCGATGTGATAAACGTTATGCGTCAGCGCAAAATTTGAAAGAGCATAAATTTTCCCATTCTGATTCAAATGCATGTGACATATGCGGTAAAACATTTGGAACAATACGATTGCTAAAGACTCATATCGAATTACATAAGAATCCCGAGCTCTTTAAGTGTGATAGTTGTGAGAAAACGTTAACCAAGGAAATTGGTTTGAAGGAACATAAATGTTCACATTCTGTTTTAAACAAATGTGGTGAGTGTGGTAAATCATTTGCTAACTTACGGTACTTAAACACCCATATCGCGTTGCACAAAAATCCCAACCTCTATAAGTGTGATAGCTGTGAGAAAACGTTTAAAACGAAATTAGTTTGAACGAACATCAATTTTCACATTCTGATTTAAACGATTGTCATAAATGCGGAAAATCGTTCTGTACAATGCAAGCATTAAGACTTCATTTGGTCTTGCATAAGAATCCGGACCTCTATAAATGTGACAAACGTGGAAAATCCTTTAAGTCGGAGCGAGGTTGGAAGATACATCAAGTTTCACATTCCGAAACCATTATATTTTGAAGAAATCAACTTTGATGTACAGACCATTACGACTAAAACATCCACTTTTTTAAAATTGCAAATAATGCACTAGTAGATCTACCTGCCCCAATTAATATTTCAGCTTGAAGAAATTTTGGGTCATTATTAGGACTATGTTTAATTGTACAAATTCTTACAGGATTATTTTTAGCAATACATTATACAGCTGATATTAATATAGCATTTAACAGAGTAGCCATTATTTGCCGAGATGTAAACTACGGCTGATTATTACGAACTCTTCACGCAAATGGAGCATCTTTCTTTTTTATTTGCATTTATTTACATATCGGACGGGGTATTTATTACAATTCATTCATTTACATACACACATGATTAGTCGGAATTCGTTTATAGCAGAGTTTAGTTAGCAGTATCGGAAGAAAATAAAATAATAACGCTAAAGCATTAAATAGAATAGAAAACAAAGCATGATAGAATTGAATGTCGTGTGATCCAGGGGTTTTCTGGCTGTGTATAGACTAACAACATTTGAAATAACATAAAGTGTAACAACCATTAACTATTTATTATTTTAATGACTGCTATAATTTCTTGGTAGGGTTTATAGGTTTGACCCGATCAATAAGCTGTCAGTAGTTACTACTATTACTACGTGTATGTCAGATCACTTTCAACCAATGAGATGAAGTTGTTTCTGTTGCATCCTTCGCATGTTTCAGTATCTATAGCTATTAGTACCGCATTGAGTTAATAGTTCTACAAAACTTATAAATCATAATAATCTATCTATGAAAAGTATTTACACTGTCAGGCAAATTTTGCATGCAATAACTACATTAATCTCAGACTTACATAAAACGGTGCCTAATTCTAAGAGTTTCACTTCCGATAAATAGTCGTATGTTTATCCAACCGAACTGTTCTTGTTCATATTATTAAGAAGTTCAGCAGAAAAAAATGTTTCGAATAGGATAAAATTAAAAGCATTTCTCAAGCCAGCATATAAATGCACATCAATATCAAGCATTTACTGATTTACAGATAAGTTAAAACAGAAAGAAATAATAATTCAGTAAAAGATGTATTCCACTTACGAGTAGATGAGGTATTTTAAAACAAAAAAAAAAAAATTTCAACTTCTAGTGTTTGGAGGTATTGTAGATTACGCATATATTTTAGAGCTGGCTAATGTAGATCATTTGTTTTTTTTCGTTTATGTTATAGGTATATTTGAAAAATTAGTAAAATATGTTCAAAAGGTTGTCAATTGAAAATGAGTTACAGAAATAATATGAATTGCTAAACCGTATCAACGATTTTCCTTTCCAGTGGTTCCTTCCTTTCAGCGGGAAAAAGAGTGCATGGTAAGTATGCCGTCGCGAGGGTAGGGTTTGAGAAAATCCACTGAGGTCGGTTTCGCGTCGCGCGCGGTACGCGGTACCTTTGTTGTCTTGCCTTTTTATTAGCGTAGCTTTCGTCGGGTTGAGTTAGCGTAGTATATTTTTTGGTACCGCACCGGAAATTCGGGAACGCGAAGTAAAGATTAGATCTTTGTTCTTTGACTGGTTGTATAAAGAAATACGGAGTAACGTAAAGTAGGTTTCCTCTCCGTACGGTTTTGTTTTGGTGACGCGTTTGAAAACGGGCATGTATTGGTGGCTGAAGATTGTAAATGAGCGTAATCCATTTGGAGACCCGCGACCGAAATCCTCTCCGATCTAGCTGGCCGACAAGCAGCCACCGCGAAAATGGATTGCGGTGCACGGATTGGTTGACCGGTTGGTACCATCCGTTGGCACTACTCAAACTTAACGTCTAGAACCGATGAGAGGTCGGTTTCTCGTCCGGACTTAGACACATAAAATCATTACAAATGGCGCCCAAAGTGGGGCCCAAAACATCGTTAGGGGATAAAAGATTCGCGTCTTCTGACGAGTTGGTCCTTTGCGGAGGATGTAAGGTCCCTTGGTACTCGAGCCTCACAAACAGGAGCAGTGGAGTTGTGTGATGCACACTAGCAGTCGCTTCACGTGAGTTGTAGCTTCCGCTCTCCTTTGTTTGATTTTTTTTTCTTTCGCGACAGAATCCTTCCGATGTGTTGTCGCAGGTTAACCTCTGTAAGGACCTTCTATTTTCTTGATGCAACTGTCAGCCATATGGGGTCTCTCCTGTTGGCCTGGACTTTCAAGAAAATAGAAGGCTACCTTGCCTTTATGTCGCGGAATGATTCTACTTATTTTGTATGCGTGATAGACGAGTTGTATCGGTTCAACGTTCGGTGGCGTATGCTGGAGTTGCGGAGCCCGGAATACTTCCATTCGTCGGGAGTTTTGACCGCGTACAAAACTATTACGGTAGCTCTACCACTTGTCTCGTCTAGTCATTTAACGTAATTTAGAGACGGTTTTTGTAATGTATGGGGGTTTGGGGATAATTTTTGTAAATCGGCCGAAAGCACCCTTTCTTCGGCAGACTTCCACGCACTCTCGTTTCCCTTTGGAGGAATCGACTGCTGGATGGGAAAGTGTCTATCACATAAACTTTTTTTTCTATAGCTACGAAATAGCTCGCCACTATCGGCCACTAATCTAACATTAAGTTTTTTTGCATATATATACAGATTAGAAGTAGAAGTAGGATTAAGTTACATTTTTTTCTTCTTTCAGTAAAATATAGCACCAACACCGATATTAAACCCACACATGGCGACGAAACGGACACCAGATAAGCGTTGGACCCGATCCAAAGCGGTCCCACCCGCTAACTGCGGGATCTGCTTTGAAGACGTAGTGGAGGGTGTACACAGCGTGCGATTGGAGTGCGGACACCTGTTCCATCGTGCCTGTGTCCAACATATATATATATATATATATATATATATATATATATATATATATATATATATATATATATTAATATATACATACATATATATATATATATATATATATATATATATATATATATATATATATATTTATATATATGTATATTATTTATGTATATATATATATATATACACATTTATGTATGCATATGTATATATATACATATATGTATGTATTACATACATATATATATTGTCGCGTGTGTTGGTTCGCGGCCAATAATTTTAATGTTCTGGGAAGGTGAAAACGTACTGTCTTTTAAATTAAATTAAAAGAGTTTATTTATTTACTAAAAAAAAAATGCACAATCACTATTTTAACTATTTCACAATTTTAATTGGAATCTAATTTTCACTTGACATTTAAATTTCTAGCCCAATTTCCTACTAAAATCACTTCACATTCAAACAATCAATTTCGCCTGTACTTCGCGTATCGCAGTTTTCTATCGCGGTTGTAATGAATGATTCCCCCCATTTATTCAGCTCGCCTTTTAATAGGGTCTCTAATCATTTAACTCAGTTCTCGTACATTGGTGAATTAGCGGGAACATTCCAGCAGTGTAATGAATGGAGCAGTGATTCACTTTCAGATGTTGGTCATGCTTGGTGGGTTCTCGTGGTTTCGAGTAAATTCGTTTTGTTGATGTTCTTAATGGTTTTGAAAACAATTGCGACAGTAGCTCACAGAATTATTTGTACATGTAACACTGCCCCCACCTCAGTTCTTTTCGCCGCGAAAAGATGTGTCGCCGTTTGTAGTCAATTCTCCCTGGGTGTAATATGGGGCAAGATGGTCCAGATGCACGATGCGATATACGACGTCGTTGATTCGCTTTGTGACCCAGTATGGTCCCTCCCAATTATGTTGCAACTTTGGAGACCTACCCTTTTGCCGTTGCGGGTTATATAGCCACACCAAGTCATCTTGCTGGAAGCCAGTAGAATTTGCCTTGAGATCATACCTGGTCTTCATGCGGTCAGTAGCTGATTCGAGGTGTTTTCGCACTGTCCGCTGTATCTGGTTCAACCGTTGTCTTAGCTCACTTGCATACTCCGAGATAGTTTGGGGTTCCTCAGGGGGTGTTCCGAACTTTATATCGGCTGGCAGACGAATAGTCTTTCCAAAAATGACTTTGGCTGGGGCTTGGCCCGTCGATGCATGTTCGGCAGCTCTGTACGCCATCAAAAATAGTGGGATATGTCGGTCCCAGTCCCTTTGGTTCTCGTCAACCATCTTGGCCAGATGTTTATTGAGCGTGCCGTTGAAACGTTCAACCATTCCATCGGGTTGGGGATGCAGCGGTGTTGTCCTCGTTTTCCGTATTCCAAGTAGTTCACACATTTCGCCAAAAACTAGTGACTCAAAGTTTCGGCCTTGGTCTGAATGTAATTCGCAAGGTACGCCGTACCTACTGACCCAATGTAACACTAGCTGTTCAGCTACGGTAGTTGCTTCCTGGTTGGGAATGGGGTAGACCTCGGGCCACTTGCTGAAATAATCGGCTTCAGCCAGCGTGTATCGATTTCCCCATTCGGATTCAGGAAAGGGTCCAGCGATGTCAACAGCAATCCTTTCAAACGGTACCGCCACGTTAAAGGTTTGCAATTGTCCTCTCAGTCGTCGCTTTGGGCCTTTGATGGAAGCGCAAATTGTGCATCTGCGACACCAGTCCTCTACGTCTTCTCGAGCGTGGAGCCAGTAGAACCTTTCCAGCAATTTCGCTAAGGTCTTGTTAACACCAAGGTGGCCTCCCGAGGATCCTTCATGTATTTCCTTAACCACATCATGGATTCGGCTTTTGGGAAGTATAGTTTGCATCCTATAGGAGCTGCCATCCACCGTTTCCCATTTCCGCTTGAGTACGCCACCCTCCACCTGAAGAGAGCTCCATTGTGCCCAATAACTTTTCAGGGTTGCGCCATGCGTTGAAACGTCCTTCCACTCAGGCCGCCCAGTTGTCTCCTTCCATACAAGCAATGGTCCGATGTATTCATCGGCTAACTGGGCATTTTGAATCTCCTCCGATGACCAACCTTCATCGAATTCGGCCGTTATCAATCGCAGGTCAACGGGCGGTTCCTTTTACTCAATCCGTTGGCAATGCTTGCAGTTAGCTGAACATGGACGGTGGGGTAGGGCGTCAGCATTTTCATGAACTCCGCCCTTCCGATGAACAATTTCGTAGTCGTATGACTGCAATCTTTCGATCCATCTCGCAACTTGTCCCTCGGGGTTTTTGAAGTTGAGCAGCCATCTTAGTGATGCATGGTCCGTTCAAAGAACAAATATCTGGCCATATAGGTACTTGTGGAACTGCTTGGTGGCCTCTATTATAGCCAATAGCTCCTTCCTGGTCACGCAGTAGTTCCTCTCACTTTTTGAGAGAACTCGACTGTAATACGAGAGGACTCTTTCTTCGCCATCGATCTGCTGGGAGAGTACAGCTCCAATACCGCCCTTGCACGCATCGGTGTCAACTACAAACATTTTTCCGGGTTTCGGATATGCCAGCACGGGTGATTCACACAGCTTCTCCTTCAAGGTCTCAAAGGCTACCTGGCATTGTTCATTCCAGACATACGGACGATTTTTCTCGGTTAACTGGTGTAGACACTTAGCTATTTTGGCAAAGTCTTTGACAAATCTTCGAAAGTATGTTGCCAAACCCAGAAAGTTTCGTAGTTGGCGCTTGTTGTTTGGTGTTGGCCAGCTTCTGCTGATACGACGTGTCCCAGGTATTTCACTTCAGCTGCGAAAAGGGTACACTCCTCAGTACCAAGTTTCAAATTTGCCAGTCGCAATCGGGAGAAGACCTCTTCTAAGTTCCCCACATGCTCTTCGAACGTTCTCCCGATGACAATGATGTCATCTAGGTACACCAAACAGGTTTTCCAGGTGAAGCCACGTAGCACGTACTCCATCAGGCGTTCGAAAGTGGCTGGAGCATTGCAAAGCCCAAACGGCATCACCACAAACTGCCACAATCCGGTCCCAACTGAAAATGCGGTCTTCTCTCGGTCCTTCTTGTCGATTTCTACCTGCCAGTAGCCACTCTTGAGATCGAGTGTAGAAAACCATATTGCGTCGGCTAAAGTGTCCATGATGTCATCGATGCGTGGGAGTGGGTAACTATCCTTCTTGGTGACTTCGTTAAGCTGCCTATAGTCGACACAAAAACGAGTGCTACCATCCTTTTTCTTTACTAGAACTACCGGCGCGGCCCATGGACTGACAGAATGTTCAATAATGCCTTGTTTTTCCATGTCCGAGATCAGCGCGCTCACTTCTCCTTGTTTGGCTCTAGGGAGGCGTCTCGGTGCTTGTCGAATCGGCGTGGCTCCCTGTGTATCTATGACGTGAGTTACCAGACTCGTTCGGCCTTGGTTATCCGGGCTTGTTGAGAAGATGTCACTGTACTTGGTGACCAGATCAGAGGCTCGTTTGAATAGCTGCACTGGCAATTTGACCTGCTTCAATATTGCAGACGTGGATTCCCGGGCTTTGTCTGTGTCCTGCCTCCTTTTCCAATGATGGTCGTGAGTAGCTTCCAAGGAGGTGATGGTGGAAACAGGCTGGCAGCTGCCGATGACTTCTCCCGCTTTGATGCTCGTGATTGAGTCTGCAGTGTTAAGGACTCTAACCGGCATGTGTCCGTTCTTCATAGATCTTACAAGGCTTCGTCCTACAATCAAACTGCGCAACGCGGACGTTTTCGTTGGCTCTATCAGATAAGATCGCTGGTCTCCAGAATCACCATCAAGCTTGGCCCATACAATGCTTTCGGAAGAATTCGGTACATCAGTGTCAGTAATACCACTACATTCATCTTGGGAATTCGGACGCTGGGATCCTCCGTCAGTACTTCGATATTCTGCCATTTCAATAACCGTTCGCCCAAATCCAGCGTGATTCCATGTGGTCGCAGAAAATCCATTCCGAGAATGCAGTCATCCATAATGTTCGCGACCAGAAAATTATGTCGGAACACAAGGTCTCCCAACTGTATCTGGAGGTTGACCTCTCCATGAACAGGTGCAGTTTCTCCCCTAGCTGTCCGTAGTGAAAAAATTCTGCCCTTGTGAAGTTGTTGCTGTCTAACTAGGTCTGGTCGGATAATCGATCGGGTTGCACCAGTGTCGATTGTTATGGTGCAGTGTTCTCCATCAACTTGACCCGGAAGGCATAAGTCCGCTTCTCCACGATGTAGTCTTGACACGGTGATGGTGGTGCTGGGGACATCGATCCTCCTAGCCAACCTCTGCCCCACGAAGTTGGCTTTTACATGTTACCTGACCCCTCTGTTTGAAAGGCTTCCATTCTGGGCTCCTGACTTGGTCTGGGTCTCCTCCTAGCTGCACACCCTGGACAATAGCTCGGTTTTCTTCGGCTCTTGCAGTCTCTATCCAGGTGCCTCTTCTCTCCACAATTCCAGCATCTAGGCGCACCATTTACATGCAGGTCTCGCTCAATTTCCACGCGCTCATACCTGCACTCGTCTGTCACTACCTCACGAACCCGGGCAGTGGTACGAGTCACATTTTTCGCTGCCTTAAAGTTCAAACTGTAAGCCAATGCGTCCTTAACCGTTTGCTTTTGAGCTAAATGCACGGCTTGTTGCAATTCCTAGTCCTTTAATGCGCTGATGAATGCTTCTGTCGCAGCATCATCTCGATGTTCTGGGTCGTGGGCTGGTTAAGCCAAAAGTGCTAGTCGCTCAATGTCTTGGGCTAGCTGCTGTAGGGTTTCACCAGACTTCTGCACCCGATGCCTTAGCTGTGACCGATAAATCTGCTTTTGATGATCGTCTCCATAACGCATGTCGAACGCATTTATTATAGCATTCGGGTTCGAGTGCAATTCATCAGGGATCGTCTTCAGAAGCTCGGTAGCTGAGCCTCTTAGAGCAAGAATCAGTGCAGTTGCTCGTTCCTGCTCATTCCAGTGATTTGTCCTTGCGGAAGCTTCAAAGTGGGTCTTGTAAATACTCCAGACCATTTGCCCATCGAATATTGGTGCTTGCACATTTCTGGATGTGCTTTGCGCTGCGGTTGTAAGCGGGGCTGGTGAGGTGGTTACTATTGCCTTCACTGCTTCCAATTCCTTTTTCACCTTTTTCATCTCATTGTTGATTCTCTCCTCGACCTGGCTGACCTCATGGTTGATTCTCTCCTCGACCTGGTAAACGTTTTCCTCGACGCATTTAATTTTTTTGGTCAGACTACCAAGCTCCGCTGGTTGTTCATGTAGCTTGGCAGTTAAACTTGGAAGACTGCTGTCACTACTCTTGCTGCATCAGCCTCAACATTTGCATCAGTGCATCTTCTGATTTCTTTGATTTTGGCTTTTTTGCTTCTCCCTTAAGCTCCGAAATTTTAAATTCATTAATTTTTAAACGTTAGCTTCACGGTATTTTTATTATCTCGGCTTTTATTCATTTTTTTCACCGCTTTTTACGTTACATTTCACTATTGTGCATTTAAAAAAAAATGTTTATAAGTTTTCATTTTCAAAATTTTAATCTCACTTCTCGACACCACTGTCGCGTGTTATAGTTCACGGCCAATAGCTTTAACGTTTCGGGAAAGTGAAAATGCACTGTCTTTTAAATTAAGTTAAAGGAATTTATTTACTAAGAATGCACAATTATTAATCTAACTATTTTTACAAAGTTTAGTTAAAATGTTATTTTCACTTGTCTACGAATTCATATTCCAACTGTCTTCCCTATCGCCTTTAGTTTGCACTCGCCTTTAATTCGCACTCCACACTTATCGCAGTTTTACTATCTATTTATTTATTTATTTTGAATCCATTTTAACAGGCACAATGCCCAATTCCAAAAATAGAAAAGACAATATAGATAAAATAGACAAAAATATTTAAGATAATTAAGCAATTAATCATAAATTATAACAATAATGTAGTTTGTTTCTAAGTAAATGCTTAAATGCTAAAGATTGAGGGAAAGTACCAAGTTCTAATTGATTGTGCACGCGAGGCAAACGAATTATGGCAGATTGAAAATGGGTTTCAGTACGCGCAAATTGGATGTGAAGATTGGAGGAGCGCAGAGACCTGCCGGAGCTCCTCCAACTTATTTGATTTACCAAGTTAGGGCAATCAATCAGGCGGTGGTGGAGTTTAAATAAAAGACATTCATCAAGGAAAGTCCTACTTGCTCAGTCAGTCAGTCTTCATAGGGAACATAGGGAATCTTGTACTTATAAAAAAGACAGCGGGTGAAGTTTCTTTGGACATATTCTATGTCAGCAATAAGGTATTCAAAGTGTGGGGACCAAACTTGAAGCTATACTCTATAATACTTCTAGAGTATTATAAAGCTGGACAGCGGAGAATATATCTTGGAAAATAAAAGTATGCCGCAGTACAAAACCTGAGACTCGAGAAGCTCTGGTTTTAATTTTAAATTATACAGAGATCCTTAATTTTAAGAACAGTTGAAAGAGATTCGCTTCCAATTGAATAGATAAATTTGATTTGCACTAGTTTAAGGGACTACGACATAACATGACATTTAGATATGTTCAGTTCAAGATTGTTAATGCTACACCAATTTTCCAGGATAGACTAATCATTCTGCAATTGAGAACAATCCTCTACTTGACTGATAGCCCTAAATAGTTTCAAATCATCTGAGAATAGAAGGGATTTTGAGTTTAAAGCAGCAGGTAAATCATTGATAAAAAGTATAAATAGGAGAGGGCCAAGGATTGAGCCTTGTGGGACACCTGACGTAGGGTAAAAGGTTGAAGTTAATGAACTGATTACACGAACACAACAAGAACGAGATGTTAGATAAGAATTCATCCAAGCCAATATCGGAGCAGGAAATCCATAGTGCTGCAACTTTAGTAGTAAAATAGAATGATCAACTCGATCAAATGCTTTGCAAAAATCAGTATAAATGACATCCATTTGCATATGGTTATCTAGAGCACAAAAAATCGAATGAGATATTTCGAGTAAATTAGTAGTAGTAGAGCGATTAGGAAGAAATCCATGTCGCTCGGCAGCAAAAGTTTGCGATATAGATGTACTAATTTATTGTGAACGTGGCGCTCCAAGAATTTAGAGAAGCAGGAGAGGATAGATATAGGACGGTAGTTGGAAATATTACAAGGGGCACCATTCTTCAGAATTGGAACAATATGTACAAGTTTCCATATTTGAGGGAAAGTTCCATTGGCTAAACTTATATTGAACAGAATTGAAAGAGGAGTAGATATAGAAGTAATGAGTGACTTAACAAATATAGCGGGAATGCCATCGGGATCCAGTCTAATGCTTCCATCTAACTTGCTGATGAGTAGCTCAATGTCATAGGGAGTGGTTTCGAAATCAATAGCTAATGTCGAATAAGAGAATGGAGGGCAATAGTTTGTAGGTGAGGACGAGGCACTAAAAGATTCAGAGAAAAATTTGGCAAAAAGATCTGAAATAGCAGAAGGCCCATTAGCCTCCAAGCTGTTCCAATGTGCTGAATCTGGAATACGAGAGGAAGTGTTCAAATAACGAATGAAAGACCAAAAAGGTTTTGTTTGGTTAGACAACAGAGATTGTTCTATGGAGAGATAATAATCACGCATGGCTGCTTTAATAATGAGTATGATTGAGATGAAGAAGAAAAACTCTAATGTAGCAATTCTTCCCCCTCGAGATGTAGTGCGGGATGGATTTGCTCACTTTCCTAAATGGAATTCGAATAGACAGCGCTGCAAGTATCCTCAATGTTGAGGAAAAACGTATATATACTGCGAAAACTGTCATGTTGAGGTATGTTTGAACAAAAATAACAATTGCTTTTATAAATTTTACCATAAGAAGGCAAATTTCCTTTCTGCTTTCCACATAAAACTTGAAATACTTAATTTTATAATATATACATATGGAACAGAGAAATAAATAAAATATATCCTTTACACTGGATATCGATTTTTTTACAATTTTTTCGGATGTCCATATAACATATATATTTTTTAAAGATCAAAATAAAAAAAACATACACTGCAGGGTTGATTCTTTTCGCCTCAATCTATTTTTGACACTGGGTCTTAACACTTTAATTGTTTCAAACTCTAAACAAAATTATTAAAGAGTGTTACTTTTGTGCATAATTTTAAGAGGAATATTTTCTATTTGCTTCCCACGGAATGTCCACATCTGACCTTTTCACAAAGCATATTTGATTTATTCTCCGTAGATATCAAATGAATATATAAAACTTATTGGTGAGAATACGATTCTATTAATCCTTAAATCAAGATTATTAAGAAAAAATTCCGAAATAGCTTCTTCTTGAATATGCAAACTGTTTTGAACAAATGAAATTTGTAGTGAGGCAAGGATTGAAAGAATTAATTCTACTTCTTCACAAAGAAATATGCATCTAATCAAAAACAACAGAGTTCTACTACAATAATTTTCTCCATACAGAATTAATGATAATTATCACGAGTAAGTGCATGTTTCATGTACACATACGAAAACCACTCATAAACGCTTGTGTAAAAATATTGTTAGATATGCGGTATCATTTTCAAGGTTTTTTGCAAGATTAACAAACCTTATGAGCGCGAACTCTTTGGAGTAATAAGAGATAAAGTTCACGCATTCCTTTTAGTTTTTTCTTGTCATTTCCTTGGACAAGAGTTAGAGCTATTATGCGACAAATGTGGCCGAGCCAGTGTAATTCAGTCTACAAGTGACCGCCAAACTTACTCTTTCCAAGCAAATTATATTGATTTGATTTCTCAATGCAGTTCGATATACTATTACGGTAGGATATTAAGCTCTATAGTAATGCTGCGCTGGACTAATTAAGTGTTAATTAACAGGTACTTCGCCATCAGTTTTTTTGTGAGATTCCTGAGGTGCGAGAATGTTTTCCTCAAATGTGACACGTGGAGCGAAAGTGGCGGGAAAGCATATTATACTGATCCCCTTAATGAATATTGTACGGTAACTGGACTGAACGTGACCCATACTCAGAATGTTGTTGCAGCTGATACGTACGACCAGAAACATGAAAGTTTCATGAAGTTCTACGACTCAAATCTTCTCTACATTCCACAGTCGATATTTTCGGACTTCGAATATTTGAGTAATTTGGACGTCTCGAAATCGGGCATTATTGAAATCTCGCGTAACACATTCACGAAAGCTACTAAGCTCCGTTGGCTGAATATCAGCTGCAACGCTATCCGTGACATCACTGGGTCCGTGTTCGTAGGTGCATTCAATCTACGGGACCTGGATTTAAGCCGCAATCAAATTCAACGATTGAGTGAATATAGCTTCAAAGGATTGAGTCAACTCATCAATTTGGACTTGTCAAGCAATGCTTTAGTGAATATTGAAAGGAATTTGCTGAGTGATAACGTTATCCTTGAGACCCTTGATTTGCGAAATAACAAAATCGACCATGTGAGTCCAGATGTGTTTGTGAAATTAACAGCGTTAGCTATGATTGACTTGAGTGAAAATAGTTTGACCCATATTGAGCCAGATATCTTTAAAAATTGTGATTTGCGGTCTTTGTGGATTTCACATAATAAACTGACAGAGCTACTTTTAAACATTGGAGAGTTCTTCAAAGTACTACAAGCCGATCATAATGAATTGGATCGTTTCTTCTTAAACTGCACTGGTATTCACTCTACTCAATCCGCAAACAGTTCATGTCCGTCTTTGCAGAAACTGAAATTGTCTTACAATAAATTAAGGGACTTGAGCAACATTACTGGTCTTGCTAATTTGAAGGAGCTTCGGCTTGCGCATAACTATATTGGTAGAGTGAACATAAGCACATTTGCGAAACTAAGCAAACTGGAAACATTGGGTTTGAGGAATACGAGCTTGAGTGGTCTTACATACGGTACCTTCGCACATCAAAGCTATCTCAAAGTTTTGGACATATCAGACAATCATTTACAGCATTTGAACTTGGACATATTTCTTCCCTACATGTATCGACACCTTGAAGAGTTCAATATTAGTGGTAACAATTTAACCGAGATATCTGGACGACATTCTTTCTCCGCATTTTCATCACTGACACGGCTGGGCTTGAACAGAAACCATTTCAATTGCTCCTATTTACTGAACTTGATTACGTTTCCAGATACCGAGAGGAAAATCGAATTCCCAACGGATAACTTAGATGCAACTTTGACCAGTGAAAACATACACGGAATAGAGTGTACGCAAGTAGAGGGAACATTGCACGTCGAAAAACATTCGAATAATTCCAAATCAACTGTCTTACAACAAAGCTATGAGCAGGCTCTACAACGCTTACAGCTTCACGAAAGGCAACTCGAGCAACATTTGGTGCTGATGCGAAGTTTTGTCGTTATTGTTGCTTCTTTGGGTCTATTGTCTATCATTTTCACGGTGACGTATCTAGTTTCACGAAACCGCGGGACATGGATTAATTCGATTTCATATAGGTCTACCCATACTATCCAATCCGAGGTTGATATTCCGTGAATAATTGAACTTGCCTTAACGAACATAGGTTTTTTTAGTACAGTTGATTTTACTAAAGGAAAACAAAGCCCAGCACTTTTCTTTTATGGGGTCGCCGTATAGAATTTTCAAAAAAATAATTAATACCGGACAAGAAACTGCCTCAGTCAAGTTATGGTAGTAATCCACAATCAGGAATTATTTAAACAGAAATGAATTCTACCCGAGAAAGTTTAGTTCGTCTATCCATTAGAATAGGATATAATTGCTAATATATCGTAAGTTAGTTAATATACTTAGAAAACACCACTAAATGCGATACTGGGGAATCTAAGACTTTGAAATACTATAAACGTGTATTTGTGGTCCAGAATAGTATTAATGAGTCAAGTTAGCTGGAAAACAATAGATTACAACACCCACTAGCAAAAAAGGCAGCAGTTCTGCACCACTAGCTATAAAGAGGCGAATAAATATTCATGCGGATCGTTCTCCTATCTACCCATTTGTCGACTCATAAAAAAATTTACCAGGCAGTTTTCTATTTTAAATGCTAACAACATACGGTGGTAATAGACAATAACAATTAAATGCAAAATCGGCTTATCGGTGACGTTTAAATATTGTCGCCAGTACGACTACAGGAAATATAGTCCGCGTGGCCTAGTGGTTAGAACATTAAGATCGTAAGCCGAAGGTCTCTGGTTCGAGTTTCGTTGGCGTCAACGAGATTAAGTTCAAGTGATTCTTCGGACGGACAATACGCCTGTTCAGTTATGATACGCGCTGGTTTAAAATCGGAACGTATCGAAACTGGGTGGACGAACACACGGCCAAAGCGTGATAATGATCATATCACCTTGTGGAGTGCCGATACATTCGTTCATGACAATGAGATAGTCTAACTATCTCTAAGCGAAGGCCCGAAAAGGGCTGTAATGCTACGGGAAAAAGAAAAGACTACAGAAAGTTTTTACCAAGAGCTTGACAATCATGGCACAAAAAACATCAGATTTCCGATAAGAGAAGCAAAGCGATGTACTCTCGAGTACAATGCCAACAACTAGGAAGTGATTCCTGTGCATCGAGATGTTATTGTTACGATTTCAGTGTGAAGATTTGAAATTAGCCTTGGCACTGGTCAAAATATCGGTGTCCGACTACTTACTATCCGTTGGTGTCCGAACTACCTGCTAGAAAGCGTCCTTGGCATGGATCGCGATTAAATGACTTGTCAGCGGACTTTTGATCGTTATGCTCTTTAAAACTTACCAATTCAATGTACAGAAATTATTATGAGGCACAACCATATGAAAAAGGTGAAGATGAAAAGAGAAGTAAATTACAAACAGCGCGGACCTTGTGATTCACTTTTCTTCTCATCTTCATCTTCATCATCTGGTTGTGCTTCATTGTGGGTTTTATCTTCATCGTGATTCTATAGGTTGAATTGGTAAGTTTTAAAGATTATGTTGATGAAGAGGCCACTGACAAGCCATTTTTGGCGATCCATGCAGAGGACGCTTTCTAGTAGGTAGTTTCAATTCTCAGACACCAACATGTTGACTATTGCTAAGGCTAATTTCAAATCTTTACGTTGGGATCGTATCGTTAGCATCTCGATGTTCAGGAATAACATCTTAAATGTCGGCTTTGTACTCGTAGCACATTGCCTAGCTGCTCTGATTGGAAATCTGATATCCTTTGGGCCACAATTGTCGGACTCCTGTTAGTTTCTACAAAATTACTCCTGAAAATATTATGTAGCAGGCGATAAACCGATTTTATATTTCACTGTTGGGGTCTACTACCGTATGTCGTTGTCATTGAATATTTTTAACTGAGGCTTTTGCAGAGTTATCCCGCATTTTTTTGCTGCTATAGTTGGAGATCTTGCTTCATTTATCCGCTTTTAAATTGAGTTGGGCCCCTAAATGCTTATTTATCATAGCTTAAAGGTTGCTTTTCTCATATATCATAATTTAGTGGTGTTTGACGAGTGTATTAACTAACTTGCTCCAAGTTAACAATCATCTTACATAATGGATGGAAAAACTTAATTTTTCACGTTGCATAATCATTACTCTTTAAATAGTTCCTAAATCTAACTTCGGACGGTTACTATGTCTTGTTCCGGGCCGTTTCTTATACATATATATGTTGTTTATTATTATTTTTGTTATTTATTTTTCTTGCTTAAACACCACTATCGGGGATCGCGTTAAAGAGAAGTGCTTGGCTCCATGTATGGTTAACAAAATCTACTGCAGCAAGGTATGATACTTAGAATAAGTGTGAATGAGTATAAATATTTATAATAATAATTTGAATAATAACTGAGTTGTATTATTACAAACTTTCTGTTGAAATATATTTTTAAGCATATGCCATTGACTTGATTTTTCCACTTTGAGCATGATCTTTCTGAAACAGACCCTAATTCATTCTAAATTTATATTATTTATTCCAGTCTAATAATTCTCTTGAAAGCATCTAAATTGGCAGCAAAGAAAGTGCAAAAAATCACTAGCGTTAAGAGATTTATCTCAATAAAAGTCAATTGTCTTGTTTCTGCGCAGAAAAGTGTTTCCGTTTGCCGAAATAGGAAAAAATCATCAAATGAAGAGCCACACCAACTATAATTGAAGATAAGTTAAAAATTTGGATATACCCAATGGCAGTAGGATATACCAAAATCAGGGAAGAGGAAAACTTCAATTGAATTTTTAATGAAAGTTTGACGAGTTAATGTTAACTGGCAAATTGTTTATTAAATCCAAAAGTGTTTTCACATAATTTCTTAAATTCAGCAAAACAAAATTCATTAAATTAACAATGCAAGACAGCATTCAAAATTGAAAGAATTTATAGGTCTCTTGTCTGGCAGCACATGTTTTTAATGCCTTCCAGGGTGGATATAATATTTCTTCCATCTTGTAAAGCAGTGTTCAAGGGAGAATTTGCTTCGAATCTCACGTTCCCCCACAACACGCGTACATTACCTATTCTTGCAACATAAAAACCACCTTTCGGTCGAATGATGTCGTAGTTGGTATTTGTCGATTCTGCTGGACCTAGTGTTAATAATGATAGTAGTAAGAGCGCTATGTCTATCAGCTTATTTGCCCAGGTACAAGGAGCAATGCCTACTCTTTTAAGCGGCACGCTAGCTTAAGCTGTTACTGATTCTTGCGGCTTTCGTTTCTGAGGTTCAGCTTGCCTTGATCTTGGAATTATCGTTTGGCTTGGCTTTGGAATTTTGGCTTCTTGATAGATTGGTGTGACGTGAGATCGTTTTTCCTTGGCCCGCTGTATTTGGTGATGAAACAAATTAATGGTAGCAACTTTCTTGAGCTCATTGCTACTGTTGTTGACAGTTACCGTTCGGATTTTACCGTATGGATAGCGTTTTACTTCGTTGATTTGCGCTAGTGGCCATTCACTATGCGGAAAGTCTCGCTCCTTTATAAGAACTAATTCTCTGACCTTTATATTTTCTTTGGATTTTGTCCATTTTGTATGTCTTTGTAGGATGTGTAAATATTCGGTAGTCTATCTGCCCCGTAATGCTCGATGCATTGCGATGGGAATTTGCTATCGTTCATATAGAGCTCTGTTTGTTTTGTCGGATTCTGGAAGAGCTGGTAGTGGACGGCAAATTAGAAGATGACCTGGTGTCAGCACTTTTAAGTCATTTGGATCACTTGACAATGGCGTGAGCGGTCTGGAGTTGAGGCAGGCCTCTATTTAGCACAGTATAGACCTCCGAAGTGAGGTGTAGCAACCGGTATGATTTTCCAGGAGACACCATCTTTTGCTGTGATTCTTGCTAAGTCGTTCGTGGATCCTTCAAAGCTTCTTGGGGATCTCTATCCATCTTGTTTTTGGGTCCAACGAAATAAGTTCTATTGTCACTGAATATTTATTTGGAAAGTCCTCTTCGACCAATGAATCGTTTAAAAGCGGCTAAAAAAGGCCTTTGTTGAAAGGTCTCTTACGAGCTCTAAGTGGACAGCCTTGGTTACCATACATATTGTAGTGAACAGGTAGATATAAAATGTTCGCAAAGGACTGCAGCGATGGTCTGCTGCCTCAAGAAAAGAGGATGGTAATATCAGCCGAGATCAGCCTTGTCTGGGGACGCGTGAATGCGCTGGCAAGCTAGCGTTGTGGTGTCGTGGGGCGAGTTCATTCCCCCAGTACAAGGACCCACTACAAAAGAATTTCGCCTTCACGAATTTTTGAGTCTCAAAAGCAAAGATCGATCGAAGTCGAAAAAATGTATGTTAGCAACTAAAGACGGCAATTGCTTGTTCAAAGAGCAAGTAGAAACGAGTCAAAACATACGGACTTGGGGAGATTTTGTCGTTACCCGACGATTCTAATGGCCCACAAATAAGAGTGGGACGACCAGATGGATGTGGCGCCCCCTCGCACCCTCCCAACCGGATCAAGATCGAAATGTTGACGTGGCCACATATTTCCCATTTGAGTGGAAAACTAATACAAACATACTTTGCATGAGCCTTCCCATCAAACGAGAAATGTAGATGTGACCGATTAATGTCGTAGAATTATGTGACCAGGTCACATAACCCTATGCCATAAAAAGGGCATGCGAGTGAAGGCCACTCAACCCGGCAAGAGCCCTGAAACTAAGAACAGGTGGAGGGCGCCCAACGGCTAGCCCATGTCATGCGGAAAGCCGTCCATCGTGGCAGGTCTTATACCCGGCCAGATAGGGCGAATGGAAAGACCGTAGGGTACGTTTAACAATCCATTTATATTCCCTAAAAATCGTTTAAAAAAATTAGCAATAAAAAAAATTTTCGTTTTTGTATTTTACTTATATTAATTTTATATATATTTTTATCTTTATTTAAATATGTACTTTTATTTAGTGTATTGATTGCATTGTATTAATTCAGATAATTGTTCCCATCTATTTTTCCCGTTCTAATGCCGAGCAAAGTATACTAATTAGAAGTAACTTGAATGTGTTGACAATACTTTGAATTTATGTAGGATAAAATCGTAAATAGATTTTGATATCTTTATTTTTCCCTTTTTGGAAATTAAACTTTTTTTATAGAAAATCAACTAACAGAAATAATATTTTAGATAATATAGTTATTAGTTTTTATAAAAAAGTAAAACAAAAAGCAAACGGGTACTCACCTACATCCGCGCTGGGCGCCCGCTCGTGATGTGGTGAGATCGCTGTATGAAGAAATTAAGAGCACAACAACACTCGTGACTATACTAAGTAAACTTGAAAGCATGTAGCAAAAAAATTGGTTATTTTGTTTTAATTTTTGTAGGTAGTCTCTCCTCTAAATCCAATTTTGAATAGTTCTTCTTATAGTGAATGCATCTTAGATGCTCTTCAAGTAAAATTGCTCGTTGGTTTGAATTGGGTTCATGGTAACCGGTATATTTAATTTTTGTAACATCTTGTCGTGTATGCTGTACTTACTCAAATGGATTCAAAATGCATTTTCCAAGTGGCGAATATCGAAGATCATTTATCGCGTTGCAAACACCCCATTCAACTCCAACATTAGAAATAAGTTTTAATTAACATCGTTGGCATTCTCAATGAGATTCTTGTTTCTATCGTTCTCGCTTGATTCAATATTAATGCTGATTAATTCTTGTTTTGAGTTAATAACTGAAAAATGCACGAATGTAATCATTCCAAACACAATTGCTGTGTTATAAAGTCCGCTCTGTCCTAAGTAGCTTTTCAGCTCTGTCCTAAGTAGTTTGCTTCGCAATGTAAAACATAACGCATCTATTTTGCTCTCATAGTTGTAGCAAATTGAGTAGCTTTAAACACACAATTACTGTCCAAAGGTCTTCCTTCAAACCCTTCTTGTATTGAGCGCCACAACTCTAGTTTGAAAAGTGGCAAAACAATGCCAGAAAACTCCTCCAAAACTTCTGTATTGTTGAACCATTGGTATCAATGCATGATTACGTCTATTAACTTCTTGTAATTCTGTAACCAATCAATTTGGGTCCCAAAAAAGAATAAAATTTATGATTTCTTTAGAATAATCAACTGCCGGAATAAATCCCCGTGTACTTTTCTGTATTTGTTCTATAACCGCCGACGACATTGGTGCATCTTTACAATCAACCCTGCGCCACAGCTTACTGTCCATGTACATCACCGCATATAATTAGCGGTGCTTCCGAAACTATAATATAAGATTTCGTGGTCCAGTAAATTATACGACGGTAGAGCTTCAATCGTTCGAAACTCCCGCAAAACAAAGTCACGTTCGGATTGAGATTTGTCGTCGTGTATAGCACCACTTCCCACACCAAAGTTCCAAATATGACACGAAATGTGATCTACTCGACATTTAGTTTCCGTGAAAATACTAACTTTCACGGGCTTATTGCTTTTAAATGAGCTAGAAGCAGAGCAAATTAATTTTGCTATCTTTCCATACACTTGTCCGCGACTTTTTCGTTAACTTTCACTATTTCTCTCTTAGAACGGCACCAATTCGAGCAAATCACGTCACAATTTCATGACCACTCCGGATTCCAGTCCTCGATGTGCTCGCTATAGTGATTCCGAGCAGACTCTTCAATCCGTAACCAAAGCTTATCTTTCTTCTTTTTCCCGTGTCACTACCGGTAAACATTCAATGGATTGAGGAGTTGTAAATTGGAGTTGATTCCCTTATTTGCTCTTAAATCTGCGATGTCCTGAGAAAATTCCTGCTGTTGTACGATGAATAGAATTCTTAAGTGTGCATTGTTGAGTTCATAGTGTCTCAAAAAATCAGTTATTTTCTCAGATCGGCCACTGTTATGGGCGAATCTAAGGCAGAGATTGACGCCTCTTATCAGTTTCTGTAAATTGGAGTAATGTTCTAATATTCCTTCTTCTTTTTCTGTTGAGATCATTGATACAATCTTTGTGGTGTCTTGGAAGTTTCTCATTTGTAGTAGCCAGGTTGGACCGTTCCACCACAAATTATGTTTCTGAAGCTCTTTGGGGCTTATTCCCCTGGAAGTGCAGTCAACAGGATTCTCAATTGATTTCACGTGGTTCCACTGCCATTTTCCATCATCAAATCTCTGCCCTTTAGATACTTTGTTAGCGACGTAGGTTTCCAAAGAACCAAATAATTTCTTTAGCCATCCCAAGGTGATCATTGAATCAATCCCGGCGAAAACTGGAGCATCTGCCAAATTCATTGAGATGCCCGTTTGATGAAGAAGATTCGAGAGGAGCATCTTAGTTTTATGTGTATAATGAGTCCAGCGAGGAATTTTTATATTCTCTGGGTTCACTAAATGGATCTAAAAGAAGTTCTATATCTTCAGACGGCAGTTCGTCCCAACTTACTTCAGATTTCCAAACGTCCTGCATCAATATTTTGGCTCGTATGGTTACCGGTGCTAACCATTGCAGTGGATCGTAAATGGTGGGAAAGTTTGACAATAGCCGTCATTTTTTTAGCTTTTGATTGTTTTCAAATTTTGGGATTTTGAACAAAAACTCGTCTCGAACTGGTTTCCAGTGAACTTCTAATGTTTTAAGAGATGCATCTTCAGTTATTTGGAGCAGTCCTTTTTGTTTTGCCTCTTCAAGAATAGTTGCCAATAATTTCGGATCATTACTGGTCCATTTTCTTAGATTGAATATGCCGTTTCTCAGGAGGCATGTAATTTTTTTTAAGCTTTGTTGCCTCTTCCTTTGAACCTGCTTCACTGAGCATATCATCGACATAAAAGTCATTTCATAGGGCCTTTTTTCGCAAATGGATAGCTTTGGCCTTCATCTTTCGCTAGCTGAATGAGACATCTAACGGCTAAAAAGGCAACACATGCCGTACCATATTTAACTGTGTTGAGGCGATATATATTTATTGTTTGGGTTTGTTCGTCTCTCCAAAGGATTCGTTGAAAGTCTCTGTCTGGAGCTGCTACAATGATCTATCAGAACATCTTTTCGATGTTGGCAGTGTAGACATACTTATGTTTTCTCCATATGAGTAAAATTTGGGCTAAGTCTTGTTGTGATTTCGCCCCAGTATAGAGTAAATCATTCAGATTAGGTCCTTGTGATGTCTTCGCTGAAGCATCAAACACTACTTGGACTTTTGTTGTTGTGCTGTCTTTCAAAACCGGATGGTGAGGTAAGTAGAAGACGTTTGTGATATCTACTTTCTTCTTGTGGCCAAGCTTAACATATTCTTGAAGGAACTCTTGGTAGTCATTTTTAGGGGTTTTTAAAATAATTTTACAAAACCCTACTAAAATCGCGACCTGTCTGTCTATCTGTCCATCTGTCCGTCAGTCCGTGTGTCACAGCACTTTTCTCGCAAACTACTTAAGCTAGAAACATCAAACTTTGTATGCAGGTGTAAAGTGGTGCTCTCTTCAAAGTTCACCTACAAAAAATTTCATAAGGTATTTAGGGGGTTGGGGGGGTCTTCCCATATAGAGGAGTGGCGCCCAAAAAAAAAATACATCAAAGTTAGCCGATATGGGTATCAAATGAAAGCTTTTTAAGAGAGCTTTTCAAAACAGGTATGGTACTTTTTGCTTTTTGCTTCGAAGGACGCGCAGCGGGAGGAAATACACGAAAAATTTGTATCGCCCCCCCCCCCTGGCGATTGGACACCTGTGATCCGAAAAATCTGAAAAAAGTTATGGAAGTAGGTGTTTATAAGTACAACAACAACCAATACCTTAGAAGCCGAAATTCGCTCAACTTTGTTAATAATAGTATGATACTCGAATTTCACATTTTCCCCAATAAAATCGCATTGGTAACCTTAAACTTAGTCCTACAAAGGTTTCTTAAACTTTGTAAGTTTGATGAAATTCGAATAATATACACGGAAGTTATAGCCGTTTGAAATTTCTCCAATTACAACAACAATAACACATGATTTTGGTATTTTATGGACTTTCCATCGAATCAGTCACTGCAGTTTTGACTTGATCTTCTTGCAATAAGGTCAATAACATTGATATTTCTGATAATTCATGATTTGAGTGATTTTTGTAGGTTTGCAACAAAATGGCGACCGTTGAAAACAGAAAAACTATGGATTTTCTTATAAACGTGCACATCTCTTTGACATATTTCTTGACGTTATTCATTGCTGGTGACTGCATTTCTGAGAAGTTGGGTACAAAACCCTTCTGACATAAGCGTCTGTCTGTTTACCCAACTTGTTTAATCTAGAATCCTCTTCCAGTCTTTTCTCGACTTGCCTGTATCGTATCAAAGCCTTAACCCTTGATTTTCTTAGTGGTTTTACAATTGTTCCATCTTTGAACGGAAGCTGGACTATATTAAACCCTCCATTATTATCTCTCTCATGAGTTGTTTGGAAGTCGTCATCGCATTTGACTTCAGCCATTGTGGGCTCACTATCATTGTCAATTTCAAAAAACTTTTCCACAGTTCGGTGGAACTTAATCATTGAGATGCAAGTTATCATTTTAGTTATGCCTTTTTTAGCCTTGGACATGGTTTTACCAGATGAAATCCTGCCAAGCTTGGTTTTTTGGGCTAAAAATGGGTCTGTTTTTCTCAAGCCTTCTTCAATTATTTCTTCAAAGACCTCTGCTCCAAGTATTACGTCTATCTTGCTCAGCGAAGCAAACTCAGCATCCGCTAGTTTTAGCTCTGGAGTCTTGCTATGCTTGGACAGCTCAAGTTAGTCTTCTGGCAACATTGCTGTAAGCTTCGGCATGATAAGTGCTTCGAATACGAGAGTAAATGTCGATTGGAAGTGAGGCGCCATTGTCATGTAAATTTTTTCACTTACAGTTGAGGTTCCCGTCTCACCGATACCAGTAATAGTCGCTAGAACATCTTGTTTCTTTAGTCCCAACCATTTTGCTGCCTTTGAAGTTATAAAGGATCACTGGGAGCCTTGATCAATGAGAGCTCGTAACGGAACTTGTTGGTCAGCGCTTGATGTCATAATTATCAAGGCTGTTGAGAGTACAACCTTGGTTCTGACCTCTTTGGTATGTGTTTTTGTTGCTGATTACCCGCACGTTGACAGGGGAGGTGTTTAGTGGGTAGTCCAGTTGCGCATGGGAGTCCCAAACTCTGTGCATAAACAGCATTCACCTCCCTACCACAAAAAAACCCGAAGAACTCGTTAATAGCCACATTGGATGCCACTGTTTTAGGTTTTGGGAGATGCAGTAGCGTGTGATGTGGTTTGTTGCACTCGAAACATCTGTGTGGGGTTTTACATTTTATACAGTTTGCGTGATTTAGGCGATTTTTACATAGTTAGCTTGAATAGCTCAACTTATGGCATTCGTCCGCAGATAGCTCCTTAAATTTTTCGCAGCGATATATTTAATGTTGCGCCTGTCAAAATGTGCACGTCGGTTTCACTATTTTAGTGATGGCTTTCTTCTTGATACGCTGTTCATGAGGGTGTGACTTAATCATTGTTAAGACTTCATGTCTTTTCAAATGGAAGTCGTAGAGTTGTTGTAAGGATCGCATTTCTCTGCTGTTGCCTAAGGTGTCTTTAAACATGCAAATGCTTTCGAAGTCGAGCTTCTGCATAGCAATATCTAAGATGATTGGAACGCACTGATTTGTATTGTTCGACATATTTTTCAGCGCCGCCTAATAGTTACGGAGAACATAAAATAAGTTTATTATTTCTGCTGGTCTTCTGTGGTCAACCTTCTTAACATCGAAGATAGAATCAAGGTACTCGTATGCCATAGTCATCCGTATATTCTTTGAGAAGCGCTCTTGCAGTATCTTGCTGTATCTCGCAATTCAAACCATCTAGTTGTAGATGCGATACTACATCTTTCGCTTCTCCCTTGAGGTAAGGCAAAAGATATTGCAGCTTTTGGATCGGCCCAAGTTTGTAATTATTATGGATGACCGTTTGAAATAGGTTATAAAAATCTCTTTATTCCTTGAAGTCACCATTGAACATCGGAATCGATATTGCTGGCAGCTTCAGCATATTACTTGGATGCCAATGATACTGGTAGCTGCTTGATTGTGTCGATTGGTTTGGATTGCTTGACACGAGCCCTGCCAATTTTGACTAATGGTTTGGTTATTCGAAGTGAAAGTCAAATCAGTCGGAGCTATCGTCGAGGGCATAGTAGTTTCAGGAATTTTTGGTGCTGGTATTGTAGCTTTAGATAAATCCTCGGTAAGTTTCAAAGGTGGAGCAATAAGCTTTTGGGCATCAGTACAGATGATTCTTACTTTCTCGTATTAATCCCTGGTGGCTTCATACAAATGATCCATAAAATATTTATGAGAGGAGTCGAGTGTCGATTTTAAAATGGCGGTATTCATTTCAAACCTATCCCATAGGTTTTGAATGGTTCCTATTTTCCTCTCAAAGTATGCCGCATCTTTTCGGGATGCACCATCTTTTTTCAAATTTCTAGACTTTCAAGAGAACCAGCTATACGCTGTTGATCTTCCAGAAGTGAGTTTACCTCCATATCTAGAGTTGATTGAAAGTAAGCGTAGTTTCACACGGCGGTAAACCCCAAAGGTGCGCAAGAGGTTGCCAAGGATCTCAGTCAGTAGTCAAAATTCTTGGACCTAGAAGGTCTACGCTGATTATATGGAAAGGATCACAGTCAGGAACAATGTATCCAGAACATGGGTGTCAAATCTAGCAAGTATTCCAATTGTATGCAAAGAACGCAGTCAGGAACAATGTATCCAGAACCTGGGTGTCACATCCAGCAAATATTCCAATTGTTTGCACAGACCGCAGTCAGGAGCGATGCATCCAGAACCTGAGTGACGTATCCAACGAGTAATTTGATTCTTCAAGGCTCGATGGACCAATGTTTTGGCGCAAAATAGTGCATCCGTTTGCCGAAATAGGAAAACATCTTGAAATGAATAGCCATACCAGCTGTATTTGGAGACACGTTAAAAATTTTAATATATCCTACTACCATTGGGTATATCAAAATTTTTAACCTTTCTTCAAATGTGGTTGGTATTGCTGTTCATTTGAAGATTTTTTCCTGTTTCGGCAGCAGGATGCACTATTCTGCGCAAAAATAGTCCGGTATATAATATTGGAAATCAATACTAATTAAAAACTGTAAAGATACCCTATAGCCCTAAATATAAAGCTTTTCTGGTATGTTGACTTATTGGTTAATGAATCAAAAACAAAATACTTGATCAGGCATGGAAAGACAACTCTACAAAACTTCAACCTAGAAAGGAAGAAATGCTTTAGGACTCCATCTTCATTCAATAAGTCTAGAAAAGTAGGTGATCCGGCTGAGAGTGAAGGCAGATAATTAAGCCTACTTTTTACTATTTCATATTCTAAGATCCAAAGATGTACACAGGAAAAAGTCGAAGTAGCAGAAGAGTGCTCCTACCAGAAGAGTCTTATAAACCAATTAGTGAGCCAAACATCTTCTGAATATCAAAACTTGCCTTTCACAACTTGATAGTGATGATTTCAGATGTAACGAACTTTCAGCTATAGTAAACTTAGTGAACAAACTACGAAATTTCCATACATTTTTACACGAGTATAATTTTATCGCACTTTTACCTTAGAATCGTTGATTGAATACCCCGAATACCAAAAGTGAAAACGCAATGGTGACATTAAATTTTTTGACAACAAATATATAATTTAATGCAGGTTTCTAGCGAATCTAAGGTAATGACATCGAATGGAAAATTTCCAGTCTAAGAATTATTTACGTTTTACGCCACATATACATTTTTACATAAAATAAATAACTCGGCACTGAGTTTCTGCAAAAAAATTCTGCACACAGTTGCCCACAAACTGTGACTCGGAAAATTTGGGTTCACCATGACCGGATTTGTTATAGAGCGTTATTCTACCTTCGGCATCAAAGGTGAGAATGCAGTCGTTGAGAACCAGAAGGTACTTAGCATAATATACTCACATAGTATCCACACTCAATATAGCCTCCGGGAAAACCCGAACCATATATCTTCAGTAACAGGTAGGTAGGTTAATGCTCACGCGATGATTGGCGCGAATATAAACATGTGTTCTCATGAGTGATTTCAGGACTACCAGATCCCAAAAAATCAATAACTTTACAGAAAAACAAATTTGTTCGACGCAATCTTTATTTTTTTTATTAGGATTTGGCAACCCTCCCATGTTCTGAAATGCTTAAAAGAACACGTACGTCGGAAATTTGATTTGATTTTTAATTTTGTTTTTAGAATACAACAGGCCTCAGCTCAGCTAACATGCCCCGGCTCGGCTGACCGGCCCCTGGGAAAATTCAGAAAGTGTGCAATACAAGGTAAATGGAAAGTGTGGATGCTATGTGAATAGTACATTCACATAGCATCCACACTTTCCATTTACATACCTTGTGTTGCAAATTTTCTGAATTTTCCCAGGGGGCCGTTAGCTGAGCCGGGGCATGTTACTGAGAAAAGTGTTTAGGAAAGGGTATTGCTACTAGGAAGTTGAAATCAATGTTGAGTGGCTAAGCGGTTGAAATAGAAATAAGTTTTGTTGAGGAACTTGATGGTATGTTTGGTGAGGAAGAAGTCTATTCCAGGGACTTAGGCTTTATCATTTTCGGCGGTGTTTTTGGTCTGTGGCAGGGATTTACCAGATTTTTGTGCAATGACGAAGGATCTGATGCTCTTTGTTGTGCAGCTTTTCCATTTGAATTGATGACAGTTCACACCAGAAGACTGAACCATATAAAAGAATGGGGCGAATTAATGAGTTGTAGCAGAGGTTTTAATCTTGATAGGATAAATGGTTTTTATAGTCGATGAGTGGTCGCTGCGTGAGGGTTTTACTTTATTGGGGCAAAAGGAGAAAGAGGGAAGTTAATTATAACCTCCGGGTAGTTTACTTCAGCTTTCCAAGGGATATGAATGCTCTTGATTTGCAGGTTAAAATTGCGTACTTCATTATAGAATGACTTTTAAATGTGACTGTGAGCTGTAACGAAGATTGAAGATTGTATATTAGTTTCCACCTCGAAAGATAGTCATCGTACTGGTCCAGATAATTATTGAGGTGCGCTTTGATGAGCTTTAAATAGCAGGACGATGCAAAAATGATATCGTTTGCATACTTTAGGATTTTCATTAAGGTCACGGGTGGTGGAGTGTCAGCTGTGTAGAGCGAGAACAAAAGCGCTGACAGACTAGATCCTTGTGGGATCTCCGCTGTGAGAAGGAAGGTATTAGATAGGGTGTCGTTTAATTTGACCGAAGCAGAGTGGTTTGTTAATTTTGTCACGTTTGCTAACAGCCACCAATGAACTTTTTCTGAAAGTCGACAGCGAAACAAAATTGGTAGAGCTACAAAGCAATAAAAATAAAATAAAGCTCACGACGTAGTGGAGGGAAAATACGCCAACTGCCCAAAATATCACATTGGCAAATACATTATCGAGCATGTAGGCATATTAAGCTGCCAAAATCATGAGAACCGTAA
The DNA here is from genome assembly GCA_963969285.1 of Odontomyia ornata. Classification (NCBI taxonomy): domain Eukaryota; kingdom Metazoa; phylum Arthropoda; class Insecta; order Diptera; family Stratiomyidae; genus Odontomyia; species Odontomyia ornata. The sequence continues at coordinate 190,645,249 of OZ017741.1, read as the reverse complement.
TGAAGGAGTTGAAATATGCCGAAGAATGTAGCTCGCAATTAAAATATTTTTTTCCAGCAACCCACACAAGAGAACAAAATTTTAATGTATAAATCTGTAATAAGGTTTGTGCTTTGCCAAAGGTGTAGAACATGGACTCTAACCCGAGTATCCGTAAATATTTTAAATGCCTTTGAAAGACGGATTCTGAGGCGAATGATTGGAGCGAAGCTAGATGAAGACCAATGGCAAATTCAGTATAACCATTCGCTTTATGAAATTTTTAGCAAGGCAGAGGCCTCAACGATTGTTAGACTGTGGAACCTGTAATGGCCTGTCCATGCATGGAAAAACAACGGCTACCCAAAAAAGTATTCGTTGGGAGAACAGAAGAGCGTAGACCACTGGTGAAACCAACGAAACGCTGGTCTTACTTGGCCAACGAAGACAGCTCATCGCTACTCAGATTTCAAAATTGGAGGACGCTGTCAATGAACCGAGACAGTTGAAGGCGCTTATTGCGGGAAATCAAGACCCAAGAGGGGCTGTAGTGCTACGAAGAAGAGTGGTTTGTTAGGAAGGAAGAGTTTGTACCGGTGAGGATGGACGCTAAATATGAAAAAGAGTTTATGGATGAGGCCATGTTCCAAACGGTATCAAAGGCTTTCTCGATGTCAATAAGATAAGCAGCGGTGAGAGTATTTTTCGTTTCGTTAATTACTACGTGTTATTTAAGGATGAAGAGGGAATGTTTAACAGGGTGTTTTGGATGATTGACAAACTAGGAGTTAGGGATGATGAGGCTTTCTTCTAGATGGGAGTCGATGAATTCTTTGATTGGAAGTTCAAAGGGCTTCCTTGCGGTGGGAAGTAAGGAAATGGGATGATTACTGGTTAAGAGTAGTGAACTGTTGCTTTTCATAGGAATCAGGACGACAATGGAAAGGTACACTGGTTTAAGGAAGCAGACGTTAGGGATGCAGTGATTAATATCATTCAAGAGGAAAGGACAAGGATTAGCTGCATTTTTTATGGAATGCCATCATGCCCACATAAATTTTAACTTTCTAATTTTGATATAATCGATTAGAGGATCATTGGAGTGACTAATTGGATATTTGGTGCATTGGGTGGGCATGTGTTTGATGTTTAAAGAGGCTGGGCAAACAAAGAATCAACTTTGTGCATGGAATCGTAGAACATGGATACAGCGAGGAGCATTAAGTTGGAGTCTTGAACACACAGGTCAGTTTATGAGTTGTGTAGGTGTTGGGCTAGGTTATGCGCTTTTGAAGAGTTATTTACCAGGAATTCGCTCTCTTATATGGTGGTTGATTTTAGAGAAGGTATTCGGATGGAGTTCTTGGGGCTTTCTTAGGCTTGGACAAGTCGTACTAATATAATATCGAGCGTCGTACTAATGATGGAAGAGAAGCTTGCGATGGAGTTGTTCCGGATGATATCCTTTATGATATCTTCGCGAAGAGATGTCATGTCGTGATATCCAAGTGTGCTCAGAGGTGCACAAGATTCAACACATTTTTATACTGAATCTGTATGCCCTGACACAGTTTGATCGATTTCAGTGTTGAATACGTGACGATCAACTGATAATGGAATTAAGGAAAGTGTCGAGGCAAAGGGCTCATTAACAGATCGCCAGTGAACATGAGAAAAGTCTTTGATAACAGGAACTGACTCCAAGCACGGTCTCGAAATGCGGGAGGACATTGCTTTTGGATTCAATGGGAAATCCATCGTTTATAATGAACAAGTCTAGGAAAACTAACATGCAAGGACTACGATATGGCATACATAAGAAGGACAACACGGAAACTAACGACAAGATACAAAGAGCACTTACGATCTTTCTTGCACAACAAGACAGACTCCAATTATGCACCGCACCTACGAAACCACGTACACAATCCTGGCGCTATGATAAACTCTATAACATCGCTACACAAACGAAGCAAAGCACCGTAACTTGACGGCCTAGAAGGCTTGAAATATAAAAACATAGAAAAACAGACGGTAACGTTATCAAAAATTATCAACGAACAACTTACTACAAATTCCGAATCAATTTTCTAAGTTCTAGACCACACTGTTCAACGAGAACGAAAACGATATGAAACAGAACAAACGGACATCCAACAATCCAAAAAACAAAATCCTAATATCCCTGTACCTGACTTAATGTAGTACTTATGCTTAACCCATCCTCCGACTGCATAAAGTCATTTCCTCCCAAACATCCTTTAAACACTGAAGATGACTCAAAGGAGTCGAAACGCGTTTGCTCACACAAGAAAGTAAGGCTCGGTGGTCTTTTAAGAAAGAAAAAGCTCTAGGAGACTGACCTCGTTGGCAACAAGGACGTACAGGGATTAGAATGACCATTGTACAGAAATAGCACAGTTGTTCTTCCACTGTGTCCGTGAATTACTGTTTTGATCAGTTCGGTAGTCAAAGAATTTGGGTGTCAGGCATTTAGGTCACCGTTAATGATACTGTGGAGTTTTTTCCTGATTGGGGCTCGTCGTCGGTAACGACGAAGTCCTCTTAAGTCCGTCTGTTTTCAGCAGGCCCGTTTTGTTCTTTGAGGCAGTAATTTTAGACTCTTAGTAGGTAACCTCATTCTCGACTTCGGACGGTATTCGTTTGAGCCTTTTCAATTCGTGGATGCGAAATTCATTTTGTAGTGGGTCCTTGTGATAGGGAAAAGAGCCCGCCCCATGACACCGCAATGCTAGCCTGTCAGCATATTCACGTATCCTCAAACAAGGCCAATCTCGGCGAATCACACCATCCTCTTACGCCGAGGCAGCAGAACAGTCCTGCAGTTTATCTACTCTCATTTCACTACAGGCTTACATGAAAGAAATAAGTCCAGGTGATAGGTAACTTGCAAATGTTTTTGGCAATATTCGGATGCACACTCGAAAAGAGTTTTAATATTTCGGAGCAGGCAGAATTGAGAAATTGGACTGAATTTGGGTAACTTTAAAGAATTTCCGCAGGAGGATGCCCGTGACATCACCTTGGAAGATTCTAGGGTAGTTAGCATGAAGAAATAGTTAGCGAGGGAATGAATGGGTGTGCTAGGAAATGATTTTGGTTTCAGAGAGTAAGACTCGAATAGAATTATGGTCATTGAATAAGGCTTGGAGTTCATGACGTTATGCTCGGGATCTGATTGAGTTTACATTCAATTGAATGAATTTAAGCTCGTGAAAAATTTCATAAGAAAGAGACATTTCTCATAAGTGTCTGTACATGTATGGTAGTTTGGCATGAACTTCTTCATCTTCGATGCCAGTTAGGCAAAATCACACCCAAAAGGGCCCTTCACTTCAATCTCCAAGAAGTTAGCAGATATTTGAGTACCATTGGGTAACTTTAACTGGCTTGTATATGAGCCGCTGATATTCATGGGACCTAGCGGTGGTGGATATTGCAAGAAATTGGGTATTCTTAGTGTACTTTTTGTTACGAAATTTGCATTTTGGGGTCTTGTAAAATAATTTTACAAAACTCGACTAAAATCGCGACCTGTTTGTCCGTCCCTGCTTTCGTTCGTCCATGTGTCATAGCAATTTTTCTCAGAATCTACTTAAGCTAGAGGCATCAAATTTGGTATGTGGGTATAAAATTGTGCTCTTTTAGGGTTTTGTAAAATAATTTTACAAAACCCTACTAAAATCGCGTCCTGTCTGTCCGTCTGTCTGTCCGTCCGCCCGTCCGTCCGTCCGTCCGTGTGTCACAGCAGTTTTTCTCGGAAACTACTTAAGCTAGGAACATCAAATTTTATGCGTAGGTGTAAAGTGGTGATCTCTTCAAAGTGCAACTACAAAAAAATTTTATAAGGTATTTAAGGGGGGTCTCCCCATATAGGAGAGTGACCCCCCGAAAAAAAAATTTCATTGAAGGTAGCCGATATGGGTATCAAATGAACTTTACAAAACAGGTCTTAGTTTGTCAAAATTTGCTTCGAGGGGCGCACAGGGAGGGGAAATACACGAAAAATTTGTGTCCCCCCCTCGCGATTGGACACCTGTGATCCGAAAAATCTGAAAAAAATCAGAAATGTAGGCCTTGGTGAGTACAACAACAACAAATACGTGAGAAGCCGCAATTCACTCAACTTTGTTAGTAATAGTATGATTTATCGATTTTATGTTTTCTTGAATTAAATCTTAACGGTACCCTTAAATTCAATGAAATTCAGTATGTGGATGTCTATTTATAAGATTGATCTATTCTGAAAGTTTCATAAAGATTGAATCATATTTAGCGACACTACAGACACTACAGTTTTGCTAGGATTTGCATGAAAATTTCAGGAATGATAGGTATCATGAATATCTTTGAGAATCGGTTCAGCTAGTGGTATCAGTAATTGTTAAACAAAATAGTGGCTGCTTTAAATGCGAAGATTGGGTAGTTTTGAGTTATTTTGCCCCAACTTCAACGTTTAAGGTGCATGCTTTGAACACTTGATTCAATTTAATGAATGACTGAAGATGAGTACCTACAATTAATGCTCATAAGTGAAACAAGTCAAGAAGGCGGGAGAGAGCTCCTAGCAAAAGGGCTTTGTAACCATTCTAGGATTCGAACAAATTGTGTTTCCTCCCTCGCGGATGGACATCTGAAATAATTATCAAGGGAGAAATTTATGAGGATAACAATAACAAAAACCTCAGAAGTCGAAATTCGTTCAACTTTGTTAATAATAGTATGATCTTCGTACTTCATATTTTCTCCAATAAAATCGTCTTTGTCATGTTTCTTGATTTGATTCGATCGGGTGACTGCATTTTGTAAATTGAATACAAAACCCTTCTGACATGAGCGTAGGTCTGTTTACCCAACTTGTTTAAAGTTCAATTACAAAAAAAAATTGGATGAGGTATTTAAGGGGGGTCTCCCCACAGAGGGGACTGGATTCTATCGATTCAGACAGTGCAGCTTTGATTTGATTTTCTTAAAATTTTAACATAAGATCAATAACAGAAATATTATTGGGATTTCATGATTTGAGTGATTTTTGTTAGTTTGCACCAAAAAAGCGTTTAAATAAATAATCATTTTCTAGTTCATTAAGTCACTTATTTTTTATTTCACCAAAGGTGGGGAACACTTCGATTACGACGATCGGAGGCACCTTCTTCTGCGTCATGGTTGTCTGTACTTTTCACTGCCGTTGAATTTATTGTTTTCACTAGTTTTGTTGTTTTTTTTTTGCTTTGTTGTTGCTTGTTTGTGTTGTTGTTGGTATAGATGTTGACATTTCTCAATAACTCGCTATTTGATTGATCGTTGTAGATATAGCATCGGTGAGTGGGTGAGCATCGCAAACGCCAACACCTGGATTATTTTCGCTTTTAATTTCATGATTTTGTGATTTTTTGCTGTCGGTCTGACTCAAGCACTTTACATTTTTCCTTCAGTGCTGTTGTAGTCTTTCCATTATAGACAGAGTGGGGTCTATCTGTTATGTTGATACCGTCCCCATCACTCTTCTCCGCCATTATTATACCATTTTAACTTGCTGTTATTTCATTGTAAAATCACTAGCAACCATTGACTGAATGAAACCTTAAAGATATTTTTATTGTACATTTTGTCTGGGAACCAGAAGATCCAAGTAAATTTTTTAATGGTTCACATCGTTATAGACCTGCTTAAAAGCCTTTGAAATTTTTTTGATTACGGAACTTTTATTAACCAGAAACTGCTGGGCTGTTCATAGAATTTGATGATTTTAGCTTCTATAGTTTCTGAAAAAACTTGCTGTGATGATGGAGAGACTGACATGTGCAGATTTTAATTGGGAATTGTAAAAAATTGTTTTCAACAAGACCCTGAAAACGCATTAAATTTCCTCAAAAGAAAATGGAAGTCCTTCATGCATTTAATGATAACCTATAGAATGGATATGATGATATAATGAATAATAAATTAAGTACATAAGATAATTCTAATTTCATAAACATTTACGAGCATTTTCAAAGCATGTAATCAATTTAACTTTCCACACTTTTAAATGTATGCACTCAATTGATTTTTAAAGCTCTAAGCACTCTTAATTTTATTGTTCTCGTCTGAACGTTTTAAGGACAAGGTTTTAACACTCATATCTTTAAGAAACGAATAATTTCTTGTCATTAGGGAGTCTTTCTTGGATTTTCCTTATTGGGGAGAGAAAATAAACATCTTTTTTGCTGTTATCAATATCAATTTTTTTTTTATTTTAATAATTTAAGGTACTTTGCGTGTCACAGCTAGAGTTTTTTTTGCATTGATGAATTTTTACTGAGTCCTAGATCGTATTTAGAACAATACTGGTGCTGAATAGGCAGCTGGTGCAGCAACTACTGGAGCAGAGTAAGCGGCAACGTATGGCGAGACGAATCCATTTCCATGGTATTCCCGTGAAACAACAGCAGCACCTGAAGTGGCAACCAAAGGAGCAGAATATGCAACTGGAGCAAAAACTGCTGGCTTAGCAGCAACGAAGGCAACGAGGGCCATGAAGACGATAGCAATGAATTTGAACATTTTGGTTTATAAGTTGCTTGGTTGTGTATCCACGGGGAAAGAACAAGTAATTGGTGATCTATTAGTCGTAAGAAAACTCTTTTATACTAGATAAAATTGTTTCTAAAACGCCTTGAAGTTTTCTTAGTTTGACTCGCGTTTCACTCACCTCAAGTTGCATTCAAATATTGGACGACATTCAGTCTTTGCTTTGTTTTGAAATATTTACTTGCATTTTCGTTTGATTTGTATGCAATGCGTTAAGTGGCCGGACGAGGCGTTTTATTATTATGTCATTCGTAAAAGGGCATGGTGTGAATACTAATTATTGTATTTACCTTCGTTTTTGTTAATACAAGAAGCGATGGATTGTATCGCTTCGGAAGAAGTGAAAAATTATTGTAGTAAATTCATCAAATCAAATTTTTATTCACGTTTGTCCTCTTCTTCTATTTATTTATTTCTTATATGATACTTGGTAGATATTTTAAGTTAAAATTAATGAAAAAATTAATGAAATGTTGTTTTTAAAATAAAGTACGTCGAACCATGGGACGAGTGCGAAGATATAAAATTGAAGACAAAATTTGTAAGACAGTCTTTACATTACCAGCAAATAATGCTTTTTAGATGCATGTTTTAACTGAAAAATATTTTTATTTCAAAGCAGAAAGTTGCAAAACTCAATAGACTTCTTTATAATTTATTTTGGTTTGGCTCACTTCACTCAGTGGCGGACTTACCTATGGTGCCGCCCCTAGGTACGATTCGGCCTGCTGCCCCTTTCTGTTTCGGCAATAAAAGGAATATAAAAGGGATATTTAATTTTACCACAAAGGTTCGCTTTCGTTTATGGCTTTTTCAGACAAAGGCAGAGTGCAATAAATTACACTCCAATTTTATTAATACAGAGAACGCATGTGAATAAATTAATCGCTAGCCGCATTACCATTCTTGGCGAAGTCGATATAAATTTTCTACGTCTACTTAAAATTGTCTTTTTATAACACATTTTGAATTACAAAATTGATTTCTATGCACTTGTTTTTATATATGTTAGAAATATTTTATGTATTATTAGATTAATAATATCGTGTTATACAATTATATACTATATTTTAACGTAACTACCATGAAGATATTTATACCTTCCGTTTTTCATTTGTTGAAGTTTCAAAATAAGACAACTCACAAGGTTTGTATGTTTTATTTGTTGTACTTAAGATGTGATACTTTTTTGAACAAAAACAAGAGAAATTCACTTCAACGTATATTTTTTCGCTATGATGTAACATTTGATAATGATAAAAATAGGAAGAGTAGCGAGTAAGATCATTAGAATTTATTTATTTATTTACTTATTTCTATTTAACAGAAAAAAAATTACAATAACAAAATAGATAAAATAAAAGCACAGCAAAATGAATTAAATAATAGCACAGCACAGATAAAAGTAATAAACAAGTTGAAGTAGCAGGAGAGTTCTCCAGCCAGAAGGGTATTGTAAAACAATTAGTAAATCAAACAATATATTCTGCATATCAAAACTTGACTAACATACAGATGCCATAAATTGAGTTCGAAGAATTATTATGGTTATTATATTTTTTTATTCGCCGCCATTTTGTTTCAAGTGTTTTGATCCCGTCGCTTAGTTAGTCATGATAACCCATCAATATTACAAACCATTTCTAAATTTTTTATCAAAATTCCTGCATATTTATAATGTCTAGGTACGTTGCAAACGTTTATCTCCCTAGTATAACGTGTTAATGTTGTTGTAATTGTTAAATATTCAATCGGCTATAACTTAGCTGTTTATTATTCGATTATTTTGAAATTTTCAGGACACATACAATTGCTTTCAATTAAATTTTAGTTTTTGAGAAATTTAAGGGCTCCATTTTGATTTTATAGGCAAAAATGTAAAATTTATAAAATGTACTATTATTAACAAAGTTGATCGAAGCTTGACTTCTAAGGTATTTGCTGCCCTTGTACTCCTAAAGTCACAACTTTGGAATTTTTTTCAGATTTTTCGGGTCAAAGGTCGCGAGGGGACACAAAATTTTCGTACATCTCCCCTTCCCTTGCACCCCTTAAAGCAAAACTCGTCATTTCAAGACCTATTTTGAAAAGTTCTCATCAAGACTTTTCATTTGATACCCATATTGCCTACATGCGATGAAACTTTTTTTGTGACCACTCCCCTATATGGGGAGACCCCCCTTAAACATCATATAATTTTTTTGTGATGAAACTTTGAAGAGGGCATCACTCTAAACCTACTTACAAAATCTTGTGTTTCTAGCTTACGTAGTTTGCGAGAAAAAGTGGCGTGACACACGGACGGACAGACAGGACGCGATTTTAGTAGGGTATTGAAAAATGATTTTACAATACCCTAAAAATACAAAAATTAGGAGAAAATAAATAAGAAAAATTACTGAGCGCTGAGAATTAAGAAAAGAAAATACTATGACGACCAATTGAGATGTTTCGATGTAAGTTTAGCGAGCAACAATACAAGACAACCATACAAAGTAGTGAAAAGCCAGAAACGTGGTTATCAGCCCAAAATCAATATGTTATATATCATGATGAAATCGGCAATATCATCGCTTATGAAACCAAGATTAAGGAAATATGGGCATCATATTTCAAGAACCTCCTTAATCCTCCGCACAGCTTCAGAACATCGAAGCCAATAGATGCCTGCGGAGGGCTTTCATTGGCCTCACCAACCCTGGTTGAAATTCGTTCCATTATCAAAGCCCATAAGAATAATAAAGCACTGGGCATCAATGAGATTCCAGTGGAGCTCGTCAAATATGGTGTTCATAAGGCTATTCACAAAGTCATCCAGCACATTTAGCAACAAGAACATATACCGAAAGAGTGGAGCCAATCAAGTATATTCACTATCCACAAAAAAGGTGATAAGTTACATTGCGAAAATTATAGAGGCATATTCCTACTTTGTACGGCGTACATAATATTTTGAAAAACCTTAGAAAATAAGATCGGATCATACGTCAGCAGTATTATTGGGGAGTATCAAGGTAGCTTTACAGCAGGTAGATCAACGGTAGACCAAACATTCGCAGTTAACCTGGTACTTGAAATATGCTGGGACTTCAGCATAGACGAACACCAAATTTTCGTTGACTTTAAGCAAGCTTACGACAGTGTTGATCGTAACGTACTGTACCAAATAATGCTTTGCTTTGGTATCCCAGCCGAATTGGTCTGTCTTATCAAAACAAAAATGAGGCTGACGACCTCCCAAGTCCACATCAATAACCAACTCATCGATGCCTTTGACACAAATATCGGACTAAAACAGGGAGATGGACTGGCCCCATTGCTATTCAATTTGGCTCTGGAGTACGTCATAAGGAAGCTCCCTGTTGATATACGAAGTAAATTGCTATACAAGTCGAGCCAAGTAGTAGCCGATGCGGACGACATCAACATTTTGTCACGGTCATTAACAACCGCCAAAGAACTCTTCATGAAACTCGGCAACAAAGAAAAACTAGTAGTAGACTTTCAATTATAGAGTCGTTAACTGGCCATTCAATGGGATCATCAGTAATGAGTCCGATTTCCTTTGCTTTTTCTAACTGAGCGACTGTTACAGTATTCTTACATTCAGTTTCAGGATCGCATTTATCATTATCACACTTCATTACATAGACTTCAACTGGGGTTACGTTTTGAACTTTTCCACTGTCAGTATTGGTTGAAGTGAGTTTTCTTGGTTTATCGCTGATGTTATCATTTCGGCTTTCTTTTTCACGTAGGCCATTTTTCTCTATTTTTGTAAAATAATTTTACAAAACCCTACTAGTTTCGCGACCAGTCTGTCCGTCTGTCCGTCCGTGTGTCACTGCAGTTTTTCTCGGAAATTACTTAAGCTAGAAACATCAAGATTTGTGCGTAGGTGTTAAATGGTAATCTCTTCAAAGTTCAATTATGAAAAAATTTTATAAGGTATTTAAGGGGGGTCTGCCCATATAGGAGAGTGACCCCCCGAAAAAAAAAATTTCCTTGAAGGTAGCCGATATGGGTACCAAATGAAAGGTCCTGATGAGAACTTTACAAAACAGGTCTCAGTTTGGCAAAATTCGCTTCAAAGGGCGCATAGGGAGGGGAAATACACGAAAAATTTGTGTCCCCCCTCGCGATTGGACACCTGTGATCCGAAAAATCTGAAAAAAATCAGGAATGTAGGCCTTGGTGAGTACAACAACAACAAATTCGTTAGAAGTCGCAATTCACTCAACTTTGTTAGTAATAGTATGGTTTATCGATTTTATGTTTTCTTGAATTAAATCTTAACGGCGATTCAATGAAATTCAGTACGTAGATGTCTATTTATAAGGTTGATCTATCTTGAAAGTTTCATAAATAAATATATATCGAAGCTTTAGCGGTTTGAATTTTCCTGTATTACTATGGAGCAATATGCGCTGCATTTATTACTATGGCAACATATGGCTATGGAACAACATGCGCTTTTTACCGACTCAGACACTACAGTTTTGCTAGGATTTGCATGAAATTTCAGGAATGATAGGTATCATGAATATCTCTGAGAATCGGTTCAGCTAGTGGTATCAGCAATCGTAAAACAAATAGTGGCTGTTTTAAATGCGAAGATTGAATAATTTTGAGTTATTTTTTGCCAACTTCAAAGTTTAAGGTGCATGCTTTGAGCACTTGATTCAATTTAATGAATGACTGAAGATGAGTACCTACAATTAATGCTCATAAGTGAAAAAAGTCAAGGAGGTGGAAGAGAGCTCAATGGGTGCTTTTCAAAACAGTTCTTCAACTGACAATTTTTGCTTCAGTGGGGGCACAGGAGGGGAAATACATGAAAAATGTGTTTCCTCCGTCGCGGATGGACATCTGTAATAATTATCAAAGGAGATATTTATGAGTTTAACAATACCAAAAAGCTCAGAAGTCGAAATTCGTTCAACTTTGTTAATAATAGTATGATCTTCGAATTTCACAGTTTCTCCAATAAAATCGTCTTTGACATGTTTCTTGATTTGATTCGATCTGGTGACTGCATTTTATAAATTGAATACAAAACCCTTCTGACATGAGCGTAGGTCTGTTTACCCAACTTGTTGAAAAATTGTTCGCCACCCTTTTGACCGATATTAAAAGGAAAGCCGCTCTCTCGCGCTTTTTCCTTGAAAGTTTGCGGAGTGCTGTACCTCTTAACTTTTCTAACGATGTTAATATAGCTATGAAAATGTAAAACAATCAAAATCGGATAAAGGAGAATATGGATATTATACGTAGATTATGTATGTTACTACTGAAAAAAGGAGACACACATATAAAACGTTTGCTCATCACCAGAAAATCTGATATGGACTGTTTCTCGCAGTCACATCTTTGCGTGGCGATAAATAAACGTGAGTTATCACTTGAAACCATGGTGCTGGTAATGGGCGTTGTGGCTGGGTAGTAATGTGTTTTTATGGTCGACAACAGATTATTTTAGTATGGTTTAAAAAAAAAAACATTTCCTGTGAAATTAATTTGATGGTCACATGGGCTAACAGTAAATGCTCTATCATTTTTCCGGTAAAGAAAAATCAAAAATGAATCTTTTCGGCTGCCGCCCCTAAAAGGCTGCGCCTCTAGACACGTGCCAGGTTTGCCTTAAGGTAAGTCTGCCATTGGCTTCACTTCTTTGCTTTAACTTGTTTTAATTTCGCACTACAGCCCCTTTCAAGCCTTCATTATCTTATACTTATCATCGGCATTCTATAGGTGATAAGATCCAGCCAGCTGCGACATGTTCTGATTTTAGACCAGAACGTATCATAATTTAACGTGCTTATAGTACATCTGAAGAATCACTCGATATAAATCTCATGGTCACCAATGAAATTTGAACCAAGGGTCTTCGGCTTACGGGGTCAGCACTCTATTAACTACGAGTACATTGCGCCAACCACACTTTAAGCCCTTAAAAAGCTACGTTTTTTGGCTCATGTTTTGTTGCTGGAGGAAAAAGATGATATATGTTAAGGCTAATCTTCGGTCAAGTTGAGGGTTATGTCAGCACTATATTCACATTTCTTCTTCTGTGTGGGACGAAATATTGCCCAAATGCTCGCCACGGCTACGGTGGCAAATTTCTATCCGATGGTCCATATTTTCAATGATTCTGAGACATAATTGAAGTTCAATGTCGTTAATGTGCCGAATTATCTCATCATTTAGCTCTTGACTTGTTTTTGGCTTATTGATGTACACTTTTTCCCCAGAAAAAGGAATCTAACGGTGTCAAATCATATGATCGTGGCGGCCAATCAACATCGCAACATCGTCAAATAGCACGGTCACTGAGAGCATGCACAATTGATTTCACATTTCCTACAGACCCGGTTTGCTGAAATTTGTGCACAATTCTCCCGATTGTGGACACATTTGGTCGATTATTCTGACCAAAAAAATCACAAAGTGCACGAAATACATTTTGATTTGAATGCCCATTTTTGTAAAAGGCTTCAACAACCTTAACGTGCGTCTCAATTGTGTACCCCTCCGTGGTTGAATTTGTCAAACAATGAAATAAAGAAATGTCAAATGCAGTTGAGCGAAAAACTCTACGTTAAGGTGCGACTCACAATTAACATCGTGCATTATAGTTGGACCACCCTTTATATAAAATAGTAGTACCGGTTAATTTATGCGGTTTTCTAACAGATGGCGTAACTTGATTTTTATTCCAGTGATGCACTTTTCTAAATATGTGTTGGAAAGCTACTGTCATATATTTTCAGAATAAGTATGTGTCATTTAGCTGAAGAGTAAACAA